>CM053786.1:487723337-487785837 GCA_028749045.1 Cupressus sempervirens
AGGGTACTACAGAAGCAGCAAAAGAAGAAGGTGAAGAAGCCGAGGATGATGAAGAGGAACAAGGTCAGGGACCACTTGCCCTAACCCAAGGTTTGGAGGAGGATGTTGAAGAGGGGGAAGGTGTCAAGCAAGAAGCACCTAAGGCTAAGCCAAAGAAAAGAAAAGCTCAAAAATAGCTAGTTGCACAGCCAAAGGGAAGGAAGAAGGTAACAAAGCCAAGCCCAGCCAAGCCAACTACAAGGGCAAATTCTACGGCTACAACTCAGGTGGCTAAGGAACAAGAGAAGCAGAAGGCAATAGAGCAAGGAGGGCCTATGGAGTATAAGAAGAGAAAAAAATTATATTGCACCTCCTAAATTAGATGAAGAAGGGACAAAGTCTAATGATGAGCAATTTAGATTGGTAAGACGTTCTACCCAATCTAAATTGGAAAATATTTGTAATAACATTAGAGAAAATGCAGATCTAACTGGTCTAAAGACCATAGATTTTTAATCATTTATCAAAGGAATAATAGAACATAGTGGAAGAGTCTCTCTACACTATGATGGCTAAAGTTCAAGACCACCCCACTTGAACTTGACAACTCAATACCTAAGGAGCTAAGCTCATTAGTTGAGAATAAACGGCATTACTATCTCAAAATGGAGAAATAAATTAGAGAGTCTAAATTGGCTCATATAATGCTAGACCTTACAAAAGGTCAAATAACTAAAGCTAACAAGAAGCATGGGAGCAAATTTGCACCCAAATACAAAGCCTTTAGAATTTTGCAAAACCAAATAGAAGATGTTGTGCAAAAGTCCACACAAATGTGGAAACTGATTTATGGATTGACAAATATTAAGAAAGGGAAGAAAGAACCCTTTGAGGGGAGAAATGAGGAAAATGAGAAAGAGGAAGAGGTAGAGAAAGAAAAAGAAGAGGAAATAGTGAAGAAGACACAGGATGAAGAGGCAATAGCTGAGGAGCAGCAGGAAGAACGGAGTGTCCAAGACACCCAACTACCACCACCAAGTCCTCCACATACATCACTTGAAAAAATAGTAATTGTCAAGGACATTCCTGACACTTTAGATCAAAGCATCAATCCACTCACTACAAAGGATCTCAAAAAGATCCTTCACCAAACTAGATTGCAATCACAACCATGTACTAATCTAGTTTTCGTGAGTGTGGATGAATTACAAAAGGTTGTAGAAGAAATTACAAGGGATCAGGTGAATACACAAGAACCACCTACATAACCTCCCATAGCTATAGTAGATCAACCTGAAGAGCAAGAAGCACAAGATAAAACTGCTAGGGTTGATCATACAGTCTTAGAAACAACTGCTAAGGAGCCCACAAAGGAATAAACAAGGCAAGATGTTCCTACTACACAAAGCCAAGGTGCACCTCCTCAAATCATCATTATTGATCAAGGTAGTAGAGAAGAGAAGGAAGAGGAGAAAACCCCTAAGGAGCAGAAGGCAATACAAACATCGGTGAACGTGCCTACCTCAGGGACTCCTACCAAGAAGTTGAGCACTGATATAGTACCATTGTAGATTTTAGCACCAAGGTTGCAAGGGTACTTTACTATAGAGACCCTGTACTTGATGAAGAAATAGTCATACCTAGCTATGAGTCCAAGACAATGAATTTAGCACAGATAAATGAAGTGCAAGAGGCACTAGAGAGAAGGAAGAAATAAGAGATACTCAAAAATGAGTATAGACAGAAGCAAGTATTGGTGGAAATCAAAGATATATTTCTTGATGCATTTAGCTCACAAGTACTTGATGAAACCCAGCCGATCATGGAGCAATTATCCAACATAGTGGACCAGGTACAAAATGAAGACCTTGATTCAAATGTCAAATTATTAGAATGGTCAGAAAAGAAGTTTTAGATGAAAGTTAATGAGAAAATATCTAGTGAAATAGCACTTTCACAAGTAGAATTGGCTAAGAAGATTGAAAAGGCAAAAACAGTACTTGAGAATGTATTCTCATTGTATTCCAAGTTGTGTGATTCATCATATTTCCCACAAGAAACTAGCCAAAGGATTCTGAGCTTGGAATGAAATCTCAAAATTTCTAGCACACAACTACCCAAAGATCCAGCTCAAAGTGAGAAGCATTTTGCAACAACACTTCACACCCAAAAGGAGTTAGTTGTACTGATAGCAGAAGAGGCCAATATTAAGGCCAAATTAATGCAAATTCAATCTTCTATCACTCCACATTTAGAAGTACTCCATAAAGAAATGGCCTATGCAGAAAATATTCTAAAGAAAGATCCTAGTCTTTCTACTTTAGAATGCCTTGTACATCTTGCAGCTAAGATAGCCATCCAGCACAAGTCACTGGAAATTGCTTTAGATAGTTTGGATGCTTCTCTGAAGATGATACTAGAGGTAAATAAAATATTTTTGGTGAAATATTATATTCATTCTTTGGACCCTTTGACATAAGTATCAAAAAGGGGCAGATAAGCATTGTGTAAGTAAAGGGGGAGATATAATATTTTGGGGAGATGTGAATAAGAATGGGGGACAATAATTCTTTGATGGAAGTAATAAAGAATATCCAAAGGGGGAGATATTCAAATTCACATTTTGAGGAAGTAATAAGGGAATAAAGTCAAAAGGATGTAGAAACTGCAAGAAGATGTGAAAGGGGAGTAGAAACAGGGTACAAATAGTTATAGAGTGCAAAGAAGGCAAAGAGTATTAGATACATCAACATGAGACACATTCAGCACAAGAATTTTGGTTACAGATATGGCACATCAGCTCAAGGGGAGTTACAAATTTTTGAGGTATATAGTCTTCTACAAAATTTTGAACAAGATTTTGAAGTCTTGTACATATGCCGAATAGAATGTGTAGTATACTCATAGAGATCAGATTCATAATGCCTTGTTAAGTGTTTTTGCCACTCATGTCAAAGGGGGAGGTTGTTGGTCTCAGATTGGTTTTGACATTTGAGTGTCAATAAACTTAACCAATTCTCAAGATGATGTTGAGTATAATACAAAAGCTAAACTACAGTGTGTGTCGAGCTAGAGAATTCAATAGGTGTTGAGTGAACTTCAGGTGCCGAGTGATCTTCAGGTGTCGAGTGAAGTTCAAGTGTTGAGTGATAATTGATGTTGAGTCACTATAGGTGTCGAGCAGAGTATAGATGCTGAGCAAGATAGAATTCTTATAGGATTCGAGTGATATAGAATTCTTATATGTGTCGAGCATCAACAACTAGTAAGTGTCAAGTAACACAGAATTAGCATATGAGTTTGTGCCTTCACAAACTCAGATGTAAACCATTTTTGGAGCTGACATAGGATGAATCTCAAAGGATCTTGAAGATAAGAATGAATCTTTTGCATTACCTATGTAATCAACATGCAACCAATAAGAAAAGTGGAGAAGGCATGTAACAAATAGGAAAAGTGCAAGAATTAAGCAAGAAATGAAGAGTAAATATTGATCATAGATTCATACCTAACCCTAAGTCTTTGAAATCTTTAAAAGGGAGAAGAAACCCCATTGTACACATGTGAAAGAAGTGTATGGGTGAACTACAGCAAAGTGCAGAAGGGTGTAAAGACTTAGAGAAGGAGCAAAATAGCATTGCAGAATTTAGTTAATTCAGAACAAAGTATTAGAGTTTCGAGAAGAGACATATCAAATCAAGCAAGGATCGGAGCAGACGGAGCTAAACAAGGATCTGGAATCAGCAATTAAGGATTGCAAGTCATCAGGTCAAGACATTCTACCATACTTTCTAACCATTGTATTGTAAGAATGGAAATCCTATGTTGATAGGTTGGCTTAGCAACTATATTAGTTTAGCAACCATATTGTAAATCCTTTAACAGGGTGACATTCCAAGTGAATGTTTGTAAATCCTTTAACCAGGTCACTTTTAATAGGGTGTAAAGTCTTTAACAGGACAGGCTTTTCACAAGGCAAACCATTGGAAGTGGTCAAACATTGTAACCTTGAACAGTTATATATTGTTGTAGTGATACTTTGTGGGTGTCATCTCCACCCCAGTTTTACCTTCTCATTTTGGAGGCTTTTTGGGTTACTAAATATTGTGTTATGTTTTTTCATGCATGTCTTTACTTTCATGTTTATTAGATGGATTAAATGCATGTGAATGTTTTCAGTTAAAAGGATTTGAAAAGGTTAAAGTTAGTTACTTCTAATTCACCCCCCCTCACCCCCTCTTAGAAGTAAATATTCCCACTTGTAAATTCCAATAGCTTTATGGTTATGTTTGATGATTAGTGGTATTTGTTTTCCATATTGTTGGATATTTTTTCTTGCTCAGTTAATTATATGATGAGATTACTTGGTACTAGTTATTTCATGTATGTATGATTATTCCTTGATGATGAGGATTATTTACAGTTATTTTAGTTATTTCATGATGTTAGTTAGATGGATTATTTATACATGTTTTCTATGGATACTTACCTCATACTTGCATGTGTATGATGTACCTATATGTTTTATTTTTTATTTTATGTATGATGTTTCTAATATGGTTAAGGAAGGGAGTTGTAGTTACCTGCTAGTTGAGATCTACACGATGCACCACTTCCTATCATTTCTTGTTTAGTTTAGAATATATGTTATGTACATGCATGGATTTTATGCAGATTGCAGGTGCTAGGTATCGACTTCCCTGAATTGCTAGGATGAGCGTACCGTATCGCAATATCTCAATGGTAAGAGAGGGGAGATAACTCTTGAGTCTGAAGCCTATCCTTAAACCATATGTCTTAAAAAGTAGGGCAAGAATTTGAGTTGTCTACCTTTTGAATTCATCAAGTGATGTAAATTTTTTATTATAACCCTTGAGTTTGATCTAGTTTTTAGTACTCTATGATGGGTTTTTGTAGTTCGTCTTGTGGGTCTATGATAATCTTATGTTATAATTAAATCAAATTAAAGGAATAATTAATGATTTAATTTAGTGAGAATTTTATAAAGAAATTTCAATATTTAATTAATTGAGAAATTAATTAAATTAAAGAATTAAATTTAAATACAAATTTATAGTTCTAATTTTGGAGCGTAATAATGTTTATTTAATTTAATAATAATATATTTAGGAGATCATTATTAAATAAATGCTAAATATTGTTATTACTTAAGTTAATAAATATTTATATCAAAAATGCTTCAAAAATTTAATTAGAGAGAGAGAGAGAGAGAGAGAGAAATAATTTAATAAAGATATTTTAAATTGCAAAAAGTGTGCATGAAAATGTAAAAGATAATAAAATATTAAAAGAAATTGATCAACAAGTTCCCTCGCATGATTGCACAATCAAAGCGCCAAATTAGAGAACTCTTTATCAGAGATCTAGAGCTCATTTTGTAGGGACTGAGATTTGGAGAAGTGATTTTCAAAGAAGGAAGTTTTCAGAAGAAAGAGGTTTTTTCACGTTTGTCGTGTGATTGTGTGTTTGCATGTTATCATCAGATTCAGGTAGAATCTTGTGATTGATTTACACAATAAGATTTTGTTTTTCCAATCTTTTGTCTGCTTCGTGTTTGGATAGATCCATTCTCGGATATTTGTAGATTTGTTTGATATCGTTGATGAAACCCTATTGTAAATCTTAAATTATCTTTGTATCAAAGTTATATGTGTTTGAGGAATGGAGTTTTTGATACCCTCGTTCGTTTAAAAAAAAAATTTAATGGGTTTTGGATTAAAAATTGAATTCTAGAATGTAAATTTGAATGCTTTTTCTGGGTTTCCTTTTTAGGGTATTTGATCACGTTTTAATAAAAAATCAATAAATTCAAAATTCAAAATTGAAAGGGAGAGTGTTGTGTTGTTTTTTTTTTGTTTTTTTATAAAACAAAAACAATTTTAAAATATATAAATTGATTGGAGGCGGGGCCACCAAACCCCCAAACCCCCTCTGTACCTATCTGCAGCCTTTAAAATCATGGTGTTATTTTAATTTTTATTAAAATTTAATTTATTTAAATTTTAATCTATTTAAATTTTAAGTTATTAAAATTTTTAATTTTTAATTTTAATTTTAATTATTAATATATTCGATTAATAATTTTCTTTTAATTATTAAAGTATGTTATTTTATTAAGTAGTTTCTTTAAATATATCTTATTAGCAATTAATTTAATTTATTTATTTATTTATTTGTTTATTTGTTAATAGGACGTTAGAAGGAAATTGATTAATGAAATTTATTTTAATATTTAATATTGTTAAATAATTACTAGTTAATTATTTAATAATTATTATTTAAATTTAAGATCCTTATAGAGACGTCGGTTTGGTGAATTAGTGGTAGATAGGCATTCGATTTTTAAAATAAAATGGAGATTTTATAAACTTTATCAAATTGAAAACTTACAATGAAATGAGAACTTGAACCTTACTATCAACTCAATCTATGTGTTTTCAAAACCAAACAAAACTATGAAACTACACTATTACTTGTATGTTTTCTTGTATGTTGGGTTTGGGGTTGACTTAGAGTGTTGACCAATTTCAGAATGTCTACGAGAGGCTGGGAGTATATTCATTTGATGATGTCATGATTTTATAAATATGTACTTGATTTTGAATCAATCGTGTCAAGACAATTGTATGGGTAAAATCTGTGATTTTGATTAGTGATGTCTTTTCAATAATTTCTAGTTGCTTGCTTAAGGACTAAAGAGTATTTATGGTTTTATGAGTCCTTCTTTTTGTTGAGCCTAGGGTAGGTTTTTTGTATGTTATGTTGAGAAGTTGCTTGCAATGGAGGTCGAGGCCCTAAAGAGGCTGACGGGTAACCCATTATAGGTTATTTTAATAAGTGATAACACTACATTAAATGAGAATAAAATGAATTAATAAGAGTCTTTCTCTTTCCTCGCCCATGCCTCAAGTGCTAGTACAGACTAGGATGGGAGTAGAGAGGCCGCTTGGTTGTGACCTTGCTTCATTAGTATTCCTTGTTAGTACGAAAGGATACCGATGCTACATAGAGACACTGAGGGGCCAAAGTATTAAAAGACTGCCAGGGTAACCTTAGAGTTGGCTCATGCGATGACACTTGCCCACTTATATAGTAGATTCCCTAGGTGTCTTTGTTTTGACTCTAGGTTTAGATGTCACTTATGTCTTGGTACCTTGAGTTAAATTGCTTTTAGGTTTTCCTTGACCTAGATATTACTTTCAACTTTTTGGATTGTTATCATATTTGGGACTTGAAACTATCTCCTCATCATAGTGGGAGTGGACCCTTTTTGGGTTTCACGAGGTCAGGTACTAGTGCTTTTTACTTTTACCATTGAGATCTACTAGTTCGATGTCATGCTGGAGTTTTTTGTTCTACATTTACTTTCATCATATTCTTGTGTACTATGATGGATGGTTATACCTATTGTATTGTATTTTATTTCATGAATCTTAAAGAGATGATGTAATCTATTTTATGATGTATATTCTTTTAGCCTTTCATACCCTATGACCTGTACAGTGGGTGATTGTGCATTCCAATTACTACCAGGTTGCATTCAGGACAATTGTATATTATTTAAATGGATTTTTACATGTAGTTGTTCTTTAATGTGGATGTGTTATATATTGGTTTTAGTATTAATTAAACTTAAATGTGATTCAACGTCATGGGACCCTTAAGAATTGTAATTTGTTTTATGGTACATGTTTATGTGTATGTTATTGCTTCCACTGTTTTATATCTATTGTTGTTAAGTTATTATCTTTCTATATATATATGTATGTATGTATGTATGTATGTATGTATGTTTGGCAAACTTAGTGAAACTTTAGGTTAATTTCTTTTGGGTTCCCTGGCAGTGAAACTTTAGGTTAATTTCTTTTGGGTTCCTTAGTAGGGCGTTACAATATATATATATATATATATATATATATATATATATATATATATATATATATATATATATATATATATATATATATATATATATCATATACTCTCCCTATATCATTATTTTTTCCTATCTCTCTCGCTCTTCCTATGGACCCTCTTCCCCCCCCCCCCCCCCCCCCCCTCTCTCTCTCTATATCTCTATCTCTATCTCTATCTGAATTTTTCTCTGTCTCTATCTTTGTATATGTCCTTGTATTTCTCTCTATTTGAGATCATTGAAAAATTAGGTGAACTCCAACTAATCATTCCAACTTTGTGAAACATGTAATAGCTTCAAAAAAAAGTTAAATTACAAAGGATATAATATGTATTGCCCACCTTCTTTATGTACATATGATGCAATAAAAGGTAGGTGTATCCCCAAACGAGGTGAACAAACCCCCATCAAATAAAAATATAAAAGAAGTAAATGAGATACAATTTGAAACAAACTCTATTATTAACAATAGATCTTGAATTACATCAAATAAACCATATACATGTTGGGTTGTAAGGAATTCTCGATTATGAACAATATATTCCAAAATAAATACCAAACTCTAACTTGCAAGATTTCATGTTTCTCCCTACTTTGAATGATACTTTACAAAACTCAATTACATTACATATATAACCATCATGACCCACAGGTCAACTTTGAGTTACATTCCCCAAAGAAAGGAAATCTGTTATACAATATAGGGTTGAACCTCAATGAATTAATGACCAAATACATAATACATTATAATATGTTTAATGGCCTTAGATATAGGTCCACATGTTATCCACCTATCTAGATCCAAGAGTGCATAAGTTATCTCTTAAATATAGAACCTCACATAAACAAATACAAAGCATCGTATGAGGAATAACATAGAGAATCAACACCTGAGAACATGAAGCATAACTCCAACCAATTGCAATAGTAGATTTTGTGATCTTAGGATGATGACCCATGATAGGTCCACAATACAGAGCCAAGCCTACAAAATATGGAAAGGACAAACAAGTGTTTTTTGAATCAAACTGTCAGACAGATAACTGGAAAACATAAATAAAGTAAATGTTTTTTTGGGTGATGAAAGATTGCCAACAACCAAAGGATACTCCTGCATTAGACACCCAAGGTGATCAAAGATGTTCTATAAGGACTTATGAACATCTAAAAGAACTCAACACATAAATCCCATGCTAATTCTTAACCCATAAATCCTCTCCATCGATCAACATATAAGTTTTCTCAAACAAACTATTACAACCAACTATTCTATCAAATATCTCAAATTTGCTACTACTGCTACTTCTAGGATCAAATGAACCATACATTTTCTTCTCCTTCATCTAATTATAAATCTTATTCCATTTACCTCTATCCTTAATCATAGGATCAGATAACTTAACCTTAACTATAGGTTAAGTTGTCTTCAAACTAAAAGTCTTAAAAACACTAGGTTCTTTGCTTTTCCTAATTCCTCATCCTTCAAAAGAACAAAAAAAACTTGTTTTCATCCTTCCCAACTGTAACAATATTCTTTCTATAATCATGTATAGCTCCTATGTCAAGTTTCCATGATCTTCTAAGTAAAACATGACAAGCACTCATGTTAACCATGACAAGCACTCATGTTAACCACATCATATAAGACTTCATCCTTAAAAGGTCGAATACTGAAATTAACCAAGCATTGTTCTCTAACCTGCACCCAATGATCATCTTGAAACTAATTGATGCCATAAGGTGTAGGATGTTTCAATCTTTGCAATCCAAGTTTGCTAACCATTTCCTTAGAACTAAGATTATTAGTACTGTCTTCATCGATAATAACCTTTCAACATTTACCTCCTGACCAACAAATAGTTCAAAATAAGTTCCTTCTTTGCACTAGTTCCACATCATGATTAGCTAGCATGGTTCTCATCAAAAGAGATTCTCCAACTTCAACTAAAGCCAAATCAACATCAAAAGTTTCCACTTTCTAATCTTCCTGTACTACCGAGTTGTGTTTGTCAATCTTCATACCCTAGACATTAAAAACCTTGATGTACATCTTTACCACATTTGAAACAAGTTCATTTAAACAAAAAATCCTTATCAAAAACTACTTTCTTACCCTTAGCCACTTTTGTCAATTGTTTACCTTCCTTCCTTCCTAACTTATCTTCTGCTTCAATGCATATTGATAAGCGTCTTCAACTAAACCAAGTTTTAACATACTCAATTCACCTTGAATGT
This sequence comes from Cupressus sempervirens, assembly GCA_028749045.1. Taxonomy (NCBI): domain Eukaryota; kingdom Viridiplantae; phylum Streptophyta; class Pinopsida; order Cupressales; family Cupressaceae; genus Cupressus; species Cupressus sempervirens. Next base: position 487,733,488 of record CM053786.1, read on the forward strand.
TTTTTTTTCAAACCTTTAACATACCTTGCAAGATTTTCCTTAAAAGATTTACAATGTCTAGATCTAATTTGTATCTTGTAAAATTATTCTGTGTATTCTTTTACAGACATATCCTTCTACTTCAAATTTTACAACTTCCTAAATAATTCAAGTTCATAATCTTTAGGAATGAATTCAACCTTCAATCTAGAAACCATGGATTTCCATCTACTAATCTTAGGTTCATCATTATCTTCCCTATCTTTCTACAATTCCTTCCACCAAAAGGCAACATGACCTTTCAACAACATTCTCAAGCTCAAAATAATCCTCAAGATCATTAACCCAATCTATCAATTTCTCAAGATCTAAAGAACTAGAATAATTTGATACCTCCATACTATGACTCTTACCAACTTGTGCCAAAGCTTTCAGCAATTTTTCATCTTTTGCATTAACCACCATCTAACACCTCACAACCAAGAAGTCAAGGTCTTGACAAGTCACCTACAAGATCAACCTTGCTCTGATGTCATCTAAAGTAGTACAAGGTAGGTGTATCCCCAAAGGAAATGACCAAGCTTCCAAAAAATAACAACACAACAAAAGTATACAAGATACAATTGGAAACAAACAATCTTATTAACAACAGATCTTGAATTGCATCAAATAAACCATATACATGTTGGGTTGTAAGGCCTTCTCAGTCACGGCTAATATGTTCCAAATTATAGACCAAACTCTAACTTGTGATATTTCCTCTTGCTCCCTACTATGAATGATACCTTACAAGACTTAATTACATTACATATATAGTCATCAAGACACATAGGTCGGCTTTGAGTTACATTCCCCAAAGAAACAAAATGTGATGTATAATATAGGATTGACCCTCAATGAATTAATGACCAAATACATAATATATTATTATATCTTCAACAACCTTATATATAGGTCCACACGTTATCCACTTGTTTGGATATAAGAGCACATAAGCTATCTCTTAAATACAAAACCTCATTGAAATAAATACCAAGCATCATACGAGGAATAATAAGGAAATCAACACATAAGAAGATGAAGCACAACTCCAACCAATTGTAACATTAAATTATGTGATCTTGGGATAGTGATCCATGCCCCACAATACAAATTCAATCCTATGAAATCTAGAAAGTACAAACAAGTGTCTGTTGAATCAAACTATCAAACAGATAACTGGAAAACAAAAACAAAGCAAATATGTTTCTAGGTGATGCAAGATTGCCAACAACCCAAGGATGCTCATGCATTAACATAACTATATATATTCTAGATAATTCAACTTACTTGTGATTTTCAAATTATTTGATTAACTCTAGATTGGTTACAATCTCCATATTATTGTGTTTTGTTTTCACTATGTCATCTACATAATAAATGTATTTCTTACCTACACTACATGTTAACAAAGGGTTATAAAACTTTTTACTTCTAATTCAATTACAAAACATGTTTTTCTAATTCTATCTAGCCCAAGATTTCCATTTTTTGGGTGTGAAAAGTTTAAACCATTATCTCACCTCACGAAAATATGTCACATTGCCAAATAACACATCAAAATTTCCACATAAGAAAGGTATCACATGTTTTATTTCATAGTTGCAATTTTGGTTACCATCAATATCAATTTGTGTTGAGCATGTACATATAAATTTTAATTATCAATTGAAATATGTGATACCTGCTCCTATTTCAATTCAATTTGTTATCTTTTCACTTCACTACTCTGACAAACAAACACAACCAAATCCACAACAATTTTATATAGGTATCAAATTTAAACTTTTAATATTTCTTAACTTTTATATGATGCAAATTGATTATTTATTTTTCATATAAGAAACAATAACAAATTGGATGTGTGAGCAAAAAGCTCGTTCGCTGGAAAGGAGCTATTCTCAGTCAAGCTGGCAAATGTTAGCTAGTTAAATCCGCCCTTCAAAATTTGCCACTATACGCTTTAAGCCTCTTTGTGATTCCAGTTAAATTTGCGGAGAGGATGGAGAAAATTCAGAGGGATTTCTTATGGACAGGAGTTGAAGGGAAAAAAGAACCCACTAGTTGCCTTGGACAAAGTCTGTCTCCCTAAGAATTATGGAGGTCTTGGCATAAGGAAGCTTACTCATCTTAATAAGGCTCTTTTGGCAAAGCAATTATGGCGTATCTTCAACAGCACTGGGGAATGAAGAGACATCTTGGTCAACAAGTACATTAAGAGGCCTTCTATTCAATTCACCCTTTTTAGTGATGACTTTCCTAGAGGATCAGCTATCTAGAATGGTTTTTTGAAAGCCAGGGACCTAGCAAAGGAAAAAGTATCTTGGAAATTGGGGAATGGGGAGGATATCCAGTTCTGGTCTAATAGTTGGCTTATTCAAGGGCCCCTAATGAACAATCTTGTCTATAATGTTTGAGCGAACCATTGTGTTCAACTTTTTGGGCTGAAAGTTTGCAACTATAGGAACGACCAGGGTTGGATAGATCTATCTATAATCTCTGATGATCTAAAACCAATCATGTTAATGTTAAATTCAATGGCTCTCAGTAACAAGAGGGATGAAATGATCTGGGGGAACAACTCCAGTGGAAACTACTCTGTTGCTTCTGGGTATATGGCTCTTTGGACCTTAAAAGAGAAGCCTCCATGGTCAAAAGCTTGGATCCCAAGCCTCACTCCTAAAATAAATATTTTTTTTGGCTGGCCTTACAGAACAAAATTCTCACTCAAGATAACCTTATAAAAAGAGGACAGATTCTACCAAACAGATGTAGTTTATGTAAGAACCAGCTGGAAATAGGAAACCACTTGTTCATTCACTGTTCCTTCTCTAGGGAGGTCTAGGACTTCTTGACCCAAGACTTAGGGATTAGCTAGTGCATGCCAGATAATCTCCTCGATTTTTTCTGCCAATGGAAATCCTTGTTCAAATCCCCTGTTTTGCAGGAATTAGGAACCTAGATCTTACCCCACTACTGCTAGAGCATATGGAAGGAGAGAAACAATAGAATCTTCAGAGATAGAGAGGAGCTAGCCATTGTTCTCAGGAAGAAGATTCACAAAAATATAAAGTAAAACTACCTAGTAAGGAAGGGGGGAGATATCGAAGTGGGCAATAGGAAAATGGAGAAGGAAAAAGAAAGAATGTTAAAAAGACAAGAAGCCAAGTGGCTTCTCCCCCCTAAAGGATGGCATAAAGCCAATTTTGACAGGGCCTCTAAGGGAAATCTTGGCTCCTCAGGATGTGGAGGCATAATTAGGAATGAATTCAGGGATGGAGTAGTGGTCTTCTCTCTCCCACTGGGATTCCAAACTAATCACTTTACGGAAGCAAGTGTGGCCTGCCATGTAGTGAAACTGGCTTTTGAAGTAGGAGTTACTAATCTATGGCTTGAAGGGGACTCGAATAACATTTTTAAATGTTTAAATGCAAACTCTCATTATTCATGGTCAATTGCTAATCTTATTGATGAGACACGTGAGACTCTTGCTAAATTTGATAGAGTCCATGTCACTCACGTTTTTCAGGAAGCAAACCCAGTGGCAGATTGGTTCGCAAATAAAGGTGTCTAATCTGACCAAAAAATGTCTTAGCAACTGGGAAAGAGTTTTTCGGTGGATGTTAAGAGCTTGATCGAACTGGATAAGATCCGAGGGAGTACAGAGGAGATCAATCTACAATTATGAATAGGAAAGGCTTATGGGGAAAGGGTACGACTCCTAAAGGCTATATTGGTAAATGCAAGAAGTGGAAATTATTACAGTTTATTCGCCATGCTTTATGGATCATTTTTTGCATTTTTAACCTGAGCAACGACAAGGCTTATTTCTTCAATCTCTCTCTAAAAAATAGAGAACCCTATCAGGTGGTGAGATTTCAAAGGGTTGTGCTTATGAGAATTGTGGGAGAGCAAAGTGCCGAAATGGTGGGTGAAAGGTGCAAAAAAGAACCGGTGGGAAAAGTGGAGAAATGGAGAAGCAGGGAGAAAGTGTGGGAGAAGCTGGTTCAAGGCGAGATTTCAAGGTATATCATGAAGCTGCATGGTTACGACCAAAATGTGACTGATAGCGTGGTCAATTCATGGAAGGATGGTAGAGTCAAGGTGAATGGGATAGCTTTTCTGATAATGAAGGAGGTGATTTCGATTGTTACTGAGATCCCAATGGTGGGCTTTAAGTTCTTTACGGACAAAAAGCTTTCAACCAATGCAGTGAAGGACTTTGCTGACAACTCTAAGGAGCTAAATGCCCTAAAAAAGAGTAATATGTTTTATGATCCGAATTCTATAATGAAGATTAGGAGGTATGTTCTACGTGCTGTCATTGAGTACATTACTCTTGACCCTAGGTTTGATCGTGTTTGCACCCACCATTTCATTCTTTTGAATCATTTTCGGTATGATAGCAAAGTTTCTTTCCCTTTCTATTTGTTGAACTCTGTGAGCAAGGCATTGTCAAGCTTCAAAAAGAAACCCTTTGCTAACCCTGCTTTGCATGAGGGGTTGTTACTGCTCATCTATGAGCACTTCAAGGCTCAAACGATAAGTAACATCCCTTCATAGGCTAGGAATGAGGAAATCGAAAGCTCTAGCTACTTCTCTGACTTGGATGATATACAGAGCATTAGTTTTGAGGAAGGGGGGCTTACTTTCTCTGATAAAAAAGCAACGCCTAATGTAAAGAAGTCGCCCTCCCCCGTTACCCCTAGAAGAAAAAGCCCTAGAGATCATGGTCAAAAGAAGCTTGGGAATGAGGAGCAGGACACCTGTGATGAAGAGGAGGCTATGGAGTCTGAAGATGAGGAAAAGGAGAGGCAGGAGGAAAAAAAGGAAACCTAGGGTGGGAAGAACTGCAAGAGGGTGGGCATGGAGGATAACAGGTTGCAGTAGGACTCGGACTCTTCTTCGCTCCCTCTCTCCCCTATCCATCCCCAAGCCCACTTGGTGGAGCAGATAAAGGATAGTTTTGGAGCTAGGGGGGGGAGGTGCTGGCTAAAGATAGGAGGAAAGCCTGGAGAAATTTTAATGTGAGGACTTCAAAAATGGGTATTTTCAGAGAAGTGATGAACCCCCATATCCTAGTGGATAGCCAGGAGGAACCGCATCTTGAAGAGCTCATTAACCATACTATTGTGGAAATCTCTGATAATGTCAGGGAATCTGGGATGAACCTCTTAAACAATGCCTGTAACAACATGATAGACAATTACAGGTCAATCAAGTGGCCTTTTCATGAACTGGAGGAGGTTAAGGAGAAGGTGGGTCAAATGGAAGGAGCCAAGAATCTAAAGGGCCTAGAGAAAGGGACAGATTATGATGATATGCATAGCCTAGCAGAAAGGAGGATCCATAACCTGGAAAATTATAATCACAATCTGTCAAGCCAGACGATCTCACTGCTCAACTCGATTAATAACAACATTCTATCTTTAACTGATTAGCTTAAAGATAGAGGCATGTAGGGGGATGTGGATGGAAAAGACAAGAGTAAAGCCAGATCTAATGATGATAATACCACTGGTATCAATTTTTCTACTCTAGACCAAGAAGAACACGGGACTTACCAGCAGGAGGCCGAGGAGAACCAAATGGCCCAGGAGGCTGCCCATGCAGGAGCTAGAAAGAAAGATTGAGGATTAGTTCCTGTCTTTTTCCTTTTTGGCTGGCTTTTTGTTCTAGCTTTTGTCTATTTTGTTTTTCTTTTCTTTTCTATTTGGCATTTTCTTTTGCCTTTGTTTATTTGGTTGGGCCTAGTGCTTATTATCAGCCTTTAGACTTGTTACTCTTGTGGCTAGGCTTCTAACGCTTATTTTCAGCCTATTATGTTTTAACTCTTGGGTTTCAAGATCCTTGTAAAATCTGTTTATCTAATCAAAAACAAATTGGATATGTGCAAATTTCTATTAAAAACGTTGTCAATCAAAGTCAAAAAAAGATCAAGTATATCATACACTCTACCAGAATATACTAGCACAAAAAGTGCTCATGTCTCAACTAAGTTATGACTTCACACTAAGGTACTTCTTTATAATTCAATCTGTCTTTTACTGAAATTTTTGAATCAAAATAGAGTATATTGATTATGTAGCAAATACTTTAATGGTTTATATCTTTCTTTGATGTACAATTCAAAGTTGACGTATCTTTGTTATAATTTTTTCATCCTCTAATCATTCCTTACTCATGCTATAAAAGGCAATAGAAAATAGGATGTTGTATTCCAACCAACATATGACTTCACAATTCATAATGAAAATGTAATACAAACATTTTCAACAAATCGATCACTTCCTTCAAGTTAATTTAATTTCTCTAACAATTCATTATATGTTTTTGATTAAGTAAAACGAGTTTTAACAGGTTCCTGAAACCCAACGGTCTACAAAAGAAACAAACATTAAGTCCTAAACCAAAGAAAAAAAACAAAGGAACAACAAGCCATAGAAGGCCAAGAGAACCTGACAAAAAAGGAACAACCTCTAAGAGAGCAGACAAGTAACAAGTTTTGAAAGGACCTGAAACCTTATTCATTACAAACCGTCAAGATTTTCATTTTGGTCTCATCTTTTGAGATCGTAAAGACATATCAAACGAAGGATTGGAGGACTTAACTTTTTTCCCTTTTACTGATGTCCATCCATCCTCCACCTTCCCAGTAGCCTTCTACCAATCTGGGAAATCAGCCCCACATCCAACCCCCAAAACCCTTGCAGCAGGAGATAAAACATCTAAAATAGCACCAGCAACAGTGTTTTGGACAGTAGTAGAAGGGATAGTAGCACCATGCTGAATCAGATCTGCCAAAGGGACAGAATTCGAACCAATAGTACCAACAGTAGAAGAGTTGGCAGCAACGACATTCTGAGTCACCGCCTTATGGACAACATTTGAATCATCAGAGATAGCAACAAAATCTTCCAACAAAGAAAGATCAATCTAAGAAGAGCTATCCTTCCCATCCACAACTAAGGATACTTTTTGAACTGTGTAGTGATCATTTGAAACCCCCAACCACCAAAAAGGTGATTTCTTCGATCTAACACTTTTAGAGGAACATCACATAGCGAGATGGTCGATCTTATGACATTTCCTACATCTGAAGGGAATTCCCTCATAATCAAGAAGTTGAATCCAAGAACCAAAAGGAGAGGCCAACTTAATCATCTCAACGAGCCCCTTGGATACATCAATCTCCACAAGAATGAGAGCATATTTCGTCCTATACACATTGGAAGACTCTGAATCAACCAACAAAAAGTCCCCAAGGGCCTCCCCCACAGCCTCTAAGACTGAATCCAGCCACAAGTGAAGGGGAAGGTTTGGCAATCGAACCCACAGAGGAATCTTATTAAAGGATTTAGAAGTCGGGTCGAAATCCTTATACCAAGGTTTGGCCATCAAGGGGAACTTCTCCTCTCAAGAGAAACCATGGCATAGGATAGACTTTCTATCTTCAGCATTTGAAAATTTCACATTAAAAAAACCCCTTGCCACAAGGTAAATTTGAAATGATAGGTTCCCAATATTTGGAGATCCAAGCATGCAAATCTGAAAGAGAGGGCCAAAAACCCCTAAAACAAAAAATAGCAGCTATAGCAGAGTAATCCACCTCATATGTGTTGATCTCATCAACAATATTAGAATCTAGGTGAAGCAACAGTGGGTTACATGCAGAAATAGACACAGCCAAATGGGCACCTCCTTCACAGCAGGACCACCAGTACCATCCCCCCAAAGTAGGACCACCAACACCTGCCTCGTAAGCAACAACATCCACATAGGAGATAGCAGATTTCCCCACAACAACTCAAGACTTAGAAACATGGTGAGCAGCAGAAATAGCAAGGGCAGCGGGAGCAAGAACCGCAGAAACAATTCATGCCATAGCAAGAGGAGCAACCAGAGCCGCACCCTAGGAATGAAAAACCTCCCTTGAATCAACCAGTAGATGATGGGTGGGAGGAGCAAGAGCAGGAGTTTGAAATCCACCATGAGCAAGTGTAAGAATTTAGTATATAACCCTTAATCTTAAAAACTGACATTATAAGCATATAGCTTGCTTTTGTTTTCAAAGTAATCAATTTTCTTTCAACCAATAACTCAACCAAGCAGACCCCAATAGCATAACGACTCCTAGTAATTTTGTGTCTTTTATCTTGGAAGCCTTCACGAGAGCCATAAATGTTAGATTATGTTGTTATAACAATTCATTATGTGTTGCTTCTAAACAAGGCCTATTGAAATATTTGTAAAGTTGTTTATATCCCAAACCACAATGCCATTTATGACCATTTAAAAAATCATTTTAGTGATTTCCATTAACTTGTATTTTTAAACACATAATTATATTTTGAGTTTTGTAGATAACAGTGCTCCAATGTTACAATCCAATGTATCTTTCTCAATGTTGTAGGTCTCTTTTAACAAGCTCAAACAATGCCAACAAACTACATCAATCTTAACTTCTTTGTGAAAATGCAACCATTGACTTTTTTCTCTCTAATTTGTGTTGTAATTTTATTTAGATTGGGCCCATTGTGTATCTGGTTTTGTTTCCCTTTATGATAACAAATTTAACAACACACATTTTTCAAGGCAATGCACCAACTATATATAGACTTACCATTTGCACAGGGGTTGTATATAGCTCTTCATTCCATGCATGTTTTTATTAGTTGAGATGTAAAACCAACTCTCTTGTTTATTGCAATAATCCATAACTTTCACATGTAGGTTGGAAGAAGATTGATGTCATAAGAACGTAGATTTGGCAACATTATATGCTCTGTCAAATTTCAATTCAATTTAAAGTGCATTAGTTAAACCACATTTAGAGAGTATATTAAAAGAGAATAGATTTATTTTCACGTGCATTTAGATAATTCATTGCAACTTAAGAACAAATTAAATTATCAAATAAAAATTGTTGATAGCATCATGATCCACCCAAAAAATGTCATGCAAATCAATATTCGAGCAAATTGAATCAAAATCAGCAATTCAACATAAAAATAAATAAATAACCAAAACAAAGTTAAACAATCCTACTAATGTTACTCTTGATTTTTTTAATTCCTCGCTTAATTTTTAATACCTAATTTTTTTAGGAATTAAATAAAATTGGACTAAGTGAATTTAAGATGAAATCACAACTATCCATATAAGAAACTCCAACAAAATAACATGGTCAAGATAAGAGAATCCCTAAACAAATTTAGGAGGCTAATGAACGGAGGAGATGCATGAGAAGATTTAATCTTGGAAGAATTAATTGAAATACAGAAATGAATGTTTAAGATATTAAAATCCATTTCTATGTTGCTAACAACATTCATATGGTTAGAATGGCTCCAACTCCTGCCCATGCAACAATTCAATCTTTTGAGAATGGCTCCTACTCTCGTGTATTGCTCTCTGGCCAGTGCTGGTGTGGAGGTTGTCTGTCCTTCTATTGCAACCCAGTTCCCTGCCACATCTACTTACGCGGCTTCCTCCGCCCTGATGAATCTTGTGCCCTCTCTTGTTGTGGTTAGGGTCGTTGCCGCAAGACCTAAACCTGTTGCTCCAGCTGCTCATGTTGTGGATGCCTCTCCTAATGTTTCTCGAGGAGTTGTGGGGAGATCCATTATCTCTTATGTAGATCTGGTTGCTTTTGAAGCAGGTATTAATGCTCTAGTTCTGAGGAAGGGGTTTCATCTGGCTACGGTTAGTCATGAGGTTGTGCTTGTTCCTATAAGTAATCTGCTTGTGCTTAATCTTGATTCAGACATTGTTTATGAGATCAACACATATGTGAATGATTTATGTGTTGTTGTTGCTATTTTTTCTTTTTAGGGGTTTTTGGCTCTCTCTCGGATTTGCCTGCTTGGATCTCCAAATTTTGGGAACCAATCATTTTAGATTTAGTTCAAATTTGCCTTGTAGCAAGGGGTTTTTTATTTTGAAATTTGCTAATGTTGATGATAGGAATTCCATCATGTGTTATGGTTTCTCTTGGGAGGAAAGGTTCCTACTGATGGCCATATCATTTAATAAGATTCCTCTTTGGGTTAAGCTATTAAATCTTCCCCTTCACTTTTGGCAGGAATGAGTCTTGGAGGCTATGGGGGAAGCCCTTGGGGATTTCTTATTGCTTGATTCGATCTCCTCCAATGTCTATAGGATAACATATGCTCACATCCTTGTGGACATTGATGTCTCTAAGGGGCTCCCTGCTATGTTGAAGTTGGCCTCTCCAAGTGGTTCTTAGATTTAGCTTCTTGATTATGAAGGTATTCCCTTCAGATGTAGGAAATGTCATAAAATCAGCCATCTCGTTGCTCAATGCTCCTCTAACAAAGTTAGATCAAAGAAATCACCTTCTTGGTGGTTGGGGGTTTTGGATGATCACTAACGGTTCAGAAAGTAGCTTTGGATGTGGATGAGTTGGATAGCTCTTCTCGTATAGATCTCGCTTTGGATGAGGATTATGTTGATGTCTTTGATGATTTGCATGGTGTCCCTACGATGATTTTGTCTCAAAATGTTGATGTTGATCTGTCTCCTGTTGTTGACTCTGTTGTTTTGATTGTTGTCCCTTCGGCAACTTTCAGTCAGAATGTTGTTGTTGTTCCTTTTGTTGTTGACTCTATCCAGAACACTAGTGCTTCTACTACTGCGAGGGTTTTGGGGGTCAGTGGGGATAGGCAGAAAGCTGCAGGGAAGGTGGAGGATGGTTGGACTTCAGTGAAAAGCAAAAAAGGCAAATCCTCCAAACCTTCTTTTGATATGTCTTTACGTTCTCAAAAGACTGAACCAAAATGTAAATCTTGATGGTATGTGGTCTCTTGGGTTGTTTGCCCTCTTGTTAGGAACTTTGGTGTGTCCCTCTAGTTTGTCGGGTGGTTTTTCACAGTTGTTTTAATATTCTCATTGTTATATATTTCTTATCCCTTTGTACAAGGTTTTGGACCTTTCAAAACCTATTTTTACTTAATCAAAACATTCATACAATTAGAGAGAAACACCAGAGAACCCAAAGGATAGAGGGAAGCCATTTGTTACTACAAATACATTATTGTTGCAAGACTATAAACCAACCCAAATCAAATTCATAATATAGAGGGTACTTGTGATGTCTTTGGTGGTTGTGGTTATCTCTCTCCCTTTGAATGCATGCCCAACGACCTCTCTTGCTCTAGTCTATGTGAAGTACATTGTGCAACCTGGTGATGAGCTTGGGGATTCTTCCCCTATTGGAGACCTTGGTAGATTTATCTCTTTTGTGTCAATGTTAGCTTCTCCTACAATGGTCATTCTATCAAGGTGTAATTTGCTTCATTCATCGTAGTCTTTTGGGTGGGCTTGTCCTTCATCTTCATTGCCTATTGGTCGTAGGGTCCAAGACCCGATACCTAAGAAGTGTGTGATGTGTGGTCCCTTTTCCATCTACAATCATATTGTCATGGATTTAGATGAGGAGACATTAGTTGAAATAGAAGGTGTTGCTTCAATTTTCTCTTCCTATAGTCAAATTTACAGATTTAGGGGGTTTTGGCCTAGTCTGTCGAAGCTTCACTATTGGATCTCCTAGCAATGGGAGCCCATTATTACTAATACATATCTTTTTTATGGCCAAGGGATTCTTTGTAGCTGAATTTAAAAATGTTGTGGATAGAAAAATGATTTTGTGTGATCATTGTTTTAGTTGGGATAATCGCTTTACGTTAATAATGAAATCATGGCTTTTTCATTTCTCCCCATTTTGTGAATCTTTCAATAAAATACCTATTAAGGTCAGACTCCTTAATCTCCCCTTTCATCTTTGGGTTGAGCCTTTTCTGACAATTGTGAGTAACATTATTAGGGAAATGGTGATGGAAGATGAGGACTCTTCAAACATGTTTTATTCTACATTTGCTCACATCTTGGTGGAAGCAAATGTTTCTAAGGGGATATACCTACGGAGAATAAACTTGTATCTCCTAAAGGTAGCTAGATTCAACATATAGATTATGAAGGGATTCCCTTTATATGTAGAAGACGTTTCAAAATTGGTCATGTGTCAAATAATTTTGACCTTGAGAAAATAAAAAGGTATGCCTCATTGTAGAATGGTGCTTCACTGCAACATTATACGATGAAGAAGTCTTCTTTCCAGCGAAGCTTCTCCCAGGTGATTGGGTAGGACTACACTAGACCTCCTATTGCTTGACTTTTGATAGTTGTTTTGTTGACGTATGCAACTGGTTTTGTTGACGTATGCACCTCGTTGGTTACAACTCCTTCTATGGGTCCTCCTAAGGTGGTATGTATGTTTCACGTTCTTTCATTGCCAGTAATAGGACTAATGTTGTTACTATTTTTGGTTATTTTTCTCTTGCAATTGTTGGCCCTCCTTCAAGTTTATCTCAGGATGTTACCCCTAGTTATGATAGGGCTCCTAGTAGTGAGTGTGATGTTGGTGTTGTTCCCTTCTCTATTGTCGGCCCTTCCTCTCATTCGGATTATTGTGTAGTTGATGTTGTCTATATGGAAATGGTTGGTCGAACTTCTCAAGTGATTTATCCTCCACAGAATGTTGTTCCCACTCAAGGGTGTTGGGATTTATGTGTTGGATTCATTGAATTTGTAAGACACAACTACAAAGGTGGAAGAGGATTGGATCATGGTAAAAGGTAAATATCCTAAGAGATTGTCTCCCTCTTTTGATATGTGGCTTCAGTCCCACAAGAATGGGGCCAAAGAAAAATCTTAATAACTGATAGTTTTACTTTAATTAGAAGGGATCTTAGATCCTTCCTCTTGCCTTTGCTTGCACAATATTTTGTTCATGCAATGTTTGCTCCAGGTTGAGAAAGCCTGTAGTGAAAACCCCCATTCTAGTCTAGACTTGTTTCTTGTTGTTTCATCGAATATCTTTAGTGTTCATTTTGTAAAGGGTTTCAAGTCCCTTCAAAAAAAAAATTGCTTTAATCAAACACATTCATATAATTAGGGCTAATTACTCACTTGACTAGATCAAAATTGTAGTGACAACACCTCTTCAAAGGTTTGGAAGAGGACATCTAAATACTCCAATTATTCTCACTTGATAAATAAACACTAATACCACTATGTTATCAATTTTCACAAGGTGAGTGAACTAACTAGTGCAGCCCTCACTCTACAAAATTGTAGCATATATATATTCATGAAACTTCTTCCATGCAAAAAGGGGCAAACAATTGGATTCCACATCTCAACTATGATTTTCCCACGAGTGAAAATAATTCAATCTATGACATCATCAAACATATACTGCTTGTGTTTCATAAGCCCATCTCATTTACTCTTATGGTGACTCAACTTAGAATGTCATAAATATTATCATATTTAGTAGGCAAGTGATTTTCAAACAAGCGTAAAAATAAAATAAGAGTGCAAGAAAAGAAAAGAAATTAGGTATGGAAGGTATAGGAGTTTGGCATGCTAAGACCATAGAGTTGACGTAGGAATATAGCAAAGTAGGGTTTGAAAAGTTGATTGATCTAAGTTGGATCTACTAAAAAATATTTTTCTCAAAATTCCAATTTCATACTAAAATTTTACCTGATGTAGCAAAATATGAAAAGAAACACTTACAAGACTAATGGATGGTTAAAAAATCCTTCATGACTACTAAAATAAACCATATGATCTTATACTTCATCATATTTATGCTGAACACAATTATTTTATATGCTCGCATGTTTTACAACACTCATGTTTGTTTTAGATATGTACTTAAGATATTTCTTATTCACTAATCATGATTACTTTATTAATATCCATTTGAGAAACATTAGGTGCATCCTTCAAGCGTTCTTCCATGACCATGTCTTTAGTATATTTCTATTGTGTTACTTTTATATTTCCATATAAATATTCATTATCCCTTTGTCGCATCATTTACAAATTTACTCTTAGTACTTTCTTGGTTCTTCATATGCAACTAACTATAAGAGGGGAATATAAGGCCTAGTAAGGCCTAGCATTCCTAGCATTCCTCCTTGGAGTGTATTGTAATATTTGATATCTATATCCTAATCTCCAATATATAAATGTTTGAATAAATTATTTTCTTAAAACAAATACAAGTAAATATTTCTCTTTCCATACGCACTCTCCCCCTACGAATAATCTTGATTCTCTAAATCTTCCGCTAAAACTTCCATCAACCCCTAGGTTAGATTTATGATGAAATATTTAGTCTGAAATGTGAAAAGTAACAGCTAAGATTTTAATTTTCAGCTTCAAATTAGGTCCGAACCTCCCGTCCAACGAGCACGGCATTTCAATTGGGAATTTTTTATTTAAAGAGGCTTCCCTCGTTCATTCTCGCTTATATAATTTGGTATGAAATATTATATCATTCAGGCTTTCCTAACAAATTTCATGGCTCCTTCAAAAGCTACAAGGAGAGAAGGAGCAATAAATAGAATTTCTCAAAACTTAATACCACAGAAGGTAAAATTATACTTTGTATTAATATTATTTGAATAAAAAATCTTTTTGAGATGGTGAGTTAATAAAATTGTTCGAAAATTATAGTACAGTATTACCTCTTAAGGGCAGGCTCAAGCTCAACTTTGATGGTGTGCGTGATGAGGCCACCGTTCGCATCTGAAGAGGGAACTTGAGAGGTTTATGGGATATTCTAATTCATAACAAAAAGCAATAGAGGTTATTTGTGGTGTTCGTTTCGAGTCCTTGGCAGGTAATGGTCGTGTCAATTGCAGCACAATGCTGGATTGTCACGTCTAACATTCCGGTTTCAGGGTTGTAGTGGGAGGACAAGTTGTGGTTGAGATAAGCTTTACTCTCGACTATTCTATACATTTTCTTTTAATTGATTGAGTTCCTATTCTTTCAAGACCTGCATACTTCTATATGTTAAACTTCGCCCTTATATCACGAGGTTTATGTTGCTTCCTTCCCTATTTCTTTGAGATCATGAAAGTCTGCCATGTAATTATGGTCAAATTATTATGTATGTTCTATCGGGGACCCTGTAGATCCCTCTAATAATATCAATATAATGTGCTTCAAAGATTTTATATATAAAAACTATAAACTGTATACCTAAAAATACCCCTGTGGATTAGAATTAAATGTCCACTATTTGCATCATTAAATGAAAAAATTAAAACTAAAATAATTGACTATTTAATCTGAAATGATTCAAAATATAACATAGAAAGGATGCAAATCCCCTCCAAACCAAACATTCAACAACCGATCTATCAATACTTGTTTAGAATATGTTCCAATAATAGATTAATCCGAAAGTTTCCAATACTTGTTAATGACTTGGAAACTTAATGCAACCAACAAAACTAGTGTGAACTTAGCTTTTGGATTTAGGAATTAAGAATATTGATAAAATGGCAATCTTCCTCACCATGCAAGCACAAAACATCTAGTGACCCTGAATTTTCAATCATGGAGTTCTATGTGATCTTTCCATAAAAGTAACTCTTTAAATTTCATAGTAAAAGAAAATCGTAAGAATAAAATTTCTACTTATCATAAGTAATGACAACGTGACATTATTTCATCCAACTAGAACAGCATTGCTCAAGTTCAAAACTACCATGTTTGCAATCAGTTTGCATCTTACCTTAGTAACTAAAGGTTACAAATGCCTACAATCAAAGTAAGCATTTAAATAAGTACACTGTTGTCACTACAGATCCACTGAAACAGAATTAAATCACCGAGTTAAAAAGAAATTACAAGTCTTGGACCAGTAGAACTGCAAGTTCAGAGTGCTACTGGATTTGCAAAGAAGAATTTAATAGGAAATGATTCAACTAAAAACTATTTCCACTTGAACCATAGTAAGGATAGCCTCCACTACCTCCTGTTCCAGTGCTTCCATGCAATCCAGATGGAACGACACGAGGGGTTTGCAAGGAAGATGCATATTTTGCATATTGGCTTGAACTGTAAGGTGCTGCCGAGCCTAGACCTCCATAATGAGACGCAGAGGAAAGTCCTCCATATGTAGGCTGTGTTGGATATGGTGTCGGCTGAACAGCATATGCAGATAGACCTGGAGGATATGTCGAGTAACCAATTGATAGGGGTGCAGAAGCTGGTGCCTGTGGTACTGACCTATGATATGACATCATGCTTGGATACTCAGCTGCATAACCTGTCTGAATTTGTGGAAGTGGCTGTGCTTGTGGAGATGCTGTAGGTTGTGGTGCCGGTTTCTCCTTCTGACCCTCGGCTGCAAGTTTTGCATTAACCCCTCTACCCTGCATGCCAAGCACATACCATGAATTCCTATGACTCCTCTACAAGCAATCTGACCACATTTCTATTGCAGAAATCCTATTACTTACATCAATGGTTTTGTTTGGTTCCTTCAGAGCCCGCTTTGCAGCTTCCACAGTCTTAAAAGTCACAAATGCAAATCCCCTGTTCATGACAAATATAACACAGTATTAACAAAGCAAACCGGCTGAACCGTCCCCTTCATGATCCAAGCTAAACAACCAGAATATTGTAGCAAAATGGTTAAATATTAGGGGTTAGTGACCTGGATTTGTTTGTACTCTTATCATATGCAACTGAACCTTCCTCAATCTCTCCATACTTTGAAAATACTTCCAGCAGTTTGTCAGTAGTTGTGTCATATGAAAGACCACCAATATAAAGCTTCCTCTGTGAGAGATCACCAGTTTGACCAGGACTTGAATTTGCTGCTGCCGCTAAATTGGATATAGTATTCCGACCCTACAATTTTTATATCAAGAACACAATTAAAAATCAAAAATAGTAATGAAATCATGTCAGAAAAACTCATTTGTCTTTACTCCAAAAAAAGTAAACAAAAATAAAGCTTATAAAGTAAAAGCAGGCCAAAACAAAGCCCCAATCCCAAATGGAGAAGCCATCTTGAAAATCAGATCTGGGTTGTAAAGTTTAAACTATAAAAAAACCATCCACTATGAGCCAACAATGTATACAAGTGATAGAAGGCCATGAAGCAAGTGTTAATACAAGCAGCGTGTAAATTACAACTGAAAACTTAAATTATATTCCTGGTTAAAAACTGCTGTCTATCAGTCAGCATAGAAGTGACCTTGGAGATTCTCAGAAAGGATTTTTTTAATCTCATAGGCTGGCTAATCTTCAGTCCAGAAAAACTAAGGAACTCCTTGTACTCTTCGGAAGGAACAGTCTATGCTGTTAGTTCCACAAATTTGGTAACCAGAGTCAGAGAGCAAAGTAGCACATGCAAAAATCATTTTTGCTACTTCCAGTGTTCCTCTGAGTTCAGGGACAACAAAAAATTCCGAATTTTGGGGATGATTGGTGGTGTCTACCAAAATAATATACAAAAAGAATTACAAATAAGAGGAAAGTGAAGTTCTAACTTACAATTAATGTAAACACTACAAGAAAATGAGATATATACAAATACTGAAAATTTGACATCAATTGATCTAATGGCCAAAAAATAAGACTGAAGCTAAACATAATGGCTAATTAATTTGATGGTCCAGTGCACATTCTGTGGCTCATAACTGACACTAAATATAATGTCTAATTAATTTAATTGTTCAATGCAAATTCTGTGCTCATAACTGGAACTGTTAGCCTCATCCAGCCTGTATTTACATCCAACCTGTATGGTAGGGTTTTCCAAGAGAACATGTGTCAGGGTCTTTGAATTCATTATTTTTTGATGTGTGTGTTTTTTTAATTTAAAAGCTCTTTAAGTGGTGAGATGCACCCAGATGTCTCTGAACCAGCTGACAGATGCCTGGATCCCCCCACACTATCATGGGGCAGGACATCCCTAGATATTTCCCCAAAATGTGAATGCATCTCAGTATATCCTCAACAGATAAATTAATAATCTAAAATATTAACCATATTTTGATTATTGATAATTGTTTCTGGATTCAATTGTGTTGAAATTTTTTACCATCGATGTTTTGAATCACATTACGTGATTCATCATCAGGATGAGAAAACAAGAGCTGAAAATCAACGCAGTGTGATTTGAAACATTGATGGTAAAAAATTCAACACAATCGAATCCAGAAATAATTATCAATAATTTGAATGGATTGTGGAAATCACTCTCTCATATTTTGATTACCAACTCACCACATCTGATCACCTGAATCTTGTGAGGGCAAGTCAGATGAATAATGATTTCTCTACATATTATTTCCAATAACAATGCCAAGGTGATGACTATAAATATGCTGAAGCTTTAGCATAGCACACATGTATAAATAAAGCTTCCTCCACATTGAGCTTCAACAGACTATGGTTGAAGAGACTTTCTATTTGATTCTTTCAAGATGAGAATCTAGGAGAAAATACTTCATTATTCTTCTATATCATACCACTGTCTGGTATCCAATTCCTTATCAGCATTATTGTTTTGCTTGTTTGATCCAATCAAGAAAAAAATCAGGCACTCATTTTAGATGAGCATATAGACCATTGTTGTATGTACTGATATGCTTTTGTAATGTAAGGTTTCGATGGAGGACTTATCATAACTCTTTCATCTAGCATAATAACATGTAGTTAACATAGGCACACATGCATATCTTATTACCCAAGGAATTTTCTCAAACAACTCGCTTGTAACAGTTTCAAGTAAATAACGCTCTGATTTTTTTGTTTGTTCCTATTTGACATGAAATCAAAGGATCTAGCCATGAGTGTAGCCTTCCCTTGTTCATATGGTTCCCAAAGTACCAAGGGTTGGCTGAAGCTACCAATGCATCCATTCTTGTTTAATTTGATCATTAAATAATGCAGTTTTCCAATTGGCATCTCAATTTGGTCATACATATCTTTTGTTAGTTAATATTTACTAATGAACAGACAATGGATCCTAGACAGTGAATGCACTTTTAGACAATTGACCTGCAAAACATATTTCTGCTGTCCTGTGTGTACACATGCTACCATGAACAATTGCCCATAATAAAATTTGACCTCAGATGCTATCACAAGTGTGGTATCCCAATGAAAAAAAAATCATCCTGTCTGGGCATCAGGCCTAGAAGCATCAACCAATGCCAATAAAGTGAATAGTTAACTATCTCAATTCAAAAGACAAGCTAATGCACAGAAATCCCTCCAGAATTATCGTCACTTTAAAGTCAAATAAATATGCACAGTAGGGTCAAATGCATAAATAATTCTATGAAATATGTATTTCTTAAGACCTTAGGCCAAAACAAACAGCTCTCCAAATTTGCTAGGGATTAAAATGGCTGGTGACCCAGCAAAAATTGCCATGCAAAAAAAAATTAAGTAATAAAATACCTTCCAAATTGCAAACTACTGGCAATAACTAGTTCATCAAGAAGATTGCTTAGATTTAAAAAATTCATACTCCCTGACACCTGTTCTATGGAACCTCACAACTTATTGGTGTTTGAAGTGCAATGAATCTTAAGACAGATCTCGTTTTGAGCATCTCAGAATAGGGGCCATTACACTCAAGGAGTTTGAACATAAGAATCCACTTTGAAGGCACTTTTTCCATGCACAAGGAACTCATACTTTAGCATAACATCATTACAAAAACTATTCCTGATATACTCAATAGAATTGCTCCAGATTGCTTACAATATTTCCCTAAAAGGTCTATCTATTCATTACAGATAAACAACTCCACACTAACATTCAAGTACTTGTTCACACTGAACAATATCCAGCCCACTTTGTTATGGAGTGGCATGGTTTCCTTTATTCCACAATATCCAGCCCACTTTGTTATGGAGTGGCATGGTTTCCCTTATTCCACAATTAGTGTTCCTCATGTGTCCAATCAAATCTCCTAACACTAAACAAACCCTACTAGATCTGTAGTCCACTTCATTAAGATTTGCTGCTAGAGGCTATATTGTTCAGCTAGTATTCATTGTGTATAACCCATAGTTACACCGCGCGACAGGGGGGCAGCGGAATGGGGGGACAAGTTTCCAAGATGAGGGGACAAAGGGGTGTATATACATATGGTACTTAAAATGCTAGTTATGAAAAGATGTACTACAATTATACAGTATAAGATATAAAGATGTAAAAAACTTAAACATTGAACATTGGATTGAAGTTTTGAACTGGAACATTATGACTCATGATCAAATGACAAACAATGAACATTGAACATCAGCAAATGAAAGAGTCAAATTATATAATTTTAAATTTATAATATATATCAATCTTCAGATATAGAAATGCAAATGTGAATAAAATAAAGAATAGAAGGCTTTTGAACAAAGGAGGAAGGAATGGGTAATCCCATTATAACAAAAAAGAACCAAAAAAATATTAAAATAATGCCTTATTTTTTTATTTTTTAATATCCCCCATCTTGCTGCTGCAGGAGACGTCCTGGCAAAAGAATAGTAATCAAAATATGTATTACAAGAACTTCCCACAACAAAGCCTCACTCAGCAGATGTAGAGAAGTAAGAAAAGAAAAAGTAGCTATCAGATATTCATTAAAAAGGAAAAAGGTAGCAATCAGATATTCATTAAAAATAAGCAGTCAGATAATACATAATGGCTACCTGCCAAACTGTGAGGAAAACTTCCTGCATGGTAAATAACCAAAACATTAGTTAAATAAAAAGTTCACATTGCAGATATTATTCTCTGACTCAGTTGAGATCTGCAGATCTATTTCATGATTCCAAACCAGGCTCCTAAAATGGTGAACTAAACTAAAACACAGGTTCGAAAAGTTCTGTGGATGTTCGGGGGATAATCATCAGCATGTTAAGCTTGAAGGGGTGTGTTCTGTTATTTATTGGCAAATGGAATGTATCCATGCTGCTGGATGATTTCAGGATATCTCCTCTTCACCTCATCTCTACAGAGTACAACTCCAATTATGTTGATGTGGTGTTGTTAGACCCAGATGCACTCCAAAAAGAGTTGACTGGTGGAATCCAAAAGGAATATGTGGCAGTTTAACATTGACAAGGGTTCAAGATTGGTCAGAAAATTGATAGGGGTGCCAGCAATAGATCTCCATTGCGGTTTACGTTGGGTTGATTTGGGGAATCGTGCAGTGTAAATATGGTTCTGAAAATGGGAAGAGTCCAAGAACCCAATAGAACCCCAACTGTCCATTTCTTTTGCTAGTTATTGGCATCTTTGCACCATAGCTTTCATCTTTTTGTTTAAAATGCTGATAAAGTATCATTATAGTGCCATACCTTCTCACAGCCTTATATAAAATGCAAGCAGCAATCGGTGAAAGAGGATTTAAAGTATAATTTAAGTTGTTCCCCAAATTGGTATCAATGACAACATTTGTCATTTTTTGATGGGTTTAAATTTATGTACCCCAGGGCAGTGTCCCCGCCCAAAAAAGGCCATGTTTCGGAAACAGGGACGGGTATGGGAAGTTCCCCCCCCCCCGCAATCCCCCTTTTCTGATATTTCAGAGGAAACGTCCCAGAAACTTGGGGACTTCGGGAAAAAAAAAAAATGGATGTTCATACGTCCCAGGGACGGTTGGGGATGCCTTGGAAGTTCCCAGGACAGCTGGGTATCCTTTACAGATAATGTCAGCACTTCGAAAATATTTTTTTTAATTTTAACATGGAATATATTTTTAAAAATTTTATGTGGGCCTCTCCTTCCAAGTTCAACCTAACATGTTTTTTACTGGTTGGTAGTTTATTCCTGCTATTTGGGGCCTCTGATTAGTATTTGACAACATTAGGTTAAGAATCATGGAATTAATATTGCTGCTATAGTCACACAACATGCTCAGAATTATATAGCATAATGTTTGCAAAGTGCTGGGAAAGTCTGAAAAGTGCATTATAGAGCTAGAACATGCATCCTTATGTCATTTTCTGGCATTACATCAGTGCTAGGTTGGTCTTGGGTTGATCTGGGTCCTTTGAATATTGCAGTTGCATCAAAATACTGTCTTACTGTAACAAACCTATATCATGATCAGTACTGTATAGAGAACTTTTTTGTATTAATAATAATAACAGTCCGCTTACAATAAATTGAAAGTGTAGTTTCAGAATTAAGTGATAGTAGTGTGTTTCAATTTGGAAGGTGGGATACCATCTTACTGTAACAAACCTATATCATGATCAGAACTGTATAGAGAACCTTTTTGTATTAATAATAACAACAGTCCAGTTACAATGAATTGAAAGTGTAGTTTCAGAATTAAATGGTAGTAGTGTGTTTCAATTTGGAAGGTGGGTTATTGTTCGTGTTACTATTGAAAATGAATTCTAAATTATGTTCTTGGGTATATTTCAAATTTTTATGTTATTATTTTAATATTACATCTACATTTACAATAATTCCAAATTATGAATGCATTATTGCATATTGAGCATTGAGTTTGATTATTGAAATGTGTTATGGTTCGATGATGTTTAAATAGCATGGTTTATCCATGTCTTCATATGAATGTGATGTATATATGCAAATTTCCCTATATATTTTATATTTCTGGATTTTCCCAATTTATATATATAGCCGTCCCTGTTTGCCGTCCCCATAGGCAAGATCAATTGTTACACTGGGTCGTGCCCTCACTCCTCCCATCCCTGAAACCCCTATTCCAGTCCATTTAGGGGACGATATCCCAACAGTCTGCAGGTCACAACACCTGGTCATCCTCCAAAAGGTGAAAAATTGAAAACATCTAGGCAATGTGTTCCCCATTATTTGGGACACAGAGAAACAATTAGCAGACACCTCATTGTTCATCAGGCGGTCAAGGGCATCTCAAACATCCCTCAACTGTCCTGGGGATGATCAAGCATCCCCTACAAAGATAAAATTATGTTTAACCGTTTTTGCAAAGAGACCAAATGATTACTCGAAGTATCTAAAAGGGGTGTGGGCACCACAAACCCTCCCATTCTCCTCCAAAACAAAAACTAACTTAAAATATTTATTAGCAGACAGAAACAATTAGCAGACACCCCATTGTTCATCAGGCGGTCAAGGGCATCTCAAACATCCCTCAACTGTCCATCAGGTGGTTAAGGGCATCTCAAACATCCCTCAACTGTCCTGGGGATGATCAAGCATCCCCTACAAAGATCAAATTATGTTTAACCGTTTTTTGGGAAGGGACCAAATGATTACCCAAAGTATCTAAAAGGGGTGTGGGCACCACAAACCCTCCCATGCTCCTGCAAAACAAAAACTAACTTAAAATATGATTGTATTATTGATGAATGTTGGGAGTTATAATACTGTCATTTGAAACCTGCATCTGCCCTTCACTATCCAAGCAAGTGAAACATAAGATAATACAGGCACAAGGTACTAAGATTCAACAATATATATAAAATGACTTTTTCAATACGAATATTCAGCAGCAGTGGTAAGTACATAATTTTGATTTTCTTATTTATTTTTATAAACTTGTACAGGAGGGCATGCAATTAGCTTTAAAATATTTTTAAGGCCCGCAAAAACACCACAAAATGAGCACTAGCAACAATGAGGGCAACCTGGATGTGAATAAGATGGACAATGAAGAAGTTGAAATAAACAAAATGTATCATTCTTCTATAATTCCAAACACAAGTTCTATTGGCAACCTGCAAGACCATTTCACGTGCCTTTTATCCTCACTCTAAAAATTGGAAAATGGCCCTTTCTACCCGAGAATAGCATTGCCACAACTTGCCACCAATTTTAGCAGTAATAAGTGTAAAAATACAAGGAACAGCAAATATTGGTTGTAATATTTGCAAAACTGATTATCACTGGAGCTGTAGAAACATTGCACACATCTATTCGATGAGAGTGGACATGAGGAAAAAAGATTAGTACTAAAAACCATTCATCCAAAACATAGAAGCAGGAACCAAGAAAAAACTCCTGATTATACCCAATTGATCTGGAATTCTGGCCTAAAACATTTATCCCCAAAAAAATCCATCAACCTTGGTCAATAATTTATGACCAAAAATTTGCGACTAGATCAGATTTAAATTGTTCCAAAATACATAATAATCAGAAAAAAAAACTGTGCAAAAAATACATTGGCAAAAACAGGTCAGTTATATTTTACAGTATTCACAAAAATGTATAAACTATGAATATTAGAATTTAGGGTATATTTTTAGACTTGTAATACAAGAAAATTATTAAAAAGAAAAGTCTGGCAAAACAAAATATAGATTTTTACTCTCTGTAATAATACAACTATCTTATGTCTGTAGCTTCAACTGTTAAGGCTGATATGCAAACAAAATTGCTCTTAGATCTTGATCCCCTATAATTATTTCATGGATTCTACTCCTCCTTTATAGCTTTCCTCAACATGTTATAATTTTGACTTTCATTTAGAAATGTGAAAGTTGTAACTTTTTTATGGCTGTCTACTTTTCTGTTTAAGCTGCCAATATTCTGCTAGAAAATTAATAATTCCATTTTTTATTATTATCTGTGCTTTGATTATAACATTGGTTTCATTAGAACCTATTAAGCAATACTATAGATGTAAGTGGGGAAAAATAACTATGTTAAAAGTTTTGCAGGCACTAAGCCGGATACCAGTCCACATCATACTGGATACAGGTACAGTTTTGGTTTAGCCATGGTACACTGAATCTTCTACAGAAGAGCTAGCATGGGACCAGATGCCTTCCTTGCACCGAATTCATTACATGCCAAAAGTCCAGCAGTGGAAGATGTAGGAATTGAACTCGTGCTTTAATGAATGCAAATGTATTCATGCTTTAGTGTCTTTAAAATATTAAGCAATTTAAGATCCAAATTTACAAGTAAAATACTGGAGCTCTCTTCAACCTTTTTAGCATTAATCAAATATTACAAAACCTGTCTTGTGAAAACCGTTACTTTTGCAATCTGGAAGATACACGAAGGAATCACAAACAGGCATACCCCTGCACCCTACTATCACACCTGTATATGTCAGAATGATGATACATTAACCTGATGAAGAAGTTTAAGCTTTGGATCATACCTATTTGTACCATTTCCCAATGCATATGATCTACAGCCTTCCATCAGTGCATTGTGACAAGATTTCAACAATGGATAAGGAATTTGTTTTACAGGTAGTATATTATTAGCTACATTATAGAATTTTCATATTATAGAATAATATAATTTAAATTTTATATTACTTTATGTTAACAAATAATAAATACAATAACCTATTATTTATTGTATTATAGTAAATAATTATATTATATTCATTTATTTAAAAAATAGAATCTCTCTCTCTCTCTCTCTCTCTCTCTCTCTCTCTCTCTCTCTATATATATATATATATATATATATATATATATATTACGTGCTATTTTTTATTATTCTTGTTCCAGAAAACTGGTTTCTCCAACTCTAAACCTGAACCCAAACTGGCAACTTAGAAAAATAATGAATCCATTTATATAGCAATTGTTAGGGGATATTAAATATGAAGGGCAGATGGTGGTAGCTATTTGGGAATACGCAGAGTGTAAAAGAAGTAAAAGGATGAGTATAGAAGAATAATGAGAAATGAAGTAGACAGCAAATATATTTAAAATAAGGATGTGCAGATTGTCAATAATGTGTGTGTAGTTACATGTCATGGTAAATAAATAGTAGATTCAGAATGATGACTAGTTATACAAAATATCATACAATGTTAACAACAGGGAAGTGAAGCATAGTTAAAGCATATAATGTTACAACATAGATACGAATACATGATGTATTTGTGGTGTAACTGATCACAGAATGATTATGTGCATAGATAGATAGATAGAGAGAGAGAGATTGCAAAGAATGCAGAAATATGATCATTGCAAGATGGACAGATGTACACCACATACATGGAATAATCAGTATGAGATTATGAGTGATGTACTTACATGTTGCAAATGTAATCATTTATGGTGATATGTTGAAAATTGATACACAGTTATAATAAATGAATAGTGTTATGAAAAAGGTTGATTCTACAATCTAATTGATTTCCTATGAGAACTGATAACAGAAAATGTCTTGTTAGAAGCAAAATTAATTATTAAACACAATATAATTTGAACTTGTTATAATTCCGGTTCAAAATTGTAGCATTGATATTTAAATTGTTAATTTTTACATGGGGAGTCGAAATTTATTTTAAAATTCATTTTATTATGCTAACCCAATAGGTTTAGTTGTTATCATTATTAGTAATATCATTACTGGAAGTTTTAATATGGAACTATATTAATTAGTTTATATAGTATTGTTTTAAATTTTCTTCCAATATGTGATTAGTTGTAAATTATTAATTGATAAAATTTTCCTTTTGAACTCATTCTATACATTTTAACTTCCTGGAGATCAATAGTCCAAATGAAGTATGCCACACATCCAGCTATTAACAATATTGAACTGGGCAGGTACACTATCTAGACTCTAGACGAGCTATCCTTCTCTAAACATTTCAACAACACCAACTCTAATAATAGCTATCCAAATCACAACTAAGCATGTGTTCAACAACACCAAGACTCTAATAACAGCTATCCAAATCACAACAAATAATCATTTGTACAACAATAACAAAGACTGTTGGCACAGAAATTATAGACTCTCAAATAAACATGGACAACTGTAGAAAATCACATTGAATCACCTATTGCAAGATAGAGTTGACTAAGAAGTTGATGGGGAGTCCTAACTCTTCAGAGCCCTCTGGCTCTTCTTTGGTCTTACTAGGGTACTACTCACTACCCTACTTAGAGAGATCACTTCTAGGATCCCTAACTCCTTACAGAACCCTCCACCAACTTCAAATACTCGATTATGCTCCACAATCCTCTATGCACTCATGGGCTCAATTTAGCCATTTTCTCTCCCAAACTGGTCTAGAGACAAGGAAAAGGTATCCCTACTCTTCCCTACCTAGTTTCCATCCATTTTGATCCATCTTGTTGGATTCTTCCTTGGTTTCTCTATCGAGTTCTTGGTTTTCAAGGTTTAGGCCTTGTAGCCCTTTTTGCCCCAATTATGCCTCCTCAAATCAGGTTCTTGAAATAACCCTCAATTTCTCCAAACAAACCCCCCAACCTGATTAGGGATTCTTTCTAAGAACTTCCTAGGCTTCATGATTTCCTAGGTCTTAGTCTCCCAAAGTGTATGTACATAGGACTATCACCAAACCCCTATTTTTGAGGGTTTCTAGGGAACGTAACACTGTTTGGTTTCTTTGCTCTCAACAAGTGCTTTAATGGTCTCCTCTGCACTCCTCCTTCCGTACACATGTCTAGGACACATGCCCCTTCACTTCTACACTTCTTGATTGGCACACCCAATCCATTAAGCAAGCCCTCTCGCTCTTGTTCTGTACAAGCACCCAGCCAAAATGCCTCTGCACTCGCCTAGGACTTTATGGCAAAAATAGCTCTCCTATAAACCATGACTCCACAGACCATATTTACACTATATACAGTGTTACACTATATACAGGGTCCCCTACTTGATTCCAAGACACCATGGAAGTTCAACCACAGGATTTCAAGTGGGGCACATATTTACAAGTCTGGCTCTGAACCAAGCAGTGAACCAATGAAACACAAGAAAATAACAAAATGCTAACCAATTGTACAAAACAACTAAACCAATGCCACACAAGGTACTTACACAATGCAAATTGAAGTCTCAAAGCATTAGTTCAGTCCTTTCAATCCAATTTATGACTGGATGAAGGCTTTGTTACAAAAATAAAGTCAGATCTTGTTCTTTCCAAACCTCAGCCCGTACAATGCCACTCCCAAGTGTTAGTTTACGATTTGTTTGACCTTATATACCCCATTCCCACATGGCTGGACCCTTAGGTCGGGCTTAGAACACCATTAAGGTAATTTACAAGTTTTTCGGAAATGTTGTCATGACAACTTTGCAAAGTCATGAGCAACTTTTGCTCATTCAGCAAATTCCCTCTCCTAACTTGCATATATCAAGCTAAAATCCACTCCTTATCCCAAAACACTTGAAAACATCAAAAACATAAGTGCCACTCCATTTTAGGAATTTGGTCAAACTTTGACCCTTTTGTTGACTCTCCTAGGACTTTGACTCTAGGGCCCAATTGAACACGCAGATCACAAAACTCTAAACATCCTTATCTCAACCCACACACCAAATCAACCTTGGGGACCTTATGACTAGTCCATATTACCTTGGTGGTTGGCTAGAATCACCTACAAGCCAAAATTGTAAAGATCTTCCAAGAAGACCTTAAGGTGCCCCTACACCAGAAGCATTCATCAATAGGGAGCAACAAGCATACCAGCAAGTAAAAGACTAAAGATGTGAAACAAGTGTTAAATTCAAGCCTCTTACATACATAGATTTATACCAACCACCAAAAAAATGATTTCTAATCTAACTTCTACACACATAAGACAAACCATGATAATCAGGAGGTCATTTTTGATGAAGGCAAATGGACATTATAATCTTTGGGTATTTCGTAAGCACCCAATCACAGTATAAACCATAACAACATCTCACATAATATGAGTGATAACCAAACTTAATAGCCCACAGCCAATAATGATATTGACTAATAAATGCCTCTGCTAAATAACATATGGCTCATTATGCTTATCAAGATTACACGATTAGAAAAATCATTCGTGAGAATATCAACATAGTTACTAGCTTTTGTGGACGCAAGATATGAATCCAATGAGCATTTTGCTTCTTTAGCCACTTTTCCACACAAGAAAAAACTAGTACAAACACTACAACAATGATTATGACTCTGATAGCTTTTAGAGGAAGTATAATCACCTTAAGGCAGCACTATCATTGATCCAAACTAGGCAAGCAAAGCAGCTCAACCTCTTGAGTGACTATCACCTTGAATGTGTTTGCATTCTCTAAACGCTAAGACAAAGGGCTAATGAGGATGCAACATTAGAATCTGAAATTTAAAACTCCTTAAGTAAAAGGAGTTCACTATCTCTTAGTCATACTTGGGTATTCCAATTAAAGCTACTCCCCTCAAAAAAATAAGTTTGTTAGAGCCCCTTAGCAAAATGAATGATTAATCCAAATTTGGCCATGACAATGGCTCCCCTAGAAGGTAAAGCTACCCTTCAAAAACCAGCTCTTAAGGTTACAGAGATCTATTCCTCCAATCAAACTATTCCTAAGAGTTACTTTCAAGAGATGGTTTGACTCTTCTACAAATTACATTGGAATGACTTGACCAAAAGAAAAAGTGACACTTGATCCTTCAGCAATAGGTTTGTCAATCCAAACTCAGCTGCAGCTTTGGCATTTCCGATTCACTCAAATGATTGGAGCTAATGCCAGAAACCCTCCGAAAAATATGGCTTGATTATATTTGCCAAATAATGGAATATACTAGCAAAAGATAAAATCCTTCGCCATCAAGCATGGCTTTGAAAATTTGAAAACAATTAAAAAATGAGAAATATTTTCTGACTTATTTTGAAATAACAAAAATGATATTATTATTGTCCAATTCTCTCAATCATCCTAAGCTATTTAAACAGTGGCAGCTAAAGTTAAGAGGCAGACTTCCTCCCTCCCTCGAGGCATGTTTGGAGGTCACAGTTGGCTGAACAAATACATCACAATGGCTTGTTCACCAATTGGTGACCTATCACAAAATGTTGGGACGTCCTTTTGAATAGATGGTGGAGCCAATGACCTAGTGAGCTCAGTTGGAGCCAAGGAGAGAACATGTTTACAGTCAAAAAATAATACACAATCTTCTCTAAACTCAAGTGCTTCTTGACCTTGGAGAAATATAGAACAAATATGACCATTGACAGAGCGATCTAAGGTCAATACATTTGCTTTGCTAGCATTCTTGAACAAAATCTACAGAAGAGAAGCTTCCTTGCTTTGCTAGCATTCTAAGCTCTTGTGTCTTTATGCTTCAGGATGACAAATGTAGTGTACCACTTAGTTTTTATGAAAAATCTCATACCACTCAAGGTTTCCCCCTTCTAAATGCATAGATGATTTGGAATTCGCCCCTTCTAAATCTAAGACTCTCATTTGGCCTGGAATTAAGGCCTGGAATTAAGGCCCAGGTTTCTAGTGTTGATAATTTTGGCATTAAGAGATAGCATATATCTCCAAAGGGAAGAAAGGCAAACTTTGCCAGATGTAGAGCCAAGTGTTGAAGTAATTTAGGCCAAGGTTTCTTATATTGGCATTCTAAGTCTCAAGGTTTGAATTCGAATTCGAGTTCGTGATCATAAAATTTGAATGAAATTCGGCAAGGGTAAAGATTCAAAGAAAAAAATCGACATTAAATTGAACTTATATCTTTATCTATTTTTTAAAATAAGAAATATATCCACAAAATTGTCAAAATAGTTTGACATTGCTAAATAATTAAACCAAATAACTTAATTTTATTTTAAAATTGAAGTAATCTTATTATAAATAACAATATTATATTAAATATCATAAAAATTCGGATAAAATTTGGGAAGAGTAAAAATTAGCTGAAATTCAGACTTCATGGATGAAATTCGGCGAATCTTGTGACTTCTTAGTTGAATCAAATCCTCGAGGGTAGTTGTGGACTAGAGTAGCTAGATCTAGGACCTATGATTGACTCAAAATGCTTTGAAAAAAATCTATTAGCACTTGTTAACATTGTGGGAAATCAAAACATGTATAGTGGAAATGGAATTGCATATAATCCAGTAGATTATTAAGCACTATTGTAAATTATATTGATTGTCCCCAATCAAGGATTGCTCCATACAAGATTTGCATGCAGAAGTTGGGTACAATTTCATAATCCGTGAAGAAAGGAGCTTAAGAGGGAAAAAAATTACTGTAGATGTTGGTCATTGCATTTATAACATTAAAACTAATATTCATCGCCTGCTACAAGTTACAAAACAAGGAGTGATCAAATCTGAATAATTAATATCATTTAAAACTGAAAATTAAGTTTAACAGATGGTCATAAGGCATATAATAAAGACATGACTACTGCAAGAACAAAGGTGTAAAAGGAAGATTAAACAAGACGACTGAACATCATATACAGGAATGAATATCTGACTTATTAAATGCAAAGAGGACTCAATCCCTGCAAGATTTAAGAACAAAACCATTAATTTCCCTTAGCAAATTGGTGGATGAAACCCCCTCACTCAGGTAGAGATTAGAGACCATCACACAACAAAAACAGCTGCAGATTAGAATGAAAACAGCAGACAATCAAGATGAGTTCTAATTTCAGAAGTATGCCATAAGTTCCAAATCTAAATGCTATAATAAACTTCATAATTTTCTGTAAAGCCGTATTTATAAATATAATGCAACTATCATTTTGTGTTAGAAAAGAAACAAAAGGTTTGCCAGATATGGCACAGGGTGTTGAAAGTGTGTCAATAAATCAGGCATCGAATTCGTCTCCCTAGGCTTGCGCTATTTCAAATTTAGAATAAGTTGCTTTTGAGCAAATCAGGACTACTCCCAACAATAAAGGGTGTAACTACAAAGAATACTAGATCTTACTCCCTGATGCTTCATGGATCAGAATTAATACCAATTGGACCTCCAGTAAAGATCTGACACTGCAAGGGCTAAAATATTACATAAGGATGTGGGTCACGATGTGGGTGGCAATCTCATTTACTGTTCTGTTGAGTTATAGTGGTGACTATTAATGATGCAGTGCAGGGTTTGACTATTTGGTGTGCATTAGTTTTAACCATGCCCCACCATCTCTCTAAAGTGATGATTGAAACAGACTCTTGGATCTTAGTTTCTACCATTTCTATAACAAAAGTTGAGATTAGAGGAAATTAAACAAGTAAATATTACTTACATCCATCAGCTCTTTTCATGCTCCTGAGGATAAAAGGCCTGTGGTCATCTTCGATACATACATCAGGACTTCATTTGGAAAGAAGAGGTTCTACCAGATCTTGGGCTTAAATCAGGTCTTATGATGGTTATTGTTAAGGAAAGGATCTAATTATAATCATGAATTACAGAAAGGCACCTAAATATTCTTACTAAGGAATTTTATTCATTCCTTCTTTGAACTCACTGGTCATTGAGTATCAAGGGGATTTACATTATCATCATTCCTTCAGTTCTCTTCCGACATTCAAGCAGGCAACTAACCCTCTTCACTGACACTCATTCCCCCTGGGCTTGTATGATGAAGAGATCTAAGCAATTTGAATTAGCTCATAAAAATAGAACGATAACTATCTCATAGAGACAGCTCTTGAACATCTTCTACATCCACTGCTCTTAGAACACTTTCCTTTACAGCAAAGGTTGTGCTTCAGAAAACATTTGGAATATCCGAATAAGCCATCTTCTCAGCTCCTAATGAACATGAGCCTGAAATAAGATGTACTCACCAGTGGAAGGAAGTATGAAACAATGAAACAATGGTAAAAAGTAGCAATCCTTGGTTTTTCTTTACCAAACTTCGTTTCAGGTTGGTCCACCACCCCCTCCCCTCTATATTGTTCTTGTTCGAATTGTGGCCCTATATTTCTTCATAAGCCTTACAACAGAGGATGTATTTTAGAAAGCATTTAGAACAAAGTGACTTTCTCTGCTCCTACATGCATCAAAGACGAATACAGCTTTTGTAATGGCTCCAATTTATCAACTCTTTCAATGGTGACATTATGTTTCTTTGCAAAAGAAATACGGAATTTTTAGTACTTTGATCTTAAACAATGGAAAGAAAACATTAACCAGACTGAAATCCTTTTTTTAATGTAAATAGATTAAATAAGAAATGCAACTTATTCTAGATGGCTTTTTTGAAGGACCAAGACTCCTCAAGGGGGCCATTTTACTTATGCAGATTCACAACAAAAGAGACAGGCTGGAGAAATCTCATCAAACTGACTAGGAGTTCTTTGTGGGTCCCTTAGGCTTATGGCCTAGTGGACATCATTAAAAATCTTTCATTTCATTGGTATATTTGGTTTCAAGATATAAGAATGCATTCCAGAGGTTAAGGGGCGCTTACTGAGTCCTTCAAAGGACTTGTGATTTACAACATTAATTTGGCAGGTCACCGTAAGTTGTAACAATGGAATAACAATGCAAAAAAATCACGAAATTGATTGAAGATGGGATTGTGACAATAAATGCTTAAGAAATTTATATGTACAGACATGGGCATCCAACAAAGAAGACAGAAGATCCCTTTTGTTGAAGAGGTATAACAATGGTGGACCCAGTGAAGTAGCAAAGAAGAAAACAGAGTAAACAAGCAAAGTGTGAACCCATGTCAATGAAACTAATAGTATGGGCTGCAAAGGTTGTTAGATCCAATAAGAAGATGTCTGATATTGACCTTCCCATTGGCTGGGGAAATCCAGATTACTTCAATAAAACTGTTAATATCCTGAACTGGTCAGATATCCTTTAAGATCTAGACGAGCTTAGCAAGTTACCCTACATAGTCAGCAGAGCATATCATTGCTACATATATTTTGGTGTTAGCTATATGCTGATCTAAGTGTTAAAGGCTGCATTATGTTACCTTAACTCTTTAATTCTTTTGAAAACAAATGATCTTTTCAATGGTTGGGTTAGAATGCTTCCCAGACCTCCAAAGCGCTATCATACTGTAAAGGCCATACCCCTTAAAATTTCTATTAACAATTTAACATCCGGCTCAAAAACTTCTTACTAAACCATGCAAAAAGCCAAGACTAGATATAGGATAATGATTGCAAGATGGGATGATAACATGTCACTTTTTTCCTCCTGCTATTGGCTGCAAGGTCCTCAAACAAAATGTACAAGCTCAAGTATACTTAGAGATTCTAAAAGCTCTGTTGCTCTTAGTAGTCCCTCAGTTCCATCGACTCCATGACTATCTACACCAAAAACTCTTGACGAGAATGTTATTTCCATCACTCAATCAAATTTTTATTACAGGTACTTTAAAAGCAAATTGATGAAAATTAAGGATTCTATTCAAATGGAAATTGAAGCATTGTCAATTTTACCTCTTAAAGTAATGCCTATCTGAAACAAGACAGATGAGCGTAAATAAATTATCTTTAAATAGCAGGAAGGGACTAATGCTTTGTCTTCTAAACCTGATGCTGACTTTGATGTCATTAGGCTGGATATTTTCCACTCTAAAGACCTCAAGGTCCGTATAATATATAAATCTTTGTTTTTTCTTTAAACTATTAGATTCAAAAACAAACTGATTGCACAATATAGACTCTAGAGAAGAACTTTCACTGCAAGTTTCACCATATTGCTTATAGATCATTCATATAGTTAATGGTTCTGACACAGATTTAGAGCACCAATAAAGAAGTTTAATAAAAAGGCTACAAATTTAA
Organism: Cupressus sempervirens; assembly: GCA_028749045.1. Classification (NCBI taxonomy): domain Eukaryota; kingdom Viridiplantae; phylum Streptophyta; class Pinopsida; order Cupressales; family Cupressaceae; genus Cupressus; species Cupressus sempervirens. Next base: position 487,767,852 of record CM053786.1, read on the forward strand.
GAATCAAGAGTACATAGAACTGACATAGAATCTCTAAAATAGCAACACTTTAAGCTTGCAGATTACACAGATTTCTTAGAGATTCTATCCCCAAGATACAACGTGCTAAAGGACAAAAAAAAAAATATGGTGCTAGGTAAGGATGAGCCATTGGTGGGTTAGGGTTGTGTCCATGCTCACTTGGACACTGAGATTGTCACCTCAACTACGTACATGCTTGGGGGCAAAAACAAAATATTCAGCATACCAAAAAACAAAGTAGATTCTTTAACATATACACACTTGGGGCAGTACAGTAACTTGCAGTGCAAGGCGAGTAAACAATCTGATTGCAATTGGTGAAGGGATGCCAGTCTGTAAAGACACAAACAACAATTAGCATGTTGGCTGAAGTTGGTAGAAGCTTCCAGTTTGCAGATAGTGGCAGACACCTAGTTGCCAAAGGGAAACCCTACGATAGTTTGTCCTTGTAAGACAAAAAAAAAAAACTGATTTCTCCACAAAAAGATGAGTGCACAGGTGGCAGACAGCACTGTCATCCAGGCCACATCACTCCATTTCACAGGTTCATCACAACATCTAATTTGATACACGAGATTTATCATTGTTTCAGTAATATCTCTACTCACATCCACGTCCGACAAAAACTCTTCAAAGCCTCTGTTTGTAGTATACAATCACAGTACAACTGTGGCATCTTTAAACTAATGGCCTGTAAAGAACAGTCCATTTGGGATAAATCCACAGAGTAAATATAGGCATATTACAGTACCAAATCATCATGCAATTGAATATACAATAAATCCACAAAATGCAACATTTATATCCTAACAATATCTCAAGTGTTGCAGCTTAACTTCTCCTTATAAAATATGATAGGAAAACAAGTTTAAAGATTTCAACATGATCATAACAAATTGAAGATCCAATATAAAAAGCCAGAGTCCTGTTCCATCCATCTATTCTTGATGGTTGTAAAGAGGCATCAATCAAGAACACGAGGTTTATTCCAACAACTAATTGGTATAGTCTTCAAAAACAAATATTGAGATGATTGAAAAAACTAAAAGGGCATTTTGGAAACTGGCACAACTTGTATATATAAGTAGAGTTTTCATCTCATTTCAACTTCTTATTTCCCAATTTCAAGCTGAAGTACTACAGCCTACAGCATTTTCCCCCACATTTGATCTCTACACTAAGTCACAAGGTTTGAATTCGAGTTCGTTGATCATAAGATTCGGAAGAAATTCAGCATGAGTAAAAATTCAAAAAAATAATCAACATTAAATTTACCTTGTATGAAATTTATATCCACAAAATTGTCAAAATAAATTGATCCATTGCTAAATAATTACAATAAATAACTTGATATTATTTTACAATAGAATATATTATTTTAAATATCCTAAAATTTGGAAGACATTCAGAAAAGGTAAAAATTCGCTAAAATTTGAATTTCATGGATGAAATACAATGCATCTTGTGACTTAGCCTCTACATATTCCACTTGATGTTGATGTAGATGTACTTCCATTCACATTTATGATTTTCCACGCTCTAAGAAAGACGCAACTAAAAATAGGTCCCAAGGATGGACCGTCACTGCATAGAACTTACAAAAGGTTGTTGAGGGTAGATATGCAACATTCTCAAGATTCTCTCTATGAAGTTTTCCTTGCATTCTAAATAGAATGGCAAGATCTTTAATATGATGTATCATTTTGAAACAGCATCATATGTAGAACATGAGGCTAATCAAAGTCACTGAATTGTTATAGCAGCACATAAGATATGAATGCAGATTGGTTAAAAGAAAAATTGAGTTGTTTACCAGGTTCTCTTTGTTAATCATATCAAAATTACATGTCAAAATCTATTTTTGAGAATAATCTACATGATTATTAACGAGACATCAATTTCTTATGAATGTTCATAATGACTGCATTGGAAACTTGTGAATTCATCACCACCAAAATTTATCTTGTGTATTCAATTCAAAAGGAGATCCCTATCCACAAAGACACAAACAGAATTAAATATATTAATCAAGTGTGCTTACAAAATAAATAATACATACATCAATTGTTTTACTAGGTTCCTTTAATGCCCTTTGAGCTGAATCCATATGCTTGAATGTGATAAAACCAAATCCTCTTGACTTTCCTGTTGACTTATCCATAATGACAGCCCCTTCTTCAATTTCCCCATACTGTTCAAAAGCCTGAGAGTTACAAATGAATAAATTAATATTTTCCTTCACCCTCTCCTTGCTAACTTCCCAAGAGACTACTCATATATTTTCAATTAACACATTTTTTATACAATAAAAGTCCTGTAAATTGATGTATAAGAAAGTTGAAGGGAGACCTCTAATGAAAAGCATACAAAATCACCAATGCATACACAGAAAGTGTCAGAGACAGGTAAGCAAGACAAATGCACGAAAAAACTGAACCTAATACAGAATAATCAAAACTGGCAAACATAGAAAACTCTGGGTAGAAGCTGATTCTAAAAACAGAAGCAATCGACATTTATCACCTACACAAATCTCAAATTGAAAGGAGTGACCACTATTAAAACTACAAAGCTTCATCCAAAATGCACGCCAATAACATTTAACCATGCCATCATGCACTCACAGCACATAGAGTCTGAGAAGAAGTCTCCCAAGCCAATCCACGCACAAACAGCTTCCGATGAGCAGGGTCCTTGCTAGCAACCTCTCTAATTTCTTCTGCAATTGCAGGGTTTGAGGAACCTCTGCAATGACAAGCAATCCCAGTCAATCCATTCATCAAAAAGCAAAGCAGCCAACCAGAGTTCATAACACTATATGGATAGGCTTCAATGTCAAAACCATAAACTTGAAAACCCGGCTACAGAAAACATATCAGACCATAATTTAAGAGTAAGCTACTATCTGAAATATAGCTTGATGTTGTAAAATATAAAATGTGTTAAGAGTTTTAATCCTGAAGAGTAGGATGAATGATGGTTGCCACCAAAGCAATGGAGGAACCTAAATATTTGTTTTGGAGACAACACATATCCTAACATTTTCAAAAAATATATAGTTCAGACATACAAGAGGAAAGATCAAGATTAAACATATGGTGGGGTAAGTTACAATGTGAGCTAGGAAGGAAACTAATGATAGCATTTGTTTTTTGGTCAATGTGACACTTTCTTAGTTGCAATCCACTGATCTATATGGTGAATATCATCATTGTGTAAATTTGGTAGCTATTAGTATTTTCAATGTGTTTACGTTCCTACCAAAGCACAAGGTCCAAATGTCTGTTGAAAATAAATCATATTACTAATTGAAAAGGAATTCAAAACAATTGAAATGTTCTGATTGATGAACAATTTCAAAGCGGATGGCAGATACGATATTACATGTTTGGACATTGTAAAGAAGAAAATACCAAAGTATAATCCATTTTCTCAGACTTAAGTGCACAATGGGGTAAGCCACGGAGGTTAAAAAAAACAAAAGAAAAATATAAAAATACTTTCTGCAAATAACAAAAATAAGTCAATACGACCAAACTATTGTAAAAGCTATGTAAAAAAACCCGATACGTAAATAGCAAGCAAATCGAAAAACAATCGCCTTCTCCTTCTTTGGAGTTCATCGTTTACCTCTTGCGCGAAAATATACAGACAGCCAAACAGTGTTCCTCAAAGTTTTCGCGATGGGAGAAAGCGGTACTAGGGTTGGCCGAAAAAATTGCTCATGTTCGGCAACAGAAAAGGAATGGCTATGCAAACAACTTAAAAAACTAAACACAACAAAAAAAATCATGAAGTCAATGATACGTAGAAGTTGCATATCGCAAATTGTCCTCGACTTTCTGCCTTTTAAGAGGGTTTTAGCAGTTTTCTTCACCCTTTCCTATTGCCATGCACCAAATGGAGAGCAGTCTATTTGGTTCTGAAATGGATCTGTCAACTATAAATCCCCAACTACCCACAGAATCTGGGACATCTGGGGGCATTCGTGGACCTCAAGGGCACATCTCCATGAGTCATGAGTCACTGGCATCCAGCGGTCTTTGGTCTACGTGTTAACATAATCATATAGTCACCAGATATCAATTTTTACCAGCCCCATACTCCAACACTAAGAGATGACACATAGATTGTTCCCAGGCCAAATTTGATGAAATGGCCAGCCATCGATCCTCGAGGGTTACTCAAAGAAGCATTTTTTTTTTCACACGCTAGTAACGGATTGGTTAAGAAGTTCCAACTGGCAAAAAAACATACAGAGTGAGGCGGAAACGATGTTGAATCTTTAGTTAGCGATGGAAAGGCCTGGAGGAACGTGGTCCTTGAGAAATAAATATTGGATGGGGCATCATTTCATGATGCCATTATCAACCTTAACCTATCTTGGCCTAGGCTAACCTCCAAGTACAAACTCTCCCACTGTTCCCCGCTAAGTAAGTAGAGATATGAATGCACTTACATATCGACCATGATAGAGAGCAACTGTTCTTTGCTCAAGGGTTCCAGAAGAGCGTGCAATTCATCCGGGTCGACATTGACGCCATTGCCTTGGTGAGCGAGCTTTCTCTTCTTGCCTGCGTCCATACCTGTCGAATCTCCCTAAAACCCTCTTCAGCTTCAGAAGCCCTCCGTTTAAACTCTTTCGTCCAATCCCTTGCTTTAAATATAAATTTCGTCTGACCGGAGGCGCCCGATCTTAAAACGCTATTCAACTCTTTCCATCGCCATACGAAGTTTTACTATATCAAGCTTCCAATTGAATGCTGAACAGCGTGTAATTTTTATTATTTTTAGTTTTAGTTTACAAATGCTGCCATTCCTATAGTTTATGCTGCTTTTTATTTGACAACACTGATTTCCTATCTAGTTTGAGTACTAGGAGCACAAGGTCTAGGTTAAAACTTCTTTGCCTAGCGTTAAGAGTTGAAGAATATATATTTTACTTTATTAAAGTAGTTGATTTTTTAATAGTCTCTATTGTTAAGGGGGGAGAATAAAGTTTTCAATTGCTTTTGGAGTATTATTTTGCATGTTGAAAATCATACATTTGGAATAATATTGTCCAAAATTATAGTTTTGGAGATAGATTGAAATTAGTATGACATCATTTATGAAAATTATTTATTTGCTATTGGATGTTGTTATTTTCCCTAGTAGTCTTTTCTTTCTTTCCATAGAAATATTAGCTAAAATGTTTAGGGCATTGCAATTGTCGTTTTCCATAAGGGCTACGTGTCTCCTATTGCATTTCTCAGACATGTTGTGGTTGTATAGGAACATAAATTGTTGTTTAGGACATGTTTGCATAAGATGAGGTGGATGTAAGTTGAGGAGTTAGTGCATAAATTCTTGTGACAACAATAAATTAAAATAGAGAGACATTTTGTAGTATTGCAGATAAAGTATTTGGTAATTGTGTTCTAATTATATGTTTTGTGTTTTGTTTCTAGTGGCAGCAATTCACATACTCTTCGGTCTAGCCCAAATTTTGCAAGTCATTGATTCTCCTCCATCCTCCATAAAAAGTCAATGTGCAAGAGTTAAGTGCAAGCTATGGATTTTTTTTTTCTTTATATGTAGGGCTACTAAATGGCATGAGATTAATGGGTTTCTAGGTGTGTTAAATATTCTCTTATGGTTTCCTTTCATTTGTTTTGATTCTGTGTATATCTTAATTTTCTCTTTTGTAGTAATAATTCCATGATTTTAAATTTTGCAATGAAATTAGATTATATATATATATATATATATATAGACATTGTTTTTGTATATGTAATTTCATTTCATTGCCTAAGTGATAGGGATGCTCCTCCACACTCTTGCCCTACTCTCTTCTAGGACTTCTCAAGGCTCTAGTCAAGGCCTTCTTAGGTTTCACTCTATGACCCCACACTAGGAGAATGCTTATTATCTCAATTCCCCTTTCCCTCCAAGGATCTCCCTACCAACTTACTCCTTGCAATCTACCTTCACAACTAGAGGCAACAACTCCTCATTCCACTCACCAAGGACTTCTCCATGGCCATGTTAGGGTGTAAGGCTTCTTCTTTTATCAATTTGATCAGGTTATGTGTGTTCTTGTTCAAGGATTTCATTGTTCTTCTACTAATATCCTCAAACCCACTTAATGGGGCTAGTAGTCCTTGTACCCCAATTAGGTCTCCTAATTGGCTTTTCCTGCTAATAACTTTTGAAACTTCTTAACAAAGCCCAAAATAAGATAGGGCTCCTGATACCCTTTTAGGAGAACTTTGAGATTTTCTAGGTTACAGATTATCAACTCATTTGTACACCCAATTTCTCAAATATCCCTATTTTTAAGGGTTTCAAGGGTTTATGATCAATTTTCTTTTGCAACTGATCAAATGGCATGTAAATAACTTCAACTTCCAACCAAACCTTGTGCTAGGGGCCTTCACACATTGCTCTACACATCCCCACTCATGATTGGCACAAACCAATCCATCTACTCCGTCATTCAAACTTTACAATTCCTCTAAGTACCTAGTCAAGTACAACAAACTCTCCAAGGGCTTGGTCTTAAAAATAGAAACCCATCTCAAAAGGATCCCAAAATGCATATGTACAGTGTATATACATTGCCTTACTTGATTCCAAAAGTTTATAGTGATCCAACCAATAGAAGTCAAGATAGAGCCATTATTTGTCCATCTACTTTATACAAGACAATGAACAGGTCACTATGGAAATATTCAACAAACACCTATCAAAATTGAACTATTTGAAAATCAAATGTCACTCCAAGAAACTACAAAGAAATTTATATTTAACCAAACAATCAAAACTTCCAAGTCAATCCATTAGCATGTGGATGCTTGGCTTGCAAATGGACTGAGACCTGATTTATTGTTATTGTTGTTTGCTTCAAGTAATAACTCTATACACAATGAACACCAACCCTTTATTTAGGTCTGACATGAGCTTATATATCTCTGGTGCATGTATGGAAACTATTAGTATACCTTCCAACTATTTCTTGGTAAGTTTCTCTAATGTTGTCTGGTAACTTTTACAAGTTTTGCATTTTAGTGCACTTTAGACTCATATTCGCTCCTAATGGATCAAGTTTGGTTCCAAATACATATTTAACACTCTTGATTACCTTTTTAATCATGTTGGAGTCAAATTCAATGTTTGAACTCCTTTAACCAATCTAGATAGCTATTGCAATAACAAGCTTACCTTAGCAACTCCTTAGGCAACCTTGTGTCAATTACCTATTGAGCTCCTAAATAACCTAATCACACACCCTTGGGACTATTAACTAGTTGTTATTCACTTGTGGTTTGCCCAGGACCACTACAAGCCAAAATTGTACTAGAGTTTGACCAAGTCTCTAGGTGCTCTTGCACCATTTCCCCGTGCAACAAAGAAGTCAAGTTAGATATGAGGTTAAGAGTTCCTTATTGATTCCCAACTTCTTGAAGTCACTATTTGCTAGCCAAGTAGCCTCAGATTCATGTTGGTGCTTCTGGTTGATCAAGTGCTCCATATAGTCATTGTATCTAGTCTTTTTCTTCACTCTAAAATCTAGGATATGATCATCTTGTGGTTTCATTGGTGCAAGCACTTTGAGTGTCTTCACATTCTCTTCTACCTCTATCTTGTATTCTCCTTCTTTGATCTCAGGTCCTTTGTATTTGACAAGATCTTGGACATTGAAAATAGGAGAGATGGATTATTCCTTTGGAAGGTTAGCCTTGTATGCATTTTGCCCATATTTGGCTAGGACTTTGCATGGTCCCCCTCTTCTCATTTGCAACTTTTTCAACAAACTATTTTGGAGTCTAGCCTTATTGAAGTGTACCATCACCCAATCACCTAACTCAAACTGAAGTTCTTTCCTCCTCTCATCTACTTTGGATTTAAGTTTTTGGTTAGCTTCCATTAATGTCTTTTTAACCTATTCATGTACCTCTTTCATTGATTATGCAAAGTCATTTGCATGGCCATTGATTCCTTCTTGGTTCTTCAACTCTCTGAGCTCACAAACTCCTCCTGGATGGGTACCATATACTGCTTCAAATGGATTTTTGCCAGAAGCTATGTTTATACTGTCATTATAAGCAAATTTTGCTTGAGGAATGACTTGATCCCAAACTTGCCCATACTCCTTAGTCAAACATCTAAGTAGGTTCCCAAGTATCCTATTGATTACCTCACCCTAACCATCTATTTGTGGATGGTAGGTTGATCCAAAGGCTAGATTTGTTCCTAATCTTATCCATAGGGTCTACCAAAAATATCCCATGAATTTGACATCCCTATATGATACAATGCTCATTGGTAATCCATGAACTCTAACCACTTTCTTGAAGAAAAGATGTGCTATATAACTAGCATCATGTGTGGTTTTGCAAGGTATACAATAACCCATCTTGCGGAATCTATCCACTACTACAAAGACACTATCAAAACTAGTGGTTGTCCTTGGCAAACCTATTATGAAATCCATGCTCAAACACTCCTAAGGCCTATTAGGAATTGGTAAATTTTGGTACAATCCAACATTAGAAGATGCCCTTTAGCTTTCTGACAAACATTGCATTGCTCCACATACATCTTGATATCTTTTTTCATCTTGGACTAGTAATATAACCTTGTAACAAGTTCCAATGCCTTATTTGGACCAAAATGTCCACCCAAACTCCCATTGTGCTTCTCTTGGATGATATTTTCTCTCACAGAGCCTCTGGATACACATAATTGATCATCTCTAAATAGTAAACCATTATGTAGTGTGTAGTTAGCAAAATCACTAAGAAAAAGATCTATTAACTCAGAGAATACCTTGTAGGCTTTTGCAAAATCTTCATCTCCTTCATAGAGGTCTTTGAATCCTTCAGTTCCTGTGCTCTTCAATTGGATCGCTTGGATTGTGAGTAGTCTTCTACTCAATGCATCTACCACCTCATTACTCTGCCCTTTTTCGTGCTTGATGGTAAATGTGTAAGCTTCTAGAAACTCCAGCCATTTTATGTTCATTAGGCTCAACTTCTCCTGTATATTGATGAAACTCAAGGCTTGGTTGTCAGTATAAACCACAGACTCTTTTCACAAAAGGTAGTGTCTCCACTTCCTAAGGGCTTGGACCAATGCATAGAGTTATAAATCATAAGTGGAGTACCTTGATTTGGCTTCATTCAATCTCTCATTATAAAATTCTATTGATCTTCCTTCCTAACTTAAGACTACCCCTACTACAATGTTGCATGCATCACATTCCACTACGAATAGTTTGTCAAAACTAGGCAACACCAAGATTGGTTGTGTAGCCACTTCGTGTTTCAACTTCTCAAACCCTGCATCAACATTCTTAGTCCATTTAAACCTAGTTTTATGACCTCTTATAATAGTTTTCAAGATGGGTGTACATATATCACCGAAACCTCTAGTGAATTTTCTATAATATTGAGCCAATCCATGGAACTTTCTCACCTCAATCCATGTTCTAGGAGTAGGCCAGTTGATGATAGCCTCTAGTTTACTAGGATCCATATTTAAGTCAGCTCATGATATGGAAAATCCTAGGTACACTAGTTATCTCTTCAAGAACTCAATTTTCTCCAAGTTGCTAGTCAACTTTTCCTCCTGCAACTTCCTCAATACTAACTCCAAATGTCTCATATGCTCTTCCTTGGTTTTGCTAAAAATGAGGATGTCATCAAGGTAGACTACTATAGACTAACCTATATAGTCCTTTAACACTTCATTCATTAACATCATAAATGTACTAGGTGCATTTGTAAGGCCAAAAGGCATTACTAGTCACTCATAAAGACCATATGTGGTTTTGAAGGTCATCTTCCATTCATCCCTCTCCTTTATCCTAATTTGGTGATATCCACTTTTAAGGTCAATCTTTGAAAAGTATTTAGCACCCCCAAGGCAATTCATTAAGTCCTCCATCCTATGAATATGAAATATATATCTAATAGTTATCGTATTTATTACCCTAGAACCAATACACATTCTCTACTTACCTCCCTTCTTTAGTGCTAATACAACTAGGACTACACATGGGTTAATGCTCTTCTTGATTAGACCTTGATCTAATAGCTCTCGAACCTACCTTGATATCTCCTTGTTTTGATCAGGTGTCATTTTATATGCAGCCTTGTTAGGCAATGATACCTCTAGTATGAAATCTATCCGATGTCTAATTGCTCTTTGAGGTTGCAATCTGGTTGAGGTTCTATCACATATGATGTCCCTGAACTCTTCCAGTGATTGCTTCACTTCAACGGGTATAGATGATTATTTTGGAGTGTCTTCCTCTCTAGGTTTCACCACAATAGCAAACCCCATGCCTTCTTCATGGTTGATATTATGTGGGAACTCTTTCCCGCTCATTAACAACACATTAGGTTCCACTATTTTGTCAAATTTTTAATCAACTATGGACTGAATTTTATATGTGACTCCATTCTTCTTGAAAGAGTTCAAATTCTTCTTTCCTTGGTGGACAACATCCTTGACATATTGTCATGGTTTACCCAACAACAAGTGACAAGCATCCATAGGCACCACATCACAGAGTATCTTGTCTTGATACTCACCTATAGAAAACTCAACCCATGCATGTTCATTTACAAGCACATTTTGCCCTCTGTTCAACCAAGTAACTCTACAGGGATGAGTATGAGGTATCTTGACACGTTTTAACTTTGATACTACTTCCTCTAAGATGATGTTATCAGTGGATCGTAAATCTATCATCACCTTACACACTTTGCCAAGTATTTTGCACTTAATTCTAAATAATTCCCTTCTTTGCTTAGATTCTTCTTTATTTGGTTCTCTAATCAGTACCCTCCTAAACATGAGGTTCTCCCCAGTCTCTAAATCAAGACTCGCCTCAAGAGACTTACTATTGCTCAATTCTTCTTGCACATAAGAAATATTTTTATCCCCTTGTGATGATGAAGCCTTATCAAGACATCTATAAGCTAGATGACCTAAGTGACCACGAGCTCTAAGAAACATGTCAAGAAACCTACAACATAATAATACTAAAAAATGGGATCCTTAGATGAGGAGAGAGCTCTCACTTTTAAAGGTAGACAAAGAGTTGAGATCAAGATCAAGAAGTGGATAATAAAGGGTAAGGGTTGACTTTTGGCATGATCCATGTGTAAGAGCAAGTCGACCAATGAAAAGGAGTTGACTTTTGGTGCAAGAGCACCTAGGGGTAAAGAGGAAACATAAGGCATTTTTGGTTTGTGAATGGTCTAATCAAGCATTAAGGAAATAAGAACTAAGAATAAAATCCCAAGGTGTGGATAGGAGGTTTGATTAGGTAGGATTTGGAATGTGAGTCAAGTTTTGTCAATTAGGTCCTGTTAGGCAAAATTGCTTGGAAATTGCTTAAAGAGGCAAAATGTGGGAAAATGTCTTAAAATGGAGAAAGATGTGTGTAAGAGTGGTCCTTAGGTGTACTAAGGTCATTTTAGGAAGTTTGGAAATAGACTAGCCAAGCTTGGAGGTCCAATGTGCAAAATTGCAAAAGTTGTCAAAAAGTTGCATTGAACAACTTTGCAATTTTTGCAAAATTGCTTAGCAACTTTTGTGCTATTTTGGAAGAACAAACTACTTGGGTAGTTATGATTTGAACTAAAGGCCAAAATGGAGGAAGAAGTCTATTTAAACCTTCTTTAACTCATTTACAAGGGTTGGATAGTTACTTGTACAAACAACACCTGTAGTCAAGTAATTTTGTGAACAGAAACATGGTTTTGAGTGGTTGAATAAGGAAAGTGGATTGAGTAACCTATTATTCTCAATGAGATAGAGTCCTAGAATAATGTTTTGAATTTGTGCACACTTGTTTTTGTTTCAAGCTTTCATTTGATAGGGTTTAGAAAATTGATTAGTTTTAGTGTTCCTGTTATCTAGTTTTGTATTGCCAGCATTAAAATGGCTATGACATGAGTTTCCTTGCTCAAAAAACCATGGCTCTTGTGAATCAAGTAGTAGCCTCTATAAATAGTGTACATATTGATTTTGGGTTTTGTGCAAGACAGGAAGCTAATTTTTCAAGCGATCCCTAGACAAGTAATATAAGCTTGGGAAGGTGTAATAAAAGCTTGAATTGGAGTTTTGAGAAGAATAATGGATTGGAACATGCCAATATTGATTAGGAAATGAAGGATTAGAGTATTTGAGGTTTATAAATTAGGAGAGGAGGTTGGAAGTGGATTTTGAAACTAGTGTTGGAGGAAAAACCTTTAAAATGAGGTTTTTCTAAAGTCGTACTGTATGTTCATCACAAAGACCAGAGACCTAGAAAATCTTCAAGCTTAGGTCATTAGGAACCTTATTTTTAGGAGGGCTAATAGGGGCTTTTAGCGCTACAAGGGCAAATAGGACAATTTAGAGTTTTGGGTATGGTAGAATTACAAAAGAAATGTAGAATGTCATGAAATGTCTTAAGAACCATGGAAAGATGGTCTGAACTTTCTTTTGGCCCTTTAGGCACACATGGTGAAGTTTGGCCTCACTAGGTCAAAGAATGCATAGTTGGTGAATTGAAGGTATAGGATTGAAACATTAATTGTTGGGAGAGTTTCTTGGTGAAAGGGGATTGAGAAGGGGTCCTCGAGGTTAGGGTTAGGAGTAGAACCCTAAGTGGTCTAGGAGTATCCTGGGAAGAGAAAGAGTGCTCCAGAGTGAAGAAGCTCCCCAACAAAGTGGTATTAAAGCCATAAGATTGTGGCTTGTGGTGGTATGTTGTATTCTATTGAGTCAAGTGGGTCTTCAAAGATGGTTGCCAATGTAGAGTTGGCAAAGGAGGTAGATGAGCAAAAGAAGCTCGTAGAAGAGAAGACTAGGGTCCTTGATGAGGCCATAAAGGAGATGAAGGATAAGATAAAGGATATGGAAGATGCAACCCAAGCTAAGGAGGATGAAGACTTTGGCAAGGGTGAAGAGAAGTGAGTTTGGAGGATGAGATACTTGAACTAGATCCTCCACTTAATGAACAAGAACCATTCCTCAAATCCCTCAAGGATTTTGGAGGAAAGAGCATACAAAATGTCTCACTTTTCCATGATAATATGGATGTAGAGGTGGTCCTAGAATGGCTTGAGAGCATTGAGAACTACTTTGAATGTGAAGGGACAATGAAGGCTCAAAAGATGAGATTTGCAAAATCCAGATTGAAAGGTCAAGCATTGACATGGTGGAAGTTTGTGTAGGAGGAAAGGGAGAGTGAAGGGAAGAAAATTGTTGCTAATTGGAAGGCTATGGTGCCAAAGATAAAAGAAACTTATTTTCTAGAAGACTATGAGATTCAAATTCATAAGCAGAGGTGGGATCTCGGGCAAAAGGATCTTGATGTGGTTACCTATGCAAAGGAGTTCCAAAAGTTGGCTCTAAGGTCAAGGGTACGAGAAGTAGAGAGCATCAAGGTGGAAAGGTATTTAAATGGCCTTAGTGGTCTATTAAGGAGGAGTTGACTTTATTTAGTCTTACCACATTGCAAAGTTGTTTTCAAATGGCTAGGAAAGCGGAAGATAAGCTGAGGAAGAAAGGGAACTCAAGTTCCAAAGATAGAGGTAGAGGTAAAGACTTCAAAGGTGGCTCAAGAGGAGGTTCTAGTGGAAGTACTAATGAATAGATAGGCTATGGGGATTCTAAGTGCAATGAGAAGGCCACTAAGACTAGTTAGAGGGGAGGCTCTAGTAGAGAAAGAGGATCCAATAATGGTGGTAGAGGTAGATATGAGAACAACAAAAGAGGCTCACTTATGAAGTGTTATAACTGTACCAAATTGGGACACCTTCCCGACAAATGTCTAGAGAAGTCATCATCATCCCATGGAGAGAAGAAGATTACCTACATCTAAGAGGAAGACAACTTCAAAGTAGGTGAAGTGGATCTTGATGTAGAGAAGGGAGAGAACCTCATGTTGAGGAGAGTTTTAGTGAAGTAACCTGTAAAAGAGGAACACAAGTAGAGAAGAACATTATTTAGGACTACTTGTAAAATACTAGGTAAGGTATGTAAAGTAATCATAGAATCAGGGTCTACTAACAATGTAATGTTGGAGGAGGTAGTACAAAAGCTTGGTTTAACAAAGATATTGCATGTGTGTCCTTATAAAGTGACTTGGTTGAACAAAGGGCAGAACATCCTAGTGAATGAACAAGTTTGGACAGATATCACTATTGACAAGTATTAGGATAAGATCCTATGTGATGTGCTTCCCATGAATGATTTCCATCTACTATCAGGAAGGCCTTGGCAGTATGATAGGGAGGCAATACATCGTGGGAAGGATAATAAGTATTCTTTCAAGAAGGCTAGGCTCACATACAAGATACAGTCCATAGTGGAGGAAGATAAGGTGGAAAAGGCAACTGCTAAGACCTTGTTAATGAGTGGGAAAGAGTTCCTTGAGGATTTGAAAGAAGGTGAAGAAGTAGAGTATGCCATCATGGTGAAGCCCAAGGAGGAGAAGACATCTTCACAAACACATATACCGCAGAGGTACAAAACCTACTGGATGAATTCAAAGATGTAATTTGTGATGGAGCACCGCCAACATTACCTCCCAAGAGAGCCATATGTCATCAAGTTGACTTCATACCAAGAGCATCACTACCAAACAAAGTTTCTTACAAGATGACTCTAGAGCAGACGAAGGAGATCGCAAGGCAAGTTCAAGAGTTTCTTGATCAAGGATTGATTAGGAAGAGCATCAGTCCATGTGTCGTATCAGTGGTCCTAACACCTAAAAAGGGAGGTAAGTGGAGAATGCACATTGATTCTAGAGAAATCAATAGAATCACAATTACATACATATTTCCCATTCCTAGGATAGAGGATATAATGGACTGTCTAGGTGGGACTAGGTACTTTTCCAAAATTGATCTGAAAAGTGGGTATTATCATATTAGGATGAAAGAGGGAGTGAATGGAAGTCTGCATTTAAGACTACTAAGGGTCTCTATGAGTGGTTGGTAATGCAATTTGGCCTTACCAATGCACCAAGTACCTTCATGAGATTCATGAATGAGGTCTTGAAAGACTACATAGGAGTATTGGTTCTTGTGTACTTAGATGACATCCTCATCTTTAGTAAGACAAAGGAGGAGCATATGAAGCACCTAGAATTGGTGTTGAGGAAACTCTAGGAGGAAAATTTGATAGTAAACCTAGAGAAGAGTGAGTTCATGAAGGAGGAGCTAGTGTATTTGGGGTTTGTAGTATCCCAAGGGAATTTGAAGATGGACAAGGACAAGATGGAGACAATCTTGAGTTGGCCTACCCCTAGATTTGTTATCGAGTTTAGAAGTTTTCATGGCCTAGCTCAGTTCTATAGAAAGTTTATGAGGAGGTTTAGTGAAGTTTGTGCACCTATGAATGACACCATCAAAGAGGGCATGAAGACCAAGTTTACATGGACTAAGGCAACAGATACAAGTTTTGAGAGGTTGCAGAAAGAAGTGGCAACACAACCAATTTTGGTTTTGCCCAGTTTTGAGAAGCCATTTGTGGTGGAGTGTGATGCTAGCAACATAGCAATTAAGGCAGTTTTGAGTCAAGAGGGCAGACCAATAACATTTTTAAGTGAGAGGCTTAATGAAGCTAAGACAAGGTATTTAGAATGTGACTTGGAGCTCTATACACTCATCTAAGCTCTCAAGAAGTGGAAGCATTACTTGTTGCCTAAGGAGTTTGTGGTCTTCATAGATAACCAAGCGCTAAGCTTTATCAACTCATCAGAGAAGCTAAGTCTGAGGCACATCAAGTGGATGGAGTTCTTATAGTCCTACACTTTCACTATCAAGTACAAAAAGGGGACAACTAATAAGGTGACAAATGCTTTGAGCAGGAGGTTGCTGATAGTACAAGAGGTCAAGTTGTAGAGCATAGGCTTGGATGACTTCAAAGACTTGTATGAGGAAGACATTAATTTTGCAAAGGCCTACAAGGTATGTACTAATTTTTCTAATCCTTTTCACAGTGACTTTGTTGAATACACCTTGCAGAATGGGCTATTGTTCAAGGGACAACAATTGTGCACCCCAAGGGGATCTATGAGAGAAAATATCATACAAGAGAAGCACAATGGGAGCATGAGTGGGAACTTTGGTCTTAATAAAACTTTTGATCTAGTGGAGAGGTTCTATTACTAGCCTAAGATGCAAAGAGATGCCAGGAGGTATATGGCATATGTCAGAAGGCAAAGGGAACTTCCTCAAATGCAAGGCTCTACCAACCTCTACCCATTGCTAATAGGCCTTAGGAATGCATCAGCATAGACTTCATAATGGGATTGCCAAGGATTAGGACAGGGATGGATAGTGTCTTTGTGGTAGTAGACATGTTTAGAAAGATGAGCCATTTCATACCATGCAAGACAACCCATGATGCAAGTAAATATTGCCAATCTATTCTTTAGGGAGGTGGTTAGGATACATGGCTTACCAAGAAGCATAGTTGTTGACAGAGATGTCAAGTTTATGGGGCACTTTTGGAAGACCCTACAAGAGAGACTTGGAACAAACCTAGCACATAGTTCTACCTATTATCCCCAAACAAATGGGCAAACAAAGGTCATC
The DNA here is from genome assembly GCA_028749045.1 of Cupressus sempervirens. NCBI lineage: Eukaryota > Viridiplantae > Streptophyta > Pinopsida > Cupressales > Cupressaceae > Cupressus > Cupressus sempervirens. Next base: position 487,784,462 of record CM053786.1, read on the forward strand.
AACAAGGTCTTAGGCAACCTATTAAGGTATCTCACCAAAGAGTATGGGCAAAGTTGGGAGCAAGTCATTCCCCAAGCTAAATTTGCATACAATAATAGCAAGAATAGGACAATGGGGTTAAGTCCTTTCCAAGTAGTGCATGGCATTCACCCAAGAGGCATAATGGAGTTAAGGGGCCTACCTTCACTTGAAAAAATTAGTGGGCATGCTGATGACTTCGTTCAATCAATAAAGGAGGTGCAAACGATCAAGTGAAACAAACCTTGATGGAGACAAATCAAAAATTGAAGGAGAAGAGAGTTGTAGTTTCAAGTGGGAGACTTGGTGATGGTGTATTTGAACAAGGCCAGGTTACAAAAGGAAATTCCTAGCAAGTTATAGATGAAGAGGATTGGGCCATGCAAGGTACTTGAGAAGTATGAACCAAATGCCTACAAGGTGGACTTACCTAAGGATATGGCCATCTCTATCATCTTTAATGCTAAATACCAAGTACCTTACAAAGGTCCTAAGATGGATTAAATAGAGTATCAAGAATAACTCAACAAGGAAATCCCAGACCTCTCAATACCTGAAAAGAAACAACCACAGGTAGAGAAGATTTTGGATTCTAGGGTGAAGAAGAGTAAAAGAAACAAAGTTTACAAGGAGCATCTGGTGAAATAGGTGGATTTACCTAAGGCTAAGGAAACTTGGATTGCTAAGAGTTATTTCAAGAAATATGGCATCAACAAGGAGTTCTTATCTCCAACAATACCTTGATTCTCTTCTCACAGGGGGAGAATGGGGCAGGGGCACCTAGGGGTAAAGAGGAAACATAAGGAATTTTTGGTTTGTGAATGTTCTAACCAACCATTGAGGAAATAAGGACTAATAATAAAGTCCCCAAGTGTGGATAGGAGGTTTGATTAGGTAGAATTTGGAATGTGAGTCAAGTTTTGTCAATTAGGTCCTATTAGGCAAAATTGCTTGGAAATTGCGTAAAGAGGTAAAATGTGGAAAAATGCCATAAAATGGGGCAATGTGTATGTAAGAGTGGTCCTTGAGTGTACTAAGGTCATTTTAGGAGGTTTGGAAACAACATGACCAAGTTTGGAGGTCCAATGTGCAAAATTGCAAAAGTTGCAATGACAATTTTGCAATTTTGTGAACAAAAAAAATGGTTTTGAGTGATTGAGTAGAGAAAGTGGATTTGATAACCTACTATTATGGATGAGATAGAGACTTGGAATCATGATTTGAATCTATGCATACTTGTTTTGGTTTCAAGATTTCATTTGATAGGGTTTAGAAAACTAATTAGCAACTTTTGTCCAATTTTGGAAGAATGAACTACTTGGGTAGTTATGGTTTTAACTAAAGGACAAAATGGAAGA
>CM053786.1:487793337-488058337 GCA_028749045.1 Cupressus sempervirens
TGATTCACGTTCTTGTAACTGAAGAATAGATGCTAGAGTAGCCATAGCATCTGTAGCCTTATTTTCTGCCCTTGGAATTTGTTGAAATGTCACAAATGTGAAGTAGTTCTATAGAGCATCAATCAATTTTTGGTAGGGTACCAACTTGTCATCTTTGGTTTTATAATCATTATTAACTTGGTTAATAACAAGCTGGGAGTCTCCATAGATGTGCAACTCTGTGATCCTCCATTCTAAAGCCATTGTAATCCCGTTTGTTAAGGCCTCATACTCTCCTATATTATTGGTGCAAGGAAACAAGATTTTGTAGGACTTGGGGATCGTATACCCATGAGGGGTGACAAATAGGATTCTTGCACCAACTCCATTCTAGGTATGAGAGTTGTCGAAGAACATCTTCCATGTTCTTTCAGTGATATACATAATGGAAGCATCAAGAGATTTAATCTGCATAGGAGCGGTATCTTGCAATGGAAAATTAGGAAGCTGATAAGTTATGGCTTGCCCCTTGATAGTTTTTCATTTGACGTACTAAATATCAAATTCAAAGAGAATCATCATCCACTTAGCCAAATGTCTAGTAAGTGCAACTTTATTGAGTAAATATTCGAGGGGAACAATTTTTGCAATGAGATACATTGTGTGATCCAACATGTAGTGCCTAAGTTTTTGGGAGACAAAAACCACTACAATGCAAGCCTTCTCAATGTTGTCGTAGTTCATCTCATAAGCCACTAAAGTGTGACTAATGTAGTAAATAACACGTTCTTTTCCAATCTCATCACTTTGTGCTAATAGTGCTCCTAGGGAAGAATTTGTAGCTGAGATATATAGTATCAAGGGTTTTCTTGGTATGGGTGGCATCAACACTAGAGGTTTAGCTAAATACCCTTTGATTTGATCTAATATTTGTTGACATTCCTCATTCTTGACACACATGGATTAATGATGAATTTCCTTTTTGCCAAACAAATTATCCCTCCATCTTTACTTGGTGAACATTGTAATGGATGTAATTTTTTTTCGATAATTCTTGCCAAAAGAAGAGGGAAAATATTAGTAGAATTGAGAATTGAAATTCCCATGTCTAAACCATTACCTTGGAATTTTGAGAAGATCTTTTTCCATGTAAAGCTAATTATAATTTCCAATGTAGCTAATAAAAATTATATGTTAAACATGTGTCTGATAATGAATAACTTGATATGGTTCGTTTCAATAATGTAAGATGAGATACTAACGTGAAGTGCTTATTCTTAATACTTTTTTACTCAATACCCAAATTCATATCTACTTAGAGATTGCAAATCCACAAGTGATGTAAACTTACAACAATGGACTAATATATATTGTACTACATTCTAGTTGCATTGTAATTTCCAATAAGGTATAAGAGAAGCCATGTTGTTGTCTAAAGAAATGAGAGTAGCTTTCCTAAAACCTATGCTATGAGAATATAGTAAACTTCAAAAAGAGGAAAATAAAATTATAGCTAGAGATTAAATCTATACATATAGGTATTTATCTTGAACAAACTTTGACACAATTTATTCTTTCTTGTGCATTGATCACATGATAGTTGCAAAAATTGTGATAAAATTGTTAGTTGGTCAAATGTGAAGATGATAATTTGTACACTGCATGAGGATGTCATACATTAACATGCAAGACTAGATAAAATACAAGAGTCATTGTTATCTATCTTGGATTGTTTGTGAGAAGATTTAACATTATAGTGCATGAGAGTAATATTTATTGATATTTAGGATGTCTCCCAGTCATAAGTTATTTTCTTAAATTCATTTCCCTTGATTAACAACTATATATGAATGATACTCCTATTATTAGTTAAGGGAATGAGAGAGGGATTGATGACCATGCAAAATGATACATGTTCTACAACTTGTACCTTTGTTGCTAAATATTTGTAAGTTGGTTTGAGTCTCTCATTATCTGATGCAAGATGGACATTTGAAGTTTAAAAGTTGTTTAAGGTTTGTAATAGTGTTATGAATGAAATAATGTACCCTGGTTAAAGGGGGAAAATTGAAATGAGATGAGAAGAATTGGGTAAAGTTGTGATGAGTGAGATAAAAATATTTAAATAATTAAATGCTACTGTAGGAATATGTTTAATATGTGTGAAAGTTGTAGTAAACTACACAAGATTATTTAAGTTGTTTTAGGTTTAATGGATTCCTTCTTGTGCATATAAGGGTTAAACCTATCATTAGGTTCTCCTAGCTATCATACAAATGATGTACAACTAGGGGGAAATTAATAAACTAACTGTACATCCAGAATCTAAACTAGAATCAACAACATACAACCATCTTTTAATCTTAAAGCATTTCTAACTTTATAGTTCTATTGGAACATAAAAAAGATCCAATGCAATCAAGAAAGTTCCATTAAGAATGAAATAACAATGAACACAATAGACCCAATATGTTAACATGTAATAGGTACCAAGCTACTTACTATAAAAGAATAGGATGATTAAAGTCAAATAATTTATCTTCTAGCATTAATATGCATACTCGAGTAGGGCCAATGAGTGGCTTGGTGAATCAAAATTTTGAAGGAAGAAAAGAACTTGGAAGATTCAACTAGTTTAGTGAAAAATTGCCCCAACATCCCAAGGAAGCTCCTAAGCTTGATTATGAATGATCCATGCATTCTATGTTTTTCTTAATCAACTTTTAAAAGTTTTTTATAGAACAATACTTGCTAATTTTGGTGGGTATCATTATTGAAACTTCTAATGGTGCTTGTGTACAACTTCAAGACAACATTCATTTGCTATTTAAAAACATTATTAATGAGTTTATAAAGTAGGTCAAGAGAAATAGAACCTTCATAGCCGCATCAAAGTTTGAGCTATGCTAGCTATGCTGAAAATAATCTTCCTTTTTTCGTTCTTGTCTGATGAGAATTGTTCTAGATCCTCTCTAGTTGACTATAGTATATGTTAAAATGGCCTCTACATCTGTAAATGAGGTTTGATCCAACATTAATTTCCTTTGCTAAGATACCCATTTGGGTCCAACTTTTTGAGTTGTCTTTAGAGTTATAGGAGAAAGATGTGTGATTGATATTGCAAACTCTATTGATCAACTCATAGCTAATGTTTTGGTTTAAATGTATGTTTCAATAACCTTTTGCCAGGTTTTGTGTTTTTGCATACGGTCAATGCAAACACACGTTTCCCTTGCTACGAAGGCCCCCACCCCCCATGCCTCTTTAGCCTCAAATCTAATTAAAAAAATTAACTATTTTTTAAGGTAAGACTAATTGCTAACACATTCCTTCTTTACACATTCAAATTATATAAATCCCTTTTGAAACAAGAAGAAAGCAAACAATTTTTTGCATCGCTAAAGTTTATGAACATTTTTAACATACATTTCTTGTTAATGGCTCTAAGTTTCCCATCGATGGTTCAAGTTTCTATTAATGGGACTATTGGCTCTTAGGTTCTAGTAAGGTTTTGATTTATGGCTTGAAGAATATTTTGGAGGCTTGGTCCAATGGATGCAACAAAGTTTTTAAAGACCCAAAAATTAAACATGGAAAATAAACCTAAAAAATTGCAAAATAATTGTCTAGCTCATGGACAAACAACCATATACTTTTCCATTACAAATAGAAAAATTTGAGATGGATAAAAAATTAGCAAAAACATATAGTATTTTGAGGAATTAAATGGCTACTCATTTAGATTAATTTAATCTTTGACTCTATTAAAAATTGATCACTGTGAAGTTTATTCTTTTTGATCAATTGAGTATTGTTTTGGCAGTGCTTGAGATCTTGCAGTGACAAGTTATAAATAATCCGTACATACTTTTCAAAGAAATTACATTGTATCTTTTTTGTTGGTAAGCTATTCTTTTAGTACCAATGCATAATAATAGCACATGATTTCATTGTCATTTGAGATGAAAATTCAAAAGTAAGCTCTTAATGTTTTGTACATAAAACTTGACTTATTTGAGTATTAATGAAGCTCGTGAACTATCACTCTTTCCCTTGCATGTAATAAAAATTATGCAAGTAAAACCACAAATATCTATAGTAAAAATAAAGATATAATCTTTAAATGACATTGAAAAATTATATTCACAAACACCTCAAAAATTAACATTCTTAACCTAAAAGTCATAAAACACTATTAAAATAAATTCTTTTGATCCTACACCTTTAAATAGGTGATTAGGCAACTTGGCTATTACTGCAACATAAAAATGGTGCAGTGTGACCTAAATGAGAGAATTGGCATTAGATTTTTGTAAGAGTATAACATCTAAATGCTTGTACTAACAATAATTAGTGGAATACATAGACTTGTGTTCATTCGATGAAGGTATGGACTATCAAAAGAGTTTCTCAAATGAAATGAGGAATAGCAAGGTGAATGTTCCCCTTCCTCTCTCCAAAAGGGATCAATGATTTTTTTTTGAATGTCTATAAATTATCAAGATCTTTTTAAATAGGGTAAAAAAAGTATGGTTGATCACTACTCACTACTAATTTTATAAAGAAATAATAGTAGAAAACAAAAATTTATTCACTTGTAAACACTTTCCTTGAATTCTATCTCATTCAGGAACTATAGAATAAGAAAAATTGGCTTTGTTTTCATAGCTTAAGGGAGTTGTTATTTTTCTTTTCCTTTAAAGATGTTAAAAGAACATTATCATAAATTTACAAAACCCCATAAACTCACACAAAAGTTATATTTGGCTTCAATCTTACAAAGCTCCCCGTAGAATAAGTGGTAAGGAATAACATAAGAAGCTTAGTGGTGTAGGAGCACCTAAAGACTTGGTCAAACTCTAGTGCAAAATTGGCTTGTAGTGGTCTTGGCTAGACCACAAGTGAATATGGACTAGTTAATAGTCCCAAGGGTGTGTGATTAGGTTTTTGAGGAGTTTAATAGGTCATTGGCACAAGGTTTCCAAACGATTTCATGAGTTTGGAATGCTTGGATGCCGGTTTAGAGCTCCCTATCCACGGAGTGCAAGAGAGTGTATTTCAAGTTAAAGGGCTCTCAAATGAGCCTTATAGATACTCTTCTTCCTAGTAAACCATGCAATGGGAGGTTCCAAAGACAAGATGCAAGAATGCAAATGTCCCAAGGAGTTCCTCAAGAATGCAATGCAAATGAAAATTAAGCTAGAATGAGATGCAAAGTGGAGCTATGCTAAAACATGTATGAGAGTGTTACAATACCATTATTAAGCTATGTGAGATTAAGCTACATGTAAAAATGAAAGCTAAGCTAAGCTAGAATGCCATGATGCCATGGATGAGAGAATTAGACAAGAAATAGAAGTTCTCCACAAAGCTCCAAAGAAACCTGTTAGAAAACCTGCAGCATAACAATATTCAAATGAGGATTGGATCCTTTGAGGGGGAAATCTCTCTCCCTTTTAAAGTCATACGGACAATAGAGATCAAGATGAAGATGGTGGATGATCAACAGTGGAATTTGAAAATATGAGTGATTCATGTGCACACACAAGTCAACCAATAGAATATAAGTTGACTTGTCACATAAGACAAAAGTCTCACAAGCCTTTTCTTTTAATTGTAAAATAGGAAAAGGACTTTATGTGTGCACTTTAAGTGGGTTAGAAGAATGGGGTGTTTTATTTAATTAAAAGGGGACATGTTCTTTTAATCAAATAATGAACTTAGGATAGCATAGTCAAACTATAGGTTATAATCAAATAAATTGATTATTAGCAATTTGGCTTAGGTAAGTGATTAAATTAATTTAGCCAAAATGTTGAAAAGGGGGCTAATAGTCTAGATGACTATTTTTAGTTGATTACATTTGCCCCTCTTTGACTAATGCGTGATCGATCTGGGAACACATTATGTCAAAGAAAATAGAAAGCCAAGTAGGCGGTGATAGATATAGATATCTAATTTTGAAGAACGAAATGTAGAAAAAGATAGCAAGTCCTAAATGTACAGCCTGATAGTGGTGGTACTGAACACTAGGAAGATGATGTTAGGATCCAAAAAGAATTCTAACACCTAACAAAGCAAATAGATCGAGAGCAAGTGATAAGGTCAAAAAAATGCTCCTAAGAAATAGATAGCTATAATAATCAACAATAGAGTATTTTTGCCCCCTCGGGATCGAAATCAAAATGAGGTAAGAGAATGTAGAAACTAGATAGACATGAGAGAATCGAGATATAGCAATGTCCGATATGACACATAAATGATTAGAACCCAAGAATGACTATAAAAAACTGATAAAATGCCCCAGTTTGACCAAAGTTGACCGCGAAAGATAAATCATAAAAATTAGGTCAAATTGAGTAGAAAGAGGATTTAGATGTGAAAAGGTGAATAGAAGTAGATATGAAGCATAGAAATGATGAAGTCATGAAGAAATGAAGATGCCTCAGTGATGATTCAGAGATTAGACCTCAAAAGGTCAGCTAATTGCTCAGAAGAAAGTAGAATTTTAAAAGACAATTTTGATCATCAAGATGAACTCGAATTTGGATTTCGATCCCGAAAATGAATCTAGGACGTTGAAATTATTTAAGAGGTCAAAACTTTATATAATGTGATGATAAGATAGAAAAGAGATGAAGTGAAAGATTAAGAAGGTGAAGGACATGAACAAGAAGAAAGTAAAGAATATATGAAAGGAGTTAGCCGATATGTCTATGAAAAGATGAAGAGAGAGCTCTCCTCATATGCAAGAATGCAAGACTAAGCTAGAAAATGAACCTAAAATGCAAGCTAATATGAAAAGTGATTTACCAGCAAGAAGTGCATAACATTTAGACTCTTAATTTCATCATTTAGCATTTATTAGGGACATCATGAGATCATACAACCATCACTAGTATAACTATGAGGATATGAATATGATCGATATCATATAGGTATGTGGAAATCTAATCTAAGCATCAGAGACATGTAATTCAAGATAACTACGCGATCAAATTCCCTAAGTTTAATTTAGCAAGATTACACCTGTATCAAGGCATAAACGCCAGGATAAACCCTAAGTGAGGTCTTGCACAACAGTCAAGGATGATACATTTGTAAGTCAAAATGTTGAATAGGACAAGCATAAATGCTTACAACACTATAGACAAACAAAGTATACCCACAAGCAGAAATCAAGAAAATATGCCCCATGCCCCCAATCTTCTAATCAGTGACATCCTCAAAAGACTATTAGGGAGGGAACACATGGCAAAAAAATCATCATAGACAGCACACAAAGTACATAAAGATCAACATAGCTCAATCATTTAAGTGTTAAAGTGTGTGTGTGTGTAAGTCACTTGGCCATTTCTTCAAGACTTGATTTTGATAGTGAGAAATATTGCGACATTAGAGACTGTAGGTAAACTATCTGAAAAGTGTTGAAAAACACTTGATGTCAAGGTGGGGGAAGTGTCGAGAAACACTATTTTGTGAGTTGTCAAAGAAACCCTAATGCACAAGAATACCTCAATAGGCTAAGTAACTATGCCCCCGAGAAAAAGACAAGAAACAATTACAAGCCAGGAAATGTGTAGCGAAGTGGATGATTGAGATTGATAGACATAGGTGCGAGGGTTTCAAGTAGCGCCTGTTTCTAGGTTTTCACCACTTGACAGATTTTTTTCAAGACTTTTTTCAATTTTTTTGTATTTTTCAATTTTTGTATTTTTTTGGTGGTGATACATCAAAGCGCCTATTGCTAGGTTTTCACTAAGATGATCATTTTTTCAGGACATTTTCTCATTTTAAGGATTTTTTCAGCATCATATATGATTTTTTAGATTTTTTAGAATAATTTAGAGATTACTAGTTCTCAAGCAAGATCACATTATTTTCTCCCAATGTTTAGCAAGGTATAGGACACGATGGAGAAACAAGCCGATGGATATGCAAAGATGCATGAGAAAGGAATGTGAAGCAAGTGAAAGTCATCCTCAAGAACTGACTCCTCAAGAGTACCCAAGCTAGGGAAAGAGGTGAAATAGTCATATAAAGCATATTTTGGATAAGCAATGGAAGTAATGAGAAAGATAGCATGTAGGATAAGCAATGAAGCCAACAAGTGAGATATCATGAAGTGTGTAGTCCAAAAGAGTAGCCATGTCAAGAGACCTATGAGAACCATGTTTCATTTATTATGATCAAGACCAAGGGGTCAACTAGATAGTATAGCAATGGGATAGAGCAATAAGAATAAAGCTCAAGATAGAGGCTATGAGTGAATGGGAGAGCACAATAGAAAATCTGGTGGATAAGATAGCCAATATGCAAAGATAGCTCAACATTGTCAAGATCAAAGAGAGAAGAGGGGATAGATGGATGATAGAAGAATTATGCATGATGCCTGTTTGCCAGGTTTTCATCATGGTACTTATCTAAGGTGCCACAAGAAGTAGTTTTCACCATAGGATAAATTTATTTCTCTTTACTTTTGCTACCAAGGTGCCACAAGATGTGGTTTTCACTAAGGCACATTTTCATTTTTTTTATTTTTAAAAATTTTTTCTTCTTTTTTTTTTTGAATTTTTAGAAAGAGTTGAAGCTGTTTGAATGTAGATAATTCTCCTATAGAAAAGATAAGTCATGATAAGCCAAGACCATAGAAAGGTATGCTCAAAGATGTTGATAGGGTGATGAAAGAGAAATGGTAGTAGGAAGAGTATATGGAGGATAATAGTTCATGTATAGAAAGTTAGTGTAAGCTTTAGAGGATTTCATGAGGGTAGTTGAAATATTGTAAAAGATCAACATTGACACACACCTTGAAGGGTATTGGAATGATGGAGGAATCATGGATGAAGTAGCTTGAGGTTTAGATGTATGAGGTGGTAGAAAAGATTTGGAAAAAAGTGGAGTGGAAGGCTTTGAAATATTTTTAGGAAGATTTTTGGAAGAAGATGGAATGGAAGCCTTTGGAAGCTTGAATGTCAACTTTGAAGTATTTTCAATATTCAAGTCTTTTAAAAGAGACTTGGGAATCCACATAGCTTTAGATTTTCCTCGTTCTTTGGGTGCTTGAGAGTGCCTTTGTATAATGATGGATTTAGGAACCCATATTTTCTTTGGTTTAGCTCTTTGAGTAGTGGACCTTTGCAGTCTCTTTTGTGCATTCTCCTTCTTACCATTCACATGTCGATTAGATGGGACATAGTGATCTTTCTTTTTCAATGGATTCTTATGTTTATTCTCACTTCCAAAGGAATTGGGATTTGTGGATGAATAAGGATGATATGACTGGTTTAGATGTATAGATGGGTGAAAAGTCATCAAATATGAGTGTCTTTTTTGATCTTGAGGTATGATGGGAGAACTAGGGAATGAGCTAGGAGTGAATGTAGGAGATGGAGGAACATAAGGCCCCAAAATGGATGGAAGGTTTGAATGCTTTAGCTTAGATGGATAAGGACCAAGGATAGATTTAGAAGATACAAAGGGATAGTGGGAAGGGATATCAACATCTTTAGAATGAGCAACATGGTCAAAGCCATCAATAGACTCATGAGTACCTTTGATAGGAACAACATTTTTAATAGTAGCACTTGAAGCTTGAGCACAATTTTGAAGTGGATATGGAGAAGTAGAACATGAGGGGATGCTTTTTTGATCTTGACAAGTAGCCTTGGATAGCATATGAAGAGAACTTTTCTCATAATTTTCAGTAAGCTCAAGGGAGATAATGGAAGTGGTATCTTCATCATACTTAGGAGGTGGACAAGTTATAGGATATGGAGGGGAAAAATCTTGAAAGAGATGAAAGGGTGCTTGATCTTGATCTTTCTTGACATTTATAGCTTTTTCTTTTTGAGAGTCCTCTTGACATGGAGCCACTTCTAAGGACAAGGGAGAATGAAGAGTGAATGGAGTAGTGTTTGGATTAGGTATAGTAGTGCATGAAGGTTGAGGATGTTTAAGATTAGTAGCATGGAAAAGGTTTGCAGCCAAGTGAAGGTTAGATTGAGTTTCTTTTAGAGATAGCCTTTGAGGATACACAGTCAATGTGGAAAGCATTAGATTCTTTATTTGATGGAGGCATGTTGGAAAGATTTGAAGTGTTGGGAGATGCGCGAGTGTTGGAAGAAGTGGAATATGTAATAGAGCCGCTACTAGAAATAGGTTCATTAATGTAATCTTGCTCAAGAAAAGTATCCTCATCGCATGAATCATTAGAGGTATCAATAATTCCATTATCAATAAGATCTTGGATTTTATGTTTTAGCTCAATGCAATCTGAAGTACTATGCTCATTATGTTGATGATAAGCACAATAGATATCCAAGAATGGGTTTCCATATGAGCTAGACTTTGGTACCATGATGATCTTATTGCTAAGAAGTTTTTGCAAAGTGTCATCATAAGAATCTTCCAAGGGAGCAAAAGTTCTATTAGAAGTATGTCTAGGATCTTCTTGTTGTTTCTCAAGTGAATAGAATGCATTCATGTCTTCATCATTATCTTGGTCAAAGATAGGTCCATCATGAAATTTTGGAATAGGCTCAAAGTAGGTATCACTTGCTGAGGTCTTTAGATCTAGAAGATGAAGACATTTGATGTCTTGAAGTAGAGCATGTAGACTTAGAAGAAGAGGATGACCTCAAAGAAGGTGACTCACATGCATGTAAAGACCTTAAGGAACATTCATGTAATGATGCAATCTTCTCCTCTAACCTTTTCTCAAGTTTAGACTTCATTTCTGTCATGCGCTTAGAGAGATGAAGGTAAGAAAGAGCATTTGTCTCTTCTAGTTCTTTGTATTGCACATGTAGATCTTGAAACTCTTTAGTGACATGGAGGATATCATGATCATCTAGATTCGGTTGAAGTTTGGTAGCACAAGGTTTAGATCCCATAGTTTTAGATGCAAAGCCAAGCATAAAAGAGCCTAGAAGATAACTTGATGTTGAAACTATAAGAGGTAGAGTGTTCACTTGCCAAGATAGTAGAGAGAGATTAAAGCGACTTGTCAAACAATATATCCAAGAAACTTACGACATGAATGACTCAAGTCAATAGCTAGGGAAGATGCCCAGATAGCCAAATAAATAGAGCAAGCAGGGTGACAAGTGAACAACTTTCCCAACCCAAGAGTGTAGTCAAGAAATCAAGGTAACCATTTTAGCAAAAGGATAACTAGCAAGCATGCATAGACCATGAAGATAGAAAGACCAAGAGCACCAAGAACAAAGAGTCACTTTAAGCATGTTCAAGAACTAGAGACATAGAAAATAAAAATCAAATGATGAGACTCCCCTTAGCAAGCAACACAAGAAAATGTTTGCATTTGATGTTTTGACTTGGTTGACAAAGTTTGACAATAGTTGATAGCATAGCAAGTTTGATGTTCAAAAACAATTTCTTTCCAAGCAAGATAGTGACACATGGAGTATTCTTCAAACAATCAAGCAAGGGACAAAGCAACCTTGCATGATACAAGCATATGTGACGTTTCAAAAGAATTCCCTAGAATTATTGTCATGTGTATGTTCAAAAGATTTTCACTAGTATACCACATTTGAGAACACATAAAGCAATATCTACCTAAAGGACATGGTTCATTACTCAACAACTTGGCCCACGCTTGATGCTCCTTTGCCTCACACCAAGTGGTTTCCCATGAGAGATATTGGCTTTGTCATGGAAATGCCATAAGCATAACTAAGGGAACACAGATGGTGAGTGTAAAATCTTGGGGTGATCCGGGTAGTCCACTAGGATCGATCCTTGCACCAACAAGTTGAGCGTCTAAAAAAGGTAGTTACTAACTTAGGGTGTTTAGATAGGGCTTCCATTCATAGTGTTCCTCTCTCTCCCAATTACGGGACACCTCACCTTGTGATGAGTAACCGATCTCACGACCACAAGAGTACCTTAAGCATTCTTGCCTAGTGATCTCCCTATGGTTGAAATTCCATAAGCGATCACACTAGGAAAAGACAAACACTATGTCTACCAAAGTTTTGTGTCCTTGATAGCCTTGAGTTTATAGTGGGTTGGAAGAGCCAGGTAATCGGCTTGTCCCCACTTGGGTCGTTCCTCTCAGGTTGTTCGAGAGCAGGCCCTCTAAAGGATTCTAACTACACAAAGAGTGGATCAACTTTCAGAAGTCAAGATTTTTGATTCACCATAAGGGTGAAGAGCATACTCTCCTATTCCAATCATTTTCTCCTAAACACGCCAGAAAGATTCAGTTACCCCTTGCTTTTGAAACCAAATGGCAAGTCAAGATTTTTGATTCACCACAAGGGTGAAGAGCATACTCTCCTATTACCAAAATACTCCAATCACAAGTTTTATGTGCCTATGAAAAATGAACAATTAGTCAATGCCACACATGAAAATAAAAAAGAAATAAATTTTGAGTTTTTATGCTTTGGGCAGCCCTGCAAAAAATGTTAGTAGCCCTTGCGCATTTGAAGCTTTGACATGCGTTCTTTTTATGCAATGTTTCAATTTTTTCATAAGGATGGCAACCTATAATCACAACTTGTTAGCACCAAAAGTTAGTGTGAAATAACATAAAAATCTGCAATAAAAAGTGGTTAGTTGCCTCAAAAATCCAATTTATCTTCCAACCAAGTGCATGCAAAGAAAGTGCAAGTTAATCACAAATGCTCTCATTTTTACTCTTTGATTTTGACCTAGTCAACAAGATTGGACTTGTTTGCTATGATTTTGGATCCAAAAATAGAAATGAAAAGAAGAGACCCCTTCTAAAAATTAGAGAGCTTTCCAAAAATGTAAGAAATTCAAAAAAATCTCTTCATTTGCTCCTTAGAGATCGATTTTGTCAAAATAGGCCAGATTTATCAAATCGAGTTTGTGATCCCTAATACGACCTCAAAAGTCAAAACACAAAGAGAGCACCCCTCTTAGAATTCAAAAACCTTTCTAAAAATGTAAGTTTTTCCAAAAAATTCACTTATTTGCGATCAAAAATGACTTTTTATGAAAAATAAAGAAAAAATCATCACTCTCGCAAATCACGTCAAAATTCTCTAAAAATTGGACTGAGACATGTGGGACACATACTAAACCTACAAAAAAAAATTTAGAACCAAACTCCAAGTGGTTTAAATGATCAAATCTTTAAACCAACTAGATTTTTGGCCTTCGAACCAATCTACTTATGGGTTGGTTTTAAAACCAAAGTGATAATTCTACAAAAGCACTTGATTAGATCCAATATACTGCTATAAAAAACTAGAGATAAAAAATGAAAGCAAATGGAGCTAGAAACTTGATTCAAGCCCCACGGTAACTTACCGCCAAAAATGTACACTCGAAAGTGTCCCACTCTAAACCCTTCTATCCAAAATGATTCCACGAGTTTGAAATGCTTGGATGCTGGCTTAGAGCTCCCTATCCACAGTGTGCAAGAGAGTATATTTCAAGAATAAGAATGCTCTCATATGAGCCTTAGAGATACTCTTCTTGCTAGTAAACCACGCAATGGGAGGTTCCAAAGACAAGATGCAAGAATGCAAATGTCCCAAGGAGTTCCTCAAGGATGCAATGCAAATGAAGATTAAGCTAGAATGAAATGTAAAGTGTAGCTATGCTAAGCATGTATGAGAGTGTTGCAATCCAACTGTTAGACTATATGATTTAAGCTACATGTAAGAATGAAAGCTAAGCTAAGCTAGAATGCCATGGATGAGAGAATGTAGACAAGAAAGAGAAGTTCTCCACAAAGCTCCAAAGAAACCTGTTAGAAAACTTGCAGCATAACAATATTCAAATGATGGATGGATCCCTTGAGGGGGAAAGCTCTCTCCCTTTTAAAGTCGTACAGATGGTGAGATCAAGATGAAGATGGTGGATGATCAACTGTGAAATTTGAAAAGAGGAGTGATCCATGTGCACACACAAGTCAACCAATAGAATATAAGTTGACTTGTCACATAAGACAAAAGTCACAAAGCCTTTTCTTTTAATTGCAAAATAGAAAAAAGACTTTATGTGTGCACTTTAAGTGGGTTAGAAGAATGGAGTCTTTTATTTAATTAAAAGGGGACATGTTCTTTTAATCAAATAATGAACTTAGGATAGCATAGTCAAACTATAGGTTATAATCAAATAAATTGATTATTAGCAATTTGGCTTAGGTAAGTGATCAAATTAATTTAGCCAAAATGTTGAAAAGGGGGCTAATAGTCTAGATGACCATTTTTAGGTGATTACATTTGCCCCTCTTTGACTAATGTGTGATCATTTTGGGAACACATTATGTCAAAGAAAATAGAAAGCCAAGTAGGCAGTGATAGATATAGATATCTGATTTCAAAGAATGAAATGCAGAAATAGATAGAAAGTCCTGAATGCACTGCCTGATAGCGGTAGTACTGAACACTAGGAAGATGATGTTAGGATCCGAAAAGAATTCTAACACCTAGCAAAGAAAATAGATCGAGAGCAAGTGATAAGGTCAAAAAAATGCTCCTAAGAAATAGATAGCTGTAACAATCAACAATAGAGTATTTCTGCCCCCTCGAGATCGAAATCGAAATGAGGTAAGAGGAAGCAGAAACTAGCTAGACATGAGAAAATTAAGATATAGCAATATTTGATATGATAGATAAATGATTAGAACCCAAGAATGACTATAAGAAACTGATGAAATGCCCCAGTTTGACTAGAGTTGACCTTGAAGGATATAGCATAAAAACTAGGTCAAATCTAGTAGAAAGATGATTTAGATGTGAAAAGGTGACTAGAAGTAGATATGAAGCATAGAAATGATGAAGAGATGAAGAAATGAAGATGCCCCAGCGATAATTCAAAGATTAGACCTCAAACAGTCAGCTAACTGCTCAGAAGAAGGTAGAATTTTAAAAAACAATTTTGACCATCAAGATGAACTCAAATTTGGATTTCGATCTCGAAAATGAATCCAAGACGTCAAAATTATTTAAGAGGTCAAAACTTTATATAATGTGATGACAAGATAGAAAAGAGATGAAGCGAAAGATTAAGAAGGTGAAAAGACATGAGCAAGAAGAAAGTAAAGAAATATATGGAAGGAGTTAGCCGATATGTCTGCGAAAAGATGAAGAGAGAGCTCTCCCATATGCAAGAATGCAAGACTAAGCTAGAAAATGAACCTAAAATGCAAGCTAATATGAAAAGTGGTTTAGCAACAAGAAGTGCTTAACATTTAGACTCTTAATTTCATCATTGAGCATTTATTAGGGACATCATGAGATCATACAACCATCACTAGTATAACTATGAGGATATGAATATGATCGATATCAGATAGGTATGTGGAAATCCAATCTAAGCATCAGAGACATGTAAGTCAAGATAACTACGTGATTAGATTCCCTAAGTTTAATTTAGCAAGATTACACCTGTATCAAGGCATAAGCGCCAGGATAAAGCCCAAGTGCGATCTTGCGAAATAGTCAAGGATGATACATTTTTAAGTCAAAATGTTGAATATGTCAAGCAACACTATAGACAAACAAAGTATACCCATAAGCAGAAATCAAGAAAACATGCCCCATGCCCCCAGTCTTCTAGTCAATGACATCCTCAAAAGACTATTAGGGAGGGAACACATGGCAAAGAAATCATCATACACAACACACAAAGTAGATAAAGGTCAGCATAACTCAGTCGTTTAAGTGTTAAAGTGTGTGTGTGTGTAAGTCACTTGGCCATTTCTTCAAGACTTGATTCTGAGAGTGAGAAATATCATGACATCAGAGACCGTAGTTAAACTATATGAAAAGTGTTAAGAAACACTTGATGTCAAAGTGGGTGGGGGTAGTGTTGAGAAACACTATTTTGTGAGTTGTCAAAGAAACCCTAATGCACAAGAATACCTCAATGGGCTAAGCAGTTTTGTCCCTGAGACAAGGACAAGAAACAATTCCAAGCCAGGAAATGTGTAGTGAAGTGAGTGATTGAGGCTGATAGACATAGGTGTAAGGGTCTCAAGTAGCACCTGTTTCCAGGTATTCACCACTTGGCAAATTTTTTCAAGACTTTTTTCAATTTTTTTGTATTTTTGTATTTTTTATTTTTTTGGTGATACATCAAAGCACCTATTTCTAGGTTTTCACTAAGATGATCATTTTTTTAGGACATTTTCTGATTTTTAGGATTTTTTAGAAGGTTTTAGAGATCACTAGTTCTCAAGCAAGATCACATCATTTTCTCCCAATGTCTAGCAAGGTATAGGATATGATGGAGCAATGAGCTAGTGCATAAGCAAAGATGGATGAAAAAGGAGTATGAAGCAAGTGAAAGTGATCCTCAAGGATTGACTCCTCAAGAGTACCCAAGCTAGGGAAAGAGGTGAAATAGTCATATGAAGCATGTTTTGGATAAGAAATGGAAGTAATGAGAAAGATAGCATGTAGGATAAGCGGTGAAGCCAACATGTGTGATAGCATATAAGATAAGTGATGGAAGCAAATGAGTAATATAGCATGAAAGCGTGTAATCTAAGAGAGTAGACATGTCAAGAGGCCTATGAGAACCATGTTTTATATATTGTGATCAAGACTCAAGGGTCAACTAGATAAGATAGTAATGGGATAGAGCAATAAGAATAAAGCTCCAGATAGAGGCTATGAGTGAATGGAAGAGCACAATAGAAAATCTCGTGGATAAGATAGCCAATATGCAAAGATAGCTTAACATTGTCAAGATCAAAGAGAGAAGAGGGGATAGATGGATGATGGAAGAATTACGCATGATGCCTATTTACTAAGTTTTCATCATGGTACTTATCCAAGGTACCACAAGATGTAGTTTTCAGCATAGGACACATTTATTTCTCTTTACTTTTGCTACCAAGGTGCCACAAGAAGTGGTTTTCACCAAGGCACATTTTCATTTTTAAAAAAAAAAAATTTTAAATTTTTTTTTGAATTTTTAGAAAGAGCTCAAGCTTTTTGAATGTAGATAGTGGTCCTATAGGAAAGATAAGTCATGATAAGCCAAGACCATAGAAAGGTATGCTCAAAGATGTTGATAGGGTGATGAAAGAGAAATGGTAGTAGCAAGAATATATTGAGGATAAGAGTTCATGTATAGAAAGTAAGTGTAAGCTTTAGAGGATTTCATGAGGGTAGTTGAAATATTGGATAAGATCAACATTGACACACACCTTGAAGGGTATTGGAATGATGGAGGAATCATGGATGAAATAGCTTGAGATTTAGATGTATGAGGTGGTAGAAGAGATTTGGAAAAAAGTGGAGTGGAAGGCTTTGGAATATTTTTAGGAAGATTTTTGGAAGAAGATGGAATGCAAGCCTTTGGAAGCTTGAATGTCAACTTTGAAGCATTTACAATAGTAAAGTCTTCTAAAAGAGACTTGGGAATCCATATAGCTTTAGATTTTCCTTTGGATACTTTAAAACACATTTCTTCAATAATGGGTTTAGGAACCCATATTTTCTTTGATTTAGCTTTTTTAATAGTGGACCTTTGCGGTCTCTTTTGTGCATTCTCCTTCTTAGCATTCACATGTCAATTAAATGAGACATAGTGATCTTTCTTTTTCAATGGATTCTTATGTTTATTCTTACTTCCAAAGGACTTGGGATTTGTGGATGAATAAGGCTGATATGATTGGTTTAGATGGATAGATGGGTGAAAAGTCATCAAGGATGAGTGTCTTTGTTGATCTTGAGGTATGATGGGAGAGCTAGGAGTGGAAAGTGTAGGAGATGAATGAACATAAGGTCCTAATATAGATGGAAGGTTTGAAGGCTTTAGCTCTAATGGATAAGGACCAAGGATAGAATTAGGATATACAAATGGATACTGAAAAGGGATATCAACATCTTTAGAGTGAGCAACATGGTCAAAGCTATCAATAGACTCATGAGTAGCTTTGATAGGAACAACACTTTTAATAGGAGCAGTTGAAGCTTGAGCATAATTTTGAAGTGGATATGGAGAAGTAGAACATGAGGGGATGCTTTGATCTTGACAAGTAGCTTTGGATAGCATATGAAGAGAACTTTTCTCATAATTTTTAGTAAGCTCAAGGGAGATAATGGAAGTAGTATCTTCATCATACTTAGGAGGTGGACAAGATATAGGATATGGAGGGGTGAAATTTTGAAGGAGATGAAAGGGTGCTTGATCTTGATCTTTCTTGAAATTTGTAGCTTTTTCTTTTTGAGAGTCCTCTTGACATGGAGCCACTTCTAAGAACAAGGGAGAATGAAGAGTGAGTGGAGTAGTGCTTGGATCTGTAGGCTTAGTAGCATGGAAAAGGTTTGCAGCCAGGTGAAGATTAGCTTGAGTTTTTTTTAAAGGTAGCCCTTGAGGGTACCCATATTGCATATGGAAAGCACTAGGTTTTTTGTTTGATGGAGGCATGTTGGAAAGCTTTGAAGTGTTGGGAGATGCACGAGTGTTGGAAGAAGTGAAGGTATCAAAGAAATAATCACTAGACATAGTTTCATTAATATGATCTTTCTCAAGAAAAGTATCCTCATCGCATGAATCATTAGAGGTATCAATAATTCCATTATCAATAAGATCTTGGATTTTATGTTTTAGCTCAATGCAATCTGAAGTACTATGCTCATTATGTTGATGATAAGCACAATAGATATCCAAGAATGGGTTTCCATATGAGCTAGACTTAGGTAACATGATGATCTTATTGCCAAGAAGTTTTTGCAAAGTGTCATCATAAGAATCTTCCAAGGGAGCAAAAGTTCTATTAGAAGTATGTCTAGAGTCCTTTTCTTGTTTCTCAAGTGAATGGTATCCATCCATGTCTTCATCATTATCTTGGTCAAAGATAGGTCTATATTGAAATTTTGGCATAGGCTCAAAGGAGGTATCACTTGCTTGTTCTCTAAAGAGGTCTTTAGATCTAGAAGATGAAGACATTTGATGTCTTGAAGTAGAGCATGTAGACCTAGAAGAAGAGGATGACCTGAAAGAAGGTGACTCAAATGCATGTAAAGACCTTAAGGAACATTCATGTAACAATGTAATCTTCTCCTCCAACCTTTTCTCAAGTTTAGACTTCATTTCCATCATGTGCTTAGAGAAATGAAGGTAAGAAAGATCATTTGTCTCTTCTAGTTCTTTGTATTGTGCATATAGATCTTGAAACTCTTTAGTGACATGGAGGATATCATGATCATCTAGATTCGGTTGAAGTTTGGTAGCACAAGGTTTAGATCCCATAGTTTTAGATGCAAAACCAAGCATAAAAGAGCTTGGAAGATAACTTGATGTTGAAACTATAGGAGGTAGAGTGTTCACTTGCCAAGATAGTAGAGAGAGATTAAAGTGACTTGTCAAACAATATGTCCAAGAAACTTGCGACATGAATGACTCAAGTCAATAGCTAGGCAAGATGCCCAAATAGCCAAATAGATAGAGCAAGCAGGGTGACAAGTGAACAACTCTCCAACCCATGAGTGTTGTCAAGAAATCAAGGTAACCATTTTAGCAAAAAGATAACTAGCAAGAAAACATAGACCATGAAGATAGGAAGACCATGAGCACTAAGACCAAAGAGTCACTTTAAGCATGTTCAAGCACTAGAGACATATAAAAGAAAAGTCAAATGATGAGACTCCTCTTAGAAAGCAACATAAGAAAATGTTTACATTTGATGTTTTGACTTGGTTGACAAAGTTTTAACAATAGTTGATAGCATAGCAAGTTTGATGTTCAAAAACAATTTCTTTCCAAGAAAGATAGTGACACATGGAGTATTCTTCAAACAATCAAGCAAGGGACAAAGCAACCTTGCATGATACAAGCATATGTGAGGTCTTAAAAGAAATCCCTAGAACTATTGTCATGTGTATGTTCAAAAGATTTTCACAGGTCTCCACATTCGAGAACACATCAAGCAATATCTACCTAAAGGACATGGTTCATTACTCAACAACTTGGCCCACGCTTGATGCTCCTTCGCCTCACACCAAGTGGTTGCCCACAAGAGATATTGGATTTGTCATAGAAGTTCCATAAGCACAACTAAGGGAACACATATGGTGAGTGTAAAATCTTGGGGTGATCTGAGTACTAGGATTGATCCTTGCATCAAGAAGTTGAGCGGATAAAAATGGTAGTTACTAACTTAGGGTGTTTAGATAGGGCTTCCGTTCATAGTGTTCCTCTTGTTCCCAATTATGGAAAACCTCACCTTGCGATGAGTAACCGATCTCGCGACCACAAGAGTACCTTAAGCATTCTTGCCTAGTGATCTCCCTATGGTCGAAATCCCATAAGCGATCATACTAGGCAAAGACAAACACTATGTCTACCAAGGTTTTGTGTCCTTGATAGCCTTAGTTTATAGTGGGTTGGAAGAGTTGGGTAATCTGCTTGTCCCCACTTGGGTCGTTCCTCTCAGGTTGTCCGAGAGTAGGCCCTCTAAAGGATTTTAAACTACACAAAGAGTGGATCAACTTTTGGAAGTCAAGATTTCTGATTCACCACAAGGGTGAAGAGCATACTCTCCTATTCTAATCATTTTCTCCCTAACACACCAAAAAGATTCAGTTGCCTCTTACTCTTAAAACCAAATGGTAAGTCAAGATTTCTGATTCACCACAAGGGTGAAGAGCATACTCTCCTATCACCAAAAGATCCCAATTGTAAGTTTTAATGTGCCTAAAAATAAACAACTAGTATATGCCACACATGTAAAAGTAAAGAACAAGCAAAATTGGGTTTTTATGCATTGGGCAGCCCTACAAACAATCGTTAGTAGCCCTTGTGCATTTGAAGCTTTGACATGCATTCTTTTTATGCAATGTTTCAATTTTTTCACAAAGATGGCAACTTGCAATCACAACTTGTTAGCACCACAAGTTAGTGTGAAATAACATAAAAAATGAAAATAAAAAGTGGTTAGTTGCCTCAAATATCTAAGTTATCTTCCAATCAAGTGTATGCAAAAAAAGTGCAAACTAATCACAAATTCTCTCATTTTTACTCTTTGCTTTTGATCTAGTCAACAAGATTAGACTTTTTTGCTATTATTTCAGATCCAAAAACAAAAATGAAAAGAAGAGACCCTGCTAAAAATTAGAGAGCTTTTCAAAAATGCAAGAAATTCAAAAAAATCTCTTCATTTGCGCCCTAGAGACCGATTTTGTCAAAATAGGCCAGATTTATCAAATCAAATTTTTGATCACTAATATGACCTCAAAAGTCAAAACACAAAGATAATACCCCTCTTAGAATTCAAAAATCTTTCTGAAAATGTAAGTTTTTTTGGAAAATGCGCTGATTTGCGATCAAAAATGACTTTTTATGAAAAATAAAGAAAAAATCATAACTCTCGCAAATCACGTCAAAATGCTTTAAAAATCGGACAGAGACATTTTGGACACATACCCAACCTGAAATTTTTTTTTCAGAACCAAACTCCAAGCAGTTTAAAAGATATGATCAAATCTTTAAACCAACTAGATTTTTGGCCTTCAAACCAATCTACTTATGGGTTGGCCTTAAAACCAAAGTGATAATTCTACAAAAGCACTTGATTAGATCCAATATGCTGCTATAAAAAAACCAAAGATAAGAAATGAAAGCAAATGGAGCTAGAAACTTGATTCATGCCCCACGGTGGGCGCCAAAAATGTACACTCGAAAGTGTCCCACTCTAAACCCTTCTATCCAAACGATTCCATGAGTTTGGAATGCTTGGATGCCAGCTTAGAGCTCCCTATCCACGGAGTGCAAGAGAGTGTATTTCAAGTTCAAGGGCTCTCAGATGAGCCTTAGAGATACTCTTCTTGCTAGTAAACCATGCAATGGGAGGTTCCAAAGACAAGATGCAAGAATGCAAATGTCCCAAGGAGTTCCTCAAGAATGCAATGCAAATGAAGATTAAGCTAGAATGAGATGCAAAGTGGAACTATGCTAGAACATGTATGAGAGTGTTACAATACCATTATTAAGCTATGTGAGATTAAGCTACATGTAAAAATGAAAGCTAAGCTAAGCTAGAATGCCATGATGTCATGGATGAGAGAATGTAGACAAGAAATAGAAGTTCTCCACAAAGCTCCAAAGAAACATGTTAGAAAACCTGCAACATAACAATATTCAAAATGAGGATTGGATCCTTTAAGGGGGAAAGCTCTCTCCCTTTTAAAGTCGTACGGACGGTAGAGATCAAGATGAAGATGATGGATAATCAATGGTAGAATTCGAAAAGAGGAGTGATCCATGTGCACACACAAGTCAACCAATAGAATATAAGTTGACTTGTCATATAAAACAAAAGTCTAACAAGCCTTTTCTTTTAATTGTAAAATAGAAAAAGGACTTTATGTGTGCACTTTAAGTGGGTTGGAAGAATGGGGTGTTTTATTTAATTAAAAGGGGACATGTTCTTTTAATCAAATAATGAACTTAGGATAGCATAGTCAAACTATAGGTTATAATCAAATAAATTGATTATTAGCAATTTGGTCTAGATAAATGATTAAATGATTAAATTAATTTAGCCAAAATGCTGAGAAGGGGGCTAATAGTCTAGATGACCATTTTTAGGTGATTACATTGCTAAGGTAAGCTTATTATTGCAATAGTTGTTACAAAGCTCCCCATAGAATAAGTGGTAAGGAATAACATAAGAAGCTTAGTGGTGTAGGAGCACCTAAAGACTTGGTCAAACTCTAGTGCAAAATTGGCTTGCAGTGGTCTTGGCTAGACCACAAGTGAATATGGACTAGTTAATAGTCCCAAGGGTGTGTGATTAGGTTTTTGAGGAGTTCAATAGGTCATTGGCACAAGGTTGCCTAAGGAGTTGCTAAGGTAAGCTTATTATTGCAATAGTTGTCTAGATTGGTCAAAGGAGGTCAAATGTTGACTTTGATTCCAACATGAGTAAAAGGTTCTCAAGAGTTTTTAATTTGTATTTGGAATCAAACTTGGTCCATTAGGAGTGAATATGTTTCTAAAGTGCACTATAATACAAAACTTGTAAAAGCTACTCATGACAACTTTGCAATATTGCAAAGTTGTCATTACAACATTGGAGCAACTTATCTAGAAATGGTTGGAGGGTCATATTAATAGTTTCCACATGTGCACTAGAGATATATAAGCTCATGTTAGACCTTGATGAAGGTTTTTTGTTCATTGTGTAAAAAGTTGTCACTTGAAGCAAACAATAATACTAATAAATCAGTTCTTAGTCCGTTTGCAAGCCAAGCATCCACATGTTAATGGATTGACTTGGAAGTTTTGACTGCATGGTTATATAGAATTTTATTTTTATTTTCTTGGAGTGACATTTGACTTTCAAATAGCTCATTTTTTTTATAGGTGTTTGTTAAATCTTTCCACAGTGACATGTTTACTATCATGTACAAAGTAGTTGGACAAATAATGCCTCTACCTTGATTTTTACTGGTTGGATTATCATAGCCTTTTGGAATCAAGTAGGAAAAAGTATATACATTATAAATATAAATTTTGGGATCCTTTTGAGATAGTTTTCTATTTTTAAGACCAAGCCCTAAGCGAGTTTGTTGTACTCGGCTAGGTGCTTGGTGGAATTGTAGAGTTTGAATGGAGGAGTGAATGGATTGGTTTGTGCCAATAATGAGTGGGGATGTATAGAGAAATGTGTGAATACACCTAGTACAAGGTTTGGTTGGAAGCTAAAGTCATATACATGTCATTTGATCACTTACAAGAGAAAATTTCTCATAAACCCTTGAAATCCTTAAAATAGGGATATTTGAAAAATCAGGTGTACGAATGAGTTGAGAACCTAAAACCTAGAAAATATTAAATTTATCCCAAAAGGGTATAGGAACCCTAGCTTGTTTTGGGCCTTGTTAAGAATTTTCATAAGTTATTAGTAGAAAAAGCTAATTAGGAGACCTAATTGGAGTAGAAGGGCTACTAGCCCCATAATATGTAATATTTATAAGCATAAATCAATGATGTAATACATTTCTTGCAAAAAAAATAAAAGTGAGATTAGTTTTGAATGTACCTCTCCTTACAAGGTAGGTGTACCTCCAAAGGAGGTGACCAGTTTGTTGGAAACTACAATTGGAGCAATTGTTATGTTGTCATTTATGTCAAACCTATTGGTAAGACATAATGTCAAACCTACTAGAGATAGATTTACTAACAATGTAGAGTTCCATATCATTTGATTAATGAAAAAGATTTGAAAAGAAGAGATAACAAGGTGAGCTAAGTGATGTTGTTGAGTTTTGATAAAGTTAAGTATCATGGCATTATAATGGGTACATGATATGTTAGTCCTTGACAAGATGATTTGTTGTTCAATAAATACATGAAGTGAAGAAGACAATTAGATGCAACTTAAAGTTGGAACAAGTCATAAGGATAAGCTTGATCGAGTATCAACATTGGTCGGTTAATGAAGGAGTTGAAGTAAAATATTAAGGAACTTAAGTAGAAACCAAGTGTTAGTTATTGTCAATAAAATGTATGATGAACTATTATTATCGACTAAGCTACTTAGTGATAACCAAGTAGAAGAACACATTGATTGTCAAGTGACAACCAAAGTTACAATTTGAGAAAGATTTGAATTTGAGGCTAACACAGTTGGAACTTTGAGTTAGTTAAAGTATGTGAAAGATAAGGATTGATGAGCTACTCGTATTTAATGCACAAGGAGAGTTTTTTAAGCAATCAAAGGCAAGGATTTTATTAGAAGTTTCTAGCAGAAGAAGGAGAACAAAATGATTGAAGGATTCGATGAATCTGACTTAACCCTAAGATCAATGGTGATGTTTAACTGGAAAAAGATTAAAATTACCTATTTAAGGAGTCATAAGAGATATTTTCTATGGTTGGTTCATTGTTGATTGTCTATATTAAGGTGAAGCTATGAAGAGAAAAGCAATAGAGGTGAAGTGTGAAAAGTGCTTGAGAAGATACCAAGAAGATCAAAGATGGAAATATGAATGGAGGCTAGTTAATGAACAAATAGATGAGTGAATGGAGATTGGAATTTGAAAAGTGAGTTGTACTTTATAGATAAAACCTACTTTAACCTTCTAACCATTATATCAGTCAAAATCCTTTAATCAAGGTTGAAAGATCAGTCATTTTGAAAATCCTTTAATCAAGGTGACATTCTAATGAAATGATCCAAAGTCCTCTAACAAGGCCACTCCTAATAGGGTCACGATTAAATCAATTAACAAGGTCACATTTAATAATGTGTTGTATAACCTTTAATAGGGTTGGCTCTTAACCAAGCTCACTTCAAAAGAGTGATCAATTGGTAGCATGTTACTTGGTGGATTTTCCCAAATTGGGCTTCCACATTAATTCCTCATGTCAAAGTGTTATTTACATGTGTGGATGTTATTATTGTGTATGCTATATATATTTAGAATAGTATATTTACTGGTAGTTGACACATATAGAAAATAGAAGTTAAGAAATTGTATGAAAAGTTAAATTACTAATGATATGCTATATGGACAGAGTTGTTTTATGAGATTGATTAATCTGTTTGAAGTTAGTGAAAGTTTAATTGGTACATTTGGACCTGAGGATAACTGATTCACCCCACTCTCAGTTATTCTAAATTATTATAATAATTGGTATCAGAGAATTGGTTCTTGTGAGAAAAGTTTGAAGGGACTCAAGTCAAAGATCAAGATGTACAAGAAAGAGATACACAAACTGAACAAGGAGAACTTCCTAGCATGGAAAATATTGATGACATTGCACTTATCTTGTATTGGAGATTCCACATCATACTACTTAGATGATGAATATATTGAGGTGCCTTGACCTATGATAGTTGAACAAATGAAAACGAAGCAAGAGTACATCCAAATGATGATTGAACTTGCAACAACCCTAAGTTAAGCAAAATTTGATGATGTGAAGGAATGTACCACTACAAAGAAAATGTGGGAGAAGTTGCAAAAATCAATGGAGGAAATAAAAATGCATTGAGAGAAGAGGCAAAAATATTGAGAGCAAAATTTGGTGACATGAGGATGAAAGAAGGTGAGAAAGTTGCACAATATTGTAGCAAAATCAAGGAAGTGGTGAATGTTATCAAGGGAGCTGAAGGAGACATAACTGATGAGATTGTGATAAGTAAGGTATTGAGAACTTTACTTCCTATCTATTCAATTATAGTATCTACAATTCAAGAATTGAGATATACACCTAATAATGATCTCACCTTGGATAGCCTAATTGGTAGACTTACTACATTTGAATTGTCAAATTTTGATAATTATTCCCCTGCTAGTGTTGAATCTACATTCAAAGCACAACTAACTCTCAATGGATCTAAGAAAAAGAAGAAAAGAAAGTATATAGAGAGTGATAGTGGATCTGAGGATGACCTTGATGATCTTGAAGCATTGTTAGCCAAAATATTTCCTAGAGGAAAAGGCAAATACAAAGGTAAACTTCCTATTATCTATTTTACATATAACAAATTTGGTCATATTGTTGCTAGATGTCTTGAAAGAGATGAGAAAGAAGAAAGGAAATACTTCAAGTACAAAGGAAGTAGAGATAATAGAGAGAATAAAGGAAATAAGGACTCCAACGATAAACGTAACAAATCATGTTACATTATTGAAGAAGATGGTTCCGACAATAATTTTGATGATCACGATAAAGAAGTTTAGATTGCAATAAAAGATGATTCTGATGAAGATAAAAAAACTACATTGATTTCACATGTATAAGAATGATAGATGAGTAATTGATAGTGGTTGCTCACATCATATGACTAGTGTTATAAGTAAGTTTGAGAAGCTAGAACATTATATGGAAGTAGTGTTAAGTTTGGTAATGATGCACCATATTATGTGAAAGGTAAAGGACCAATTAAACTAAATGAAAAGATCAAATGTCACAATGCATATTGGGTTGATGGTTTGAAATATACCTTGTTGAGTGTGGCACAGTTGGTAAGTTTAGGCTACAGAGTTGATTTCCAAAATAAGAAGGCAAATATCT
Organism: Cupressus sempervirens; assembly: GCA_028749045.1. NCBI lineage: Eukaryota > Viridiplantae > Streptophyta > Pinopsida > Cupressales > Cupressaceae > Cupressus > Cupressus sempervirens. The sequence continues at coordinate 487,820,308 of CM053786.1, forward strand.
ATGATTCTAATGGTGAACTAGTTGGAAGTGGAGAACAAACAAGAGGTAACTTGTTCTATCTAGACCTATATGAAGATACTTGTCTATTTGTACAATATGAGGACATTTGTTTTTGGCATAAGAGGATATGTCATGCAAACTTTGATAGTTTGGTAAGCATTAGTAAGACAAAAAGAGTTAGAGGGTTACCAAGATTAAGAAAACCTGATAAAGTGATGTGCAAATAATGTCAAATGGGTAAAATGACAAAGTCTAATTTCAAGAGTAAGACCTATTCTTTTGATGATATTTTGAAGTCAGTTCATACTGACTTATGTGGCCCTATTGGAGTACAAGGATATTATGGTGATAAATATTTCATTGTGTTTATTATTAGAGTGCAAATCTATTATGTTTAAGTGGAACTTGGATAGAGTTGAAAAATAATAAGGAAAGAGAAAGTCATTTAGATCAAATAGAGGTGGTGAATTCATTCCAATTGAATTCAACATATTTTGCAATGACAAAGGAATCAAGAGACAAATGGGTGCACCAAGGACTCCACCATGGAATGGTATAGCTGAAAGAAGGAATAGATCAATTACAGATTATGAAAGGACTTTTATGTATTAGAAATAGGGATCACTGAGGAGGGGGGGGTGAACCAATAATCTACAAACTTTACTCACACTAGATATTATTACTTACTTTAAACCATGCATAACAAAGCAATAAAGTAATGCTAAATAGTAATAGCAACAATACACAAAGATAACTCATGACACCATATTTTGTTAACTAGGGAAACACTGGCCAAGGGAAAACCCTAATGGGGATGATATCCACTAGATAATATACTAATATATATGTTCCTTGTTAGAGGATGGACCCTATTAGGAGTCAATGAGAAAATTTAGTATAACCATTCCTTGTTAGGAGACTTTGAATCCCTGTTAGGAGATTCCAACCCTGTTAGGAGCTGTAGAATAATGTATGCAAGAAGAGCCCATTGCCCAAACATGCAATTTCAACCACAAGAAGAGCTCATTACTCAAACAAGTAATCTACTATTATTTGCCTTCCTTCACTGATCTCTAATATTTATCTTGATCTCGGATCACTAGATAGTTCATACTAAATTTTGCACATATCACTTTTACAAAAGTTCACCTTTTCGCAATAACATAAGCTCACAAGTTTGCACACAATAGCACACTTCTTATCACAAGAAGTCCTTTGCATAAATACCATGCTTTACATAAAATATTGTTGAGTTGGCTAAAACCAAAATTTACTTTTCCAAGTTAGAGTAAACATCTAGGACGTCAGCCCTAATTGGACAAGTAATTGTTTTGCAATCAAAACAATTCTTTGCTTCAATTCCACTGTCCCACTTCATCAAAACACAATTAACTTTGTTTGGTATAGTCCATACAAACTTTTGAGGTTATACATATCATCACCAACATGTATACTATCTCCATGTAACTTCACTTGACATAATATGACATCTACAACATGTTATAAGCAAAAAAATACACTCTTGTAAATTAAATTCTATACTTAGACAATTTTCAGATAGCCAAATACTAAGTATCTTTATTTCTGAGGTTTCCTGTCAACATGTACATCATGTGTTGCCATTAATGACAATAATTACATATCACAATTAGCCAGTTATCAACATTATGATGGAAACATCAAGTACAAGCAAAGGAAGGTACAAATAAAACACCTTTTGAACTTTGGTATGGATATGCACTGAATGTGAATTATTTTAAAGTTTTTGGAAGCAAGTGTTACATATTGAAAGATGCAAGAAAAGGTAAACTTGATGCAAAAAATGATGAAAGTATATATGTAGGATATTCCACTAAGAGAAAAGCTTATAAGTGTTTGAATTATATAACACTAAGAAGATAGTGGAAAGTGCAAATGTTAGAGTTGATGAATTTGCAGAGAAAAATGAAGAAGAATGCAAGAAAAAGAACCTAAAGACTATAGAAATTTTGTCTATATCTATGAAGGTAAACCTAGGGTTGGATATAATTGTTTAATTGCATGTTGTCTATGATGTTACAAAAATGTCATATCAGTTGACAGATAGTGCTTATTGAGCTCAGTTGGTCAACAAAGCAAATTTCAGAGTTTACTGAGTATTTCTGGAAATTACTGTGTGGAAACAGTGTCTACCGAGCTCACTCGGGTGTCGAAGGATTTTTGTGGGAAAGTAGTGTTAACCAAGCTCACATGGTTAAAAAAGGAAATTCAGTGTTTACTGAGTTCACTTGGTCTCCAAAGGATTTTGCAAGGTTCGCAGTGTTAACCCAGCTTCTGTTGGTTAACACAAGAAATCTTTTCAGGATTAGTGTTTACTGAGCAGGGTTAGCCAATGAAGGATTGTGTTGTTTTTGGAAATAAAGTTTAATCATTTCAAGTAATGATTGTAGCTGATTGAGGTAATGATTATTGATAATTGTAAATTGTAATTGGGCCAACTTGACAATTTGTAAGGTATAAATATAAGGTCAAGTTGAGGACTCTAAAGTGTAATGAGCAAGCATGGAAGTGTATTGATTGTTTGAAGAAGAAAGTGTGAGCAAACTTTGAAGGATGGTAAGATATCCTTGAGGAGCAACAAAGATTTATTTGATCAAGAAAGATTTAGTGAAGCAGAATGAAGATCTATATCAACAATTTAGTTGCATCTCATTCAGATCACTTCATTGTTACTTTCTCACCATTGTAGCAGTGATTCCTAAATCTCTTAACATAGTTGGTTTAACATTCATTTGTATGTGGATAGATGATAAACAGAACAGAGACAAAGATAGGTTGGATGTGGATAAAGCCAAGGAGAGCACTATGGAGCAGGATTTGACGAACGCCCAGGATCATAAGGCAGAAGAGCAACAAGAGTGCGCCGAAGCTGCCCAGACCATGCTCGAGATGGAGAAGTAGTCTGCTAGGTTGGGTCTCTGTCCTTTGGTTTTTGTTTCTCCTGGCTTTGGCTTTTTGTCTGGTCTCTATTTTTCTGGTTGGTTCTCTGGCCTTTTTAGTGGGCAGTTGTTTCGAGCTGGGCCTTTGGGCTTATTTTCAGCCGTAAGGCTTATGTTTTGGCTGGGCGTTTTTTCGCTTATTTTCAGCCTTTCTTGTTGTTAAACTTATGGGTTTCAGGACCCCTTAAAACCTGTTTACCTTATCAAAAACATTCATTTGTAAATCCTCTAACAAGGTGACAGTTCTATTGAATTTTTCTAAAGACCTCTTGCAAGGCCACTCCTAATAGGGTGATTAAATCCTCTAACAAAGTCACACCTAATAGTGTGTTTTTGTAGCCTTTAACCAGGTTGGCTCCTAACAGGGCTCACTTTAGAAGAGTGAAAATAAGTAGCTAGTTACTTGGTGGTTTTTTCCATATTGGGTTTCCATGTAAAATCTGGTGTCTCATGTGCTCATGTTATTTATTTCATGCTTAAATGTTAATCATTGTGAATGCTTAGGATTTGTTAAAGATAACATACGTTGCATCTACCAAGTTATAGCATTTTTTTGTATGATTACCGAGTGACAACAGTAACTAGTTTTATAAGACATCTAAGGATCTTTAGATTTATTTTTGTAGTAACTGATTCACCCCCCCTCCTCTCAGTTACTCCATCTATATTTCCAACAATTGGTATCAATGCTTTTGGTGCTTGCAAAAAGGATTTCAAGGATCTAAGCTAAAGATCAAGATGTCTTACAAGAAAGAAATTCCAAGGCTTAATAGGGATAACTTTTTAGCATGGCAAGGTCTCATGAGACTCCATTTGGCTTCCATTAAAGATACATGATTGAAATATCTTAATGAAGAATATACAACTTCTACTAGTACATTATCTATTAATGACATTACTTAAAAGAAGACTCATAACACCATGATGATAGCCATTGCATTAGCCCTAAGCTATGAAGAATTTGTTGATATCAAGGACTACAAAACTACCTTTGCTATGTGGAACCAGTTGAAGGAAATCTATGGAGGCAATGACAATGTGAGAAGAGCCACATCAAAAAGTCTAAGGGGACGATTTGATCAGATGAGGATCAGAGAGGATGAAAACATTGCTAAATATGTTGAGAGGATCAAAGCAAGTGTTAGTGCAATCAAAGCTTTTGGAGGAGATATCAAGGAGGAAATAGTTGTAAGTAAAGTTCTTAGAACATTGCTTCCCATTTATGCAATTAGAGTATCTGAAATTCAAGAAAGAAGATGTGAAGAAAATCATAAGATAAATTTGGATGCTATAGTAGGAAGGTTGATAGACTTTGAGCTAGATAACTATGACAATTATGTTCTAGCTTCCAAGAACATTGAATCAATATTTAAAGCCAAGCTTTCACTCAAAAAAAAGGGCAAGAAGATAAAGGACTCTGATCTAGAAAGTGAAGAAGAATTAGAAGAAAGTTCTAATAGTGATCTTGAAGTAGTTGAAGCTCTACTTGTAAGGAAATATTCTAGAGGCAAAGGAAAATACAAAGGTAAAGTTCCTCTAATCTATTTTTCATGTGAAGAAATTGGTCATATTGCAGTTAGGTGCCCAAACAAGAAAAGCAAGGATGAGAAGAAAGGTCATAAGTGCAATGGCAAGAAAGACTTCAAATCATTGAAGGACAAACGTAAGAAAACATGTTTTATGGCTAAGGACTCTAAGGATTATGATAATAGTGAGGATGAAATTGTTTACGTTGTTGTGAAAGATGAATCTGATAATGATGAGGAAGATAAGATGGCACTTATATCTTATGTAAGAAAAAATGATACATGGATCATAGATAGTGGATGTTCTCATCATATGACTGGTGACAAAAAAAAGTTTGAACATTTTGAAGACTATGATGGTGGTAGTGTGAGGTTTCGTAATAATGAAATTTGTTGAATAAAAAGAAGAGGAAGAATCTCACTAACCAAAGATCTTGTATGTGATAATTCCTATTGGGTTAAAGGACTAAAACATAATCTATTGAGTGTGGTACAACTAATCAATATTCGATTCAAGGTGGAATTCATGCATGGAAAGACAAGATTGCTGGATGACAAAGGAAAGTTGATTGAATCAGGCATACAAACAAAAAGTAACTTGTTTTATCTTGAACTTGGTGAATGCTCATGTTTTATTGCTCAAGTTGAAGAAAGTTGGTTATGGCATAGAAGGTTATGCCATGTGAATTTTGATAACACGGTAAAGATAAGAAAATTCAGGAAAGTAAGAGGCATTCCTAGTATAAAGAAACCTGATATTGGTCTATGCAAGAATTGTTAGATTGATAAGATGGGAAAGACTAGCTTTAAAAGTAAAAACTATCAGTTTGAAGATATTTTAGAAATTGTGCATACTGATTTGTGTGGACCTATTGGAATTGAGAGCTATACTGGAGAAAAGTTCTTCATTCTTTTTGTTGATGACTACTTTAGAATGATGACTGTTATGTATTTAAGAGAGAAGTCAGAAGCATTCGAAAAGTTCAAATGGTATTTAGCTAGAGTAGAGAAGGAAATAGGGAAAAGACTGAAATGTTTGAGATCATACAGAGGTGGTGAGTTTATTTCCAATGAATTCAATAACTTTTACATTGAAAGAGGAATCAAAAGATAGTTATCAGCCCCTATAACTCCCAAGCAAAATGGAATAGCTAAAAGGAGGAATAGATATATCATGGATTGTGCAAGGAAGCTATTAATGATTGAAAAGAACATTGCTATCAAATACTAGAAGGAAGCTATCAACACTCCAGTTCATACCTTGAACCGAGTACAATTGAAGAAGGACTCATTCAAAACCCCCTATGAGTTATGGTATGGCTATAAACCTAATGTAAGTTACCTAAAAGTATTTGGAAGTAAATGTTATATCTTGAAAGAATCTAGAAAAGGCAAATTTGATGTGAAAGGTGATGAAGGCATATTTTTGGGATATTCTTGCAAAAGTAAGGCATATAGATGTTTGAATTTGTCTACTCACAAAATCATAGAAAGTACATATGTGAAAGTTGATGAGTTTGCAGAAAGGAATAAAGAAGAAAGCAAAAATGAACCAAAAGATTATAGGAGATTTTTTTTCATTGAACCTGATATAGTGCCAAATGCATCTATCAATTAGGAGACTTCTACTCCAGAGTCTTCATCAGTCACTGAGTTGCAAGAAGTTCAAATCGAGTTGCAGAAACTTGAGTTACATTCAGATGCTACCAAGCCAATGCCTATTGAGTCAGAGTAGCTAGAACCTGAAGTTGAAGTGCAAGAGGATGACAATGCAATTCATTCAAAAGGAAAGGACCCTGTATTGGCCAAGTATGTCAGGAGACATCATGCACCAGATCAAATTATTAAAGACAAATTTGAAGGTACTATGACAGGTACTTATTTACTTGCTGATTTTGAACCTAGAAATGTCAAAGATGCATTGGAAAATGAAAGTTGGATTGAGGCTATGAATGAAGAGATAGAACAAATATAGAAGAACAAAACATGGACTCTTGCACCTAGGCATAAAGATAAAAATGTGATTGGAACTAAGTGGGTATTCAGGAATAAGTTAAATAAAGATGATAAGGTATCAAGAAACAAAGCTAGACTACTATGTAAAGGCTACTCTCAAGAAGAAGGAATTGATTATGGAGACTTTTTCTCCTGTTGCAAGATTGGAAGGTGTCAGGACCTTACTTGCATGTGTTGCATATAAAGGATTTAACGTATATTAGATGGATGTCAAATTTGCATTTCTCAATGGTATTCTGGATGAAGTCTACACTAAGCAACTTGAAGGTTTTGTTGATCCAGGCAAAAAGGACATGGTTTGCAAATTACATAAAGCATTGTATGGTCTGAAACAAGCCTCTAGAGCATGGTATGAGAGATTGCATAACTATCTTATCCAAATTGGTTTTCAGAGAACTAATGATAACGGTAGCTTGTACATCAAGGAAGGACCAGATAACAAGATTGTTTTGGTAGAAATATTTGTGGATGATACTTTTTTTATAGGGAATGATGATCTGTGCAAAGAATTTTCAGAACAAATAAACAAAGAATTTGAGATGTTTATGTTTGGTGAGATTAAATTCTTTGTTGGTCTTCAAATTTAACAAAGCAAGAATGGTATCTACATCACTCAATCTAAATACATCAAGGAGATACTCAAGAAGCTTGGTATGGAAGATTCAAAACCAGTTGGAACTCCCATGTGTACTAGACTAAAGCTTACCAAAGATGATGATTCAAAAGAGGTAGATCAGACCTTATACATATCAATGATTGGAAAAATGAAGTATGTGGTTCATACAAGGCTTGATATTGCTCTTACAGTTGGTATAGTGGCAAGATTTTTAGCAAAACCTAGAGAAAATCACATGATGGCAATCAAAAGGATCTTGAGATACTTGAAAGCAAGTGAAGATTATAGATTGTGGTATAAATTTGGAGGAAATTTGGACTTGAAAGAGTTTACTAATGCTGATTGCGCAAGAAACATTGATGACAAAAAGAGTACAAGTGGTGAAGCATTCTTTCTTGGAAAGAGGTTGGTATCTTGGACAAGTAAAAAGCAAAATTGCACATCCCAATCTATAGCTGAAGCAAAATATGTTGTAGCAGTAGTGAACTATTCTAATATTGTTTGGTTTAAATAGTTGTTTGAAGGCATGAAGGTTGAGATCAAAGAACTAGTTGTTATGTTTTGTGATAATACAAGGGTAATCAACATATCAAAGAATTCAGTGATGCATTCCAAAACCAAGCACATTGCTATAAAGTACCACTTTGTTAGAGAATTGGTGCAGGAGAAGGAAATTAGATTGGAATATGTCCATACAAAAGAACAAATTGCTGACATATTCACCAAGCCATTACCTAAGGATACATTCTTGTATCTAAGAGGTAAGTTAGGGGTCATTCCCCTATCTGAAGCTCACTAAAATAAAGTTTTAGTGATGCATCAATAGGAACCAAGTTGAAATCTATTAGTTGATGTATCATCATGGGAACATTGCATATGAATTAATACTCAAGATACATTGTTACTCATTTGATATGTGTTGTCTTTGGCATGTGTTGTCAAAGAGGGAGAATTTACTGTCATATCTTTCTGAAATTTGAATTTGTTTGAGGGAGAGTTTGCTATTTGGAAAATAAGCTATGTAATTGCTTCACAAAGGGAGATTACTACATTAGAGAAGTTTGTGGCATAAAATCTAAGAGGGAGAAAATTTCTATCAGGAAAAGACTTGTTTTCAAATTTCATTGTGCTATGACATGTTGTGTTGCCATCAATGCCAAAGAGGGAGATTGTTGGATACAATTGTTTAATTGTGTGTTGTCTTTGATGTTACACAAATGTCATATCAGTTGGAAGACAATGCTTACCAAGCTCAGTTAGTCAACAAAACAAATTTCAGAGTCTACCGAACATTTCTAGAAATTACTCTATAGAAATAGTGTCTACCGAGCTCACTTGGGCATCGAAGGATTTTTGTGGCAGAAATAGTGTTAATCAAGCTCACATGGTTAATAAAGGAAAGTTAGTGTTTACCAAGTTCACTCGGTCTCCAAAGGATTTTGTAGGGTTCGCAATGTTAACTGAGCTTCTGTTGGTTAACATAGGAAATCTTTTCAGGATCAGTGTTTACTGAGCAAGGTTGGCCAATGAAGGATTTTATTATTTTTGGAAATAAAGTTTAATCATTTCAAGTAATGATTGTAGCTGACTGAGGTAATGATTATTAGTAATTGTAAATTTTAATTGGGTTGACTTGACAATTTGTAAGGTATAAATAAAAGGTCAAGTTGAGAACTCTAAAGTGTAATGAGCAAGCATGCAAGTGTATTGATTATTTGAAGAACAAAGTGTAAGCAAACTTTGAAGGATGGTCAGATATCCTTGAGGAGTAGCAAAGATTTATTTGATCAAGAAGGATCTAGTGGAGTAGAATAGAGATCTGTATCAACAATTCAGTTGCATCTCATTTAGGTCACTTCATTATTACTTTCTCACCATTATAGTAGTGATTCCCAAATCTCTTAATAGAGTTGGTTTAACAGCCATTTATAAATCCTCTAATAAGGTGACAGTTCTATTGAATTATTTTGAAGACCTCTTGTAAGGCCACTCCTAACAAGGTGATTAAATATTCTAACAAGGTCACACCTAATAGTGTGTTTTTGTAACCTTTAACTAGGTTAACTCCTAATAGGGCTCACTTCAGAAGAGTGAAAATTAGTAGCTAGTTACTTGGTGGTTTTTCCCATATTGGGTTTCCACATTAAATATGGTGTCTCATGTGTTCATGTTATTTATTTCATGCTTAAATGTTAATAATTATGAATGCTTAGGATTTGTTAAAGATAACATACACTGCATCTACTGAGTTACAACATTTTTCTGTATGGTTACCGAGTGATAGCAGTAACTAGTTTTATAAGACATCTAAGGGATCTGTAGATTTGTTCTTGTAGTAACTGATTCAAACCCTAGTTACTCCATCTATATTTCCAACACCTAGCACCTTACTTGAATTAGAAAAGGTGGTTGTTGAGCATCAATAACATGACACTATCAATAGAGTTCTATCGAGAATTAGTAGACTGCCAAGCATCATGCTATAGGATTTGAGTCACAAATAGAGATTTCTGATTAGTAGGTAGTGGAAGCCAAGTTGTAGCTAGAGACAATTGAAGAAGAAGAGCAAGCTTAATCTAATGAACAACACTAAGAAGAACGAAGACCTAAACCTGTATTGGCAAAGTATGTGACAATACATCATGCACCAAATCAAATCATTAGAGATAAAGGTTCAAGAGTCATGAAAAGAAGAAGATTGAAAAATGATACATACTTATTGTGTGCATTTGAGCCCAAATCTATCAAAGATGCTTTGGAGAATAAAGATTGGATCAAGGCAATGATTGAAGAAATTGATAAAATTGAGAAGAACAAGACTTGGACATTGGTTTCTAGACCAAATACTAAGAATGTGATTGGAACTAAGTGGGTTTTCCAAAATAAGTTGAATGAGAAAGGTGAAGTCACAAGGAAGAAGGAAAGACTAGTTTTAAAGGGATATGCAGAAGAGGAAGGAGTTGACTATGGGTAAACTTTCACCTCAGTTGTAAGGTTGGAAGGATTGAGAAGTTTGCTTTCTTATGCAACTTATGTTAGGATTAACCTCAGACAAAAATAATAGTTACATGCAAATATAACCAATACTAAAAAATAATAGATCGCATAAAACAAAATAGAGGACTCCAAAATTTAATGTGGTTCACCCAATCCCTAGACTACGTCCACCAACAATAAGTCCAATATTATTATTATCTTGTGTTTTACAATCTGATTACAATTTGTAATCCCTTACAGCTCAATACTATTGCAAGAACCAATTTTCACATCACACCTTATGAAAATCCCTAACCCTAAGCCTTTTTATGTAAGCTTTTTGCCGCTTACAAAAATTAGGGCTAGAATAATAGAAAAATAGTAGCCAGCACCTTTTATAATATAAGGTCATTTTTGGCTTCAGGGGTGTTGCCCCCAAAAATCCTTGTGCGGGCATTGCCTCTTGACCCCACCCCATATTATGACAAGGAGCACACTTGGGGTGCTACTTCAGGATCCCAACAAGGGTGCTGCCCCTTGACCTCGTCTTGAGGGCGCTGTCCCCAAACTCTTATAGAAATAATATGGGGAGAAAAATATGCCAAATAAACCTCTAAGTCTAATTAGGTTCCACATCACAACAATCTCCCACTTGGAGACTAATCAGACTCCACAACAATAACCTTCCACTTGGAGACTGATCATAGCACTGCTAAACATGTAGCTCCCACTAGAATATCAAACCACCCTGGACTCTATTGTTCTTTTATTTTGTTTGGTCTAGAAGACCAATCGAAGTTGAAGAGGAGTTCAGCTTCTCCCTTGTTACTACCTTTGTAAACATATCCGCTAGATTGGCATTTGTATGTATCTTGTCCAAATCTAACTATCTATCATCCAAAAATGATCGAATGAAATGGTACCACAACTATATGTGTTTTATCTTTGAATGTAGAGCTAAATTTTTTGCAAGATGAATGACACTTTGACTATCTATAAACAAATAATTATCCTTCTGAGGGTGTCCCAACTCTTCCATAAAGAACTAAAGCCATATCATCTCCTTGGTTATCCTTGTAGTAGCAACATACTCTTTCTCTATAGTAGATTAAGCATTAACCTTCTGTAACCTAGAAACCTAGCTCACGACTGCCCCACCAACAATAAATACATAACCTATAGTACTCCACCTAGTATCAATATCCCCTGCCAAATTTGAGTCAACATATCCTTGTAAATTAGTAATAGAGCCCTCAAAGTGTAAACACTTACTGGATGTTCCTGTCAGATATCTAAGAATCCATTTTACTGCATTCCAATGCTCAATTCTTGGATGACTCATATACTTGCTAACGACTCCCACTGCATGTGCAATATCTAGCCTAGTACATACCATAACATACATCAAGATTCCTATAGCTAAAGCATAAGGTACCTTGGACATCTTGTCCTCCTCTTCTCGTGTCTTGGGACACATCTCCTTAGTCAACTTCAAATAACTAGGTAAAGGTGTGCTAACAACTTTAGCATTCTCCATAGAGAAACATTGCAACACCTTCTCAACATAATCAACCTGAGATAAAGTCAATTACCTGTTCTTCCTATCTTTTCAAATCTTCATACCAAGGATTTGTTTTGCTGCCCCCAAATCCTTCATAACAAATGCATGTGCTAATTGTTGTTTTAGCCCTTTAATGTGATCCATGTTAGACCCATCTACAAGCATATCATCAACATATAAACATAAAATAATATAATAGTCATCATCCAACCTCTTAAAGCAAACACAATGATCTAAATGACACCTACTATTCATGCTCATGCATAAACCTGTCAAATTTCAGATACCATTGCCAAAGTGCTTGCTTCAAGCCATATAAACTTTTCTTCAGTTTGCACACTAAGTTCTCCTTACCTTTAACCTTAAATACTTGTAGCTGTGTCATATATGTCTCTTCATTCAAATCACCTTGAAGAAAGGTTGTTTTAACATCAAGCTGCTCCAAATGCAAATCTTCAGTAGCCACAATACTTAAAACAATGCGAATAGAAGTCATTTTAACAACAAGAGAAAATATCTCATCAAAATCAATGCCCTTTTTCTGTGCAAATCCTTTTACAGTGCAAATCCTTTTACAACCAACTTAGATTTAAATATTTTCTTATCTCCGTCTTCTTTTTTTAACCTGTAAACCCACTTATTTTGTAAAGTCCTTTTACATGTAGGCAACTTGCATAAATCTCAAGTCTTATTTTTTTAGGAAAGAGTCCATTTCATCTTTTATTGCACTCCCACTAAATCTTAGTATCCACCTGTACAACTTCATCATAACATTTAGGTTCACCAGTATCTATTAGTAAAATAAAGTACAAAGGAGATAATCTTTCTAGAGATCTACTTAGCCTTATTGACCGTCTAACATTCACTGGGGTCTGTGGTATTTGTTGTTGAACTTATTGTAGATCATGAGGAATTGCTAGAACATCAACTTTTGGAGTATCATCCAACACTACATAATCTTCTTCTTCTTCTCATGTTGTTGTAATAGATCTTTGTACAACACTTTCTCTAACATGACATCCTTGCTTCTTACAATTTTATGATTTTTAGAATCCCAAAGTCTATAACCAAATTCGTTAATGCCATATTCAACAAATACACATTTTTTTGACTTAGCTTCTAGCATGGTTCTATTTTTAGAATATATGAGAAAATGCTTCACAACTGAAGGTTTTGATAAAAGAATAACTCACCTTCTTACCAATTCATGCTTCCTCTAGAATACCACAACCAAAAGGAGTAGAGGGACCTCTATTAATCAAATGTACAATAGTATTGATAGCCTCCACCCACATGTTTAAGGGAGACCCAACATGTAACCTCATGCTCCTTGCAAACTCCATTATTGTCTTGTTCATGTGTTCAACCACTCCATTTTTTTGTGGAGTCCTTGGAATATTTTTCTATCTACAAATACCATTAGGGGAGCAATAATCTTCAAATTCATGATTGCAATACTCACTACCATTATCAGATCTAAGATATTTTAATTTCCTACCAGTCTCATTTTCAACCAAGCATTTTCATTTCTTAAAAGTTTGAAATACATTAGATTTTTGTCTAAGGAAATAAATCCACACTTTTCTAGTTGCATCATTAATAAATGTAACATAATAATGAGAGCCACCAAGGGAAGATATCTAAGCCAGTCCCCATACATCTATATGCACAAGCTCTAATTTCTCACTTTTAATTTCCTTCCTAGTCTTCACAAAATTCACTCTCTTTTGTTTTTCATACACACAAATTTCATAGAAATCCATATTGGTACATTTTAGATCTGGTAAAACTTGCTTCGAATGAAGTAATTTCATACCTTTCTCACTCAATTTTCCAAATCTATCGTGCCATAGTGCTGTATCAAAATCTACAATAGCTATTTGTTCTCCCTGCTCAACTACAACAACTATTCTTGAACATTCATTTTTCTGTGAAACAATAAAAATAGAAGGAATAATATGATCTATACAAAGATATAAGGTGCCTACTTTCACACCTTTTTCTACTAGTAGGGAACTTTTTGAAACCTTCCAATTTTTATCATTAAAAGTAACTACACAACCCTCATCATCGAGTTGCCCTACTGAAATTAAATTCCTACTCAACCTTGGAACATGTCTTACCTCATGTAGTAGCCAATGATTCCCATTTTGTAACTTAATCTTAACTTTTCTCTTTCCAACAATCTGGCAGGGTTCATTACCCCCCAAATAAACAAGCCCAAAATCACTTTGGACATAATCAATGAAATAACCTCTATGAGGTGTAGCATGAAATGAAGCACCAAAATCTACAATCCATGAATTATCAACACTTTCTAAAGATAGAAGCAAAACATCCTCTTTAGATATGTTACTTACCACATTTGCCTCCTTGTTTCTTTATGGTTTATCTCCTTCATTGTTCTTTTGAGTCCAACAATCTTTCTTCTTATTCCCTATTTTACCACTGTACCAACAAGCTCTTGATCCTCTAGATTGAGACCTCTTCCCTTTTGACTTTTCTCTTTATTTTCCATGATTTCCAAAATTATTTTCTCTCTTAGTCGTTCTGTCTCTGCTTTGTGCATTCAAAAGACTTCCTGATGTAGATCCACCTGAGGATTTCCTACGAGTTTCCTCACTCAAAATAACACCAATCACATCATCATATTTTAGGATCATAGATCCAGAAACAAAATTACTCACAACCATTACCAAGCCATTCCAAGTTTCAAGCAAAGAACATAAAATCAAGAGAGCCCTGATTTCTTCATCAAAATTAATACCCATAGAAGATATCTGACTAGTAATAGTATTAAACTCATTTAAATAATTTGTAACATATCCACCTTTTGCCATTTTCATATTAAATAAATGCTTCATGAGAAATACCTTATTTGAAGCGAAGGGCATTTCATACAATTTTGCTAGGGTTTCTATCAACTCTTCTATCGTCTTCACTTTTGAAATATTAAATGCCACCGATGGTGCTAGACATAATCAAATGCTTCCAAGTACTTTTCTGTCTAAAAGATCCTAGTAGTCATTTGACATAGATTCTTGATTCTTGGCTTTTCCTTCCAATGATTTTCATAAATCCTTCTGATAGAGATAGTCCTCCATTTGCATCTTCCATAATTGAAAGTTTTGCCCATTAAAATTGTCAACCCTCAGCTTACCCTCATCTGCCATCGCTCCCACTCAACTGTGAGACCTTCTTGCAGAGGATCACTTTAAAAAAAAGACGACTATTTGGCAAAAAAAAAACAAAAAAGACAATCGTATGGCTCTAATACCACTTGTTAGGATTAACTCGAGATAGAAATAATAGTTACATGCACATATAACCAATACCATAAAATAGTAGATCACATAAAAGAGAACAAAAGACACCAAGATTTAACATGGTTCACCCAATCCATGGGCTACATCCACCAACAACAAGTCCAATATTATTATTATCCAGTGATTTACAATCTGATTACAATCTGTAATCCCTTACAACTCAATACTACTGTAAGAACCAATTTTTGCATCACATCTTATGAAAATCCCTAACACTAAGCCTTTTTATACAAGCTTTTTGCCACTTACAAAAATTAGGGCTAGAATAATAGAAAAATAGTAGCTGACACCTTTTACAATATGAGGTCACCCTAGGTGCCCACATAGGGGTGCTGCCTCTTGACCCCATCTTGGGGGGGCTACCTCCAAACTCTCGTAGAAATAATATGGTGAGAAACTTGCACCAAATAAACCTTTGAGTTTTATTAGGCTCCACATCACAACAACTTACAAAGGATTCAAAGTTTACCAAATGGATGTAAAATTTGCATTTCTGAATGGAATTTTGGAGGAAGAAGTCTACATTGAACAACCTAAAGGATTTGTTGATCGAAGAAAAAGCAATATGGTTTGAAGTAAACCACTAGAGCATGGTATGAAAGGTTACATAATTATTTTGTGAAAATTGGTTTTGCAAAGACTAATGACAATAGCAACCTATATCTAAAAAGTGAATATGAAAACAAGATATTTCTAGCTGAATTTTTTGTAGATGATATCATTTTTGGAGGAATAGATTCATTGAGCAAGTCATTTGTTGATCAAATGGTAAAAGAGTTTGAGATGTCAATGTTTGGAGAGATTAATTCTTTGTTGGATTACAAGTGTATTAGATGAATAAAGGCATTTTCATCACTCAATTCAAGTACATCAAAGAAATTTTGAAGACTTTTGGTATAGAAGACTCAAGACTAGTTGGAACACCTATGGTGACTGGACAGATACTATCAAATAATGATGATTCTATTGAGGTGAATCAAACATTATTCTGGTCAATGATTGGAAAACTAAAATATGTTGTACATAGCAGATTGCATTGCTTAGCAGTTTAAAAAAGTTTACTAGATATGCTGCTGTTCCTAGAGAAAATCATTTGATGGTTGTAAAGAGAATATCAAGATACTTGAAAGGAACATAAGACTATGGTTTATGATACAAGAAAAATGACAAATTTGAACTGAAAATTTATATAGATGCTGAGTGGGTAGGAAATGTTGGTGACTGAAAAAGTAGAAGTGGAGGAGCTTTCTTTTTAGGAAGAAGATTGATTTCATCGATAATCAAGAAGCATAACTATATTTATCAATCTATAGTAGAGGCTAAATATGTTGTTGCAATAGTAAATTGTTCAAATATTATATGGGTTAAACAATTGTTGAAAGGAATGAAGGAAGAGATCACTGAACCTATTGTGATATATTGTGATAACACAAGTGGTACAAATATATCAAAGAACCCTATGATGTTGTTAGTGAATAGATTGTCCTCTAAGAAAATATGTGCAAATATAACCCTAAATGCCCAAGTGAGAAGACTAATCATCACCAACAATTGGATAGATTATCATTCGATCGACAACCTTCCTCTGAATTTTATCGATTATAGCTCTCCATGCAAGATATACAATGAATTAATTATAGGTACTTTTAACTAGAAAGCAAAAAAGGATTTCAAACATCTATCTGTAAACACAAAATAGATGCAAAAACCTAATAACTAGAAAGAAAGAAAGATAGAAAACAACAAATTACACAAAGTTCATTTTTTGTATGTTGCATTACAAAAGGACAAGATTAAAGGAATAATTTCCATCCTCTTGAGAAAAAGAAGAATCAAAGCTTAAAAGAGATCTTGATATCAAAATGTGTTTGGAAAACAACAACATCAGATGCACTTAAAGAAAACTGAAAGTTACGAAAAGATAACCATTAGTGGAAAGTAAACTGTCTAAAAACAAAGTTCTAGTTGTAGTCATCTTTCAAATCTCCCTTCTTTAAGATGTAAATGACTACACAAATCTTATTACATGTTGCATCAGATTTACTATTCAGAAGAAAATGAAAACCCTCTCCCATAGATTAGATTTTCAAAATCAAAATTCCCTTTAACAATTACCACAAAGTCAAGCAAAATAAAGCTTTGTTCTGCTACAACTCCAAAGTTTTCCTTCTTTTCTTAGAGAACTAGAAAATATTTCTTATGGAAAAACTAGAATCCTCTCCCTCAAGTAGCATAAAATCTCCTTCTGGAAAGGAAACCAAAAAAGTGGAACCCCTTTTTTCACTTGCTGCTGCCTCTTTATCTTCCTTTTTGGTCGAGTTGGTTGGTTAGTTATTATTACTGTTTCTTGGACCTGGCTCTCTTCGGTGACTTCTAGTCACATCCTCATGATCTTTATATTCTTTAAATTTTATCTTTATTATATGGTATGTGGCATAATGAATATGTACTTGGTGACACGACCTCTAAAATATGCTGACTGGTGGCATTTATTGGTGACAGAGTGCTGATTTGATAGAGGTGCAAACAGACACATGTATCTCATAAACCCAAAAAATTTTTAAAGATCACTTTAGTGAGAAGTTAGAAAATTAGGATTACTCCAACACATATTAGTTTCATAAAGATCCAATAATGAAGTTGGGAGTATGGCCTCTGAACCGAAACAAGTTTTTCTATCATCTGCATTTGTGACTACTATTGCTGATTTGATAGAGGTGCAAACAAAAACCCATAACTTTTGATCCACAACCAATCTCATAAAAATATTTGGAGAAGATTTATATAATTAGGTTTTCCAAGAATTATCTAAAATTCTGCCAGATCCAATGGTCAAATTGCGAGATATGGCCCTCGAGATATGACTATTTTTCTGTCATCTGCATTTGTGGTTGTTCTAGATAATTTTATAGACCTACACACAGTCACCTATATCTCACAAACCAAACTAAATTTTTAAGATTACTTTGGTGAGAATTTATATATCTTGGTTATGTCCAATATATTTCAATTTTAGAAAGATCCAATGGTGGAGTTGGGATTTATGCCCCCTGCACTGAGACTATTTTTCTAGAACAACAAACATCTGATTTCAACAAATCTTGATCTATTTTTTATTCAAAAAATAGCCCATCTAATAACATATAGAAATGTTAGAGCATTTATGTTAAATATATATTTCCTTGGCTCCAAATAGATGCATTCATCTTTTAGAACCACGAGCTCTGATTGGTACAGTCTATTCATTTGCATGCATGTTCACCCATTGACATATGGTTGATTGTTGCCTCATTAATGTTGTGTTCTCATTGTTTAACATGCAATAGAAAAAAATTTAAAACCTTCATCGAGTACATTAGATGGAATATCAATATACATTTTAAATGTATGATGCCAATAGTTGTTTCAAGTGCTCTTTGATTGAACCTGTGCTTTGAACGTACTAAACCAGTGAACTGAATGTTGAACCTCTGAACTTGACCTTAATATGAACTTTGTATCACAAAGCCTCCAATTTTGTGGGATAATAAACTGGAATTATAGCTTGGGAAATGAATCATTGAAACCAAGCCACTAAATAATACATGTGAACCTCTCAAAATATATCATTAAACCTGCATGAACAAGTTGGACTGTTTTGAACTAGTTTGAACTGCTTCGAACTTCAATTCAAAGTGATTCAAGACTCTGCGCTTGAACTTTTAACTATTGAAACTTTGAAACATCAAACTCATTGAACTTTTGAAACTACTGAACTGACAAAAACTAATTATGAATTGTGAACTTTTCTGAGTCAACCATTCAGTGCTTTGAACCATGAGTCTGAACTTTGCTTTATTGAACCTGCAGGATGGATCATCTGAACCACTGAACCATTTTGAACTACTTTGAACTAAGGTTCAAAGTGGTTTGAAAATAAAAATTACAAGTTTTAAAACCATGTCCATATTGGGTACTAACAGATGCATTCAAAGAGAAACCATATTGAGATCAAGTATCATTACTTTAGAGAGCTAGTACAAGACAAAGAAGTGATATTGGAATATGTGAATACAAAAGAATAGTTGGCTGACATATTTGCTAAGGCACTACCTAAGGATGCTTTTGAGTATCTAAGAGGTAATTTAGGGGTCATTCCTCTACTTGAAGCAAACTAAGCAGAGATACTACATTACATCAAATGTTTTAATCAAAATATCATATATGTTGATGTAGGAGGTCACACTTTAGGAGCTGCCTAAAGGTGTGAAAAGTAAGACACTAAACTATGAACATATGAAGTTGTAAAGAGCTAATGTTGAAGTGACATTTCTATATCAGTTAGACTAGTGACATGAAGATGTATGTGAATGGTTAGTGTCTTTGGCATTGTTGTTAAAGAGGGACAATATTGTCAAGTTACCATATAGATTATCAAATACAAATAAAGTGGGAGATGTATGAAGAGGGAGAGAATAATCAAGTTAGTAGGGAGAGTGATTTTTGGCAAGAGGGAATCATATATTGCTACATATGTTTGCATGAGTTGAGGTGTTTCTATAGAGAAAGAGTGTACTGAATTGATAGAGGGAGCAACCTAAGATTGCATTAGATGAGAATTAGAATGAAACTAAGAAAGAGAGAACACAAACATAGAGGGAGCAAACATCATAGTCTTGAAGATTTTGGATTGCATAGTAATTGGTGAGGTGTTGCATCAATGCTAAAGAGGGATATTGTTAGAAACTACAATTAGATCAATTGTTATGTTGCCATCGATGTCAAACCTATTTGTAAGACAGAATGTGAAACCTACTAAAGAGACATTAACTAACAATGTAGAGTGACATATCCTTTGATTGATGAAGAGGATTTAAAAAGAAGAGATATAAAGGTGAGCTAAGTGATGTTGTTGAGTGTTGATAAAGTAAAATATCATGGAATTAAAATAGGCACTTGATAAGTTAGTCCTTGACAAGATAATTTTTTGTTCAATCAATACATGAGGTGAAGAAGATAGTTAGACGAAACTTAGAGTTGGAAAAAGTCATAAGGATAAGCTTGATTGAGTATCAAAATTGTTCAGTTAATGAAGGAGTTGAAGCATAAGACTTAGGAACTTACGTAGAAGTTAGTGTTAGTTATAACTAAGCAAACATGTGAAGAAGTGTTAGTAGTAACCGAGCTACATAATGACGATCGAGTGAGTAGAAGAATACAATAATTGTTGAGTGACAAAAAAAGTTATAGTTTGAGAAAGATTTGAATTTGAGGCCAACATAGTTGGAATTTTGAGTTAGTCAAAGCACGTGGAAGATAATGATTGATGAGCTAACATATTTAATGCACAAGGAGAGCTTGTGAAGCAATTGTTGTCACAAAAGCTTGCACCCTTGCCTAAATTTTTTACCTAAAGGCAAGCTTGTGAAACATGGAAACAAACTCCAAGCTGTGGGACTTGAACTATGAGATTGAGCCTCTAGAGGAGGCTGACTTTGTTGCTATTAGGGTGCATCTAACTACTTTTTGAGAGGAAAAGGGAGAAGGAATGCACAAAATAAAACTACCTAATCTAGTCTAAAGGGGGTGATACACCAAAATAGTTTGTTCAACCTTATTTTTGCCTGACAATGCACTATTCATCAACATATTCCAAAAATACACTGATTCAACTTTTGTTTCAATCCAACAGCCAAAAAAGATCAAAAACAAAATGAAATGCTAAAAGGAAGCAAATTCACTCTATAACATCTGAGGCAAAATAGATACTATTATGCAAATTTAAGGATAGAAGACAAAACATCAACAAAGGCAAGGAAGTTATGCACTTATATTAATGGGAGAATGAGGTAAGATAGAAAATACATTCATGTATAGAGAAAAGTAAAATTATAGTACTAGAGCATAAAATGAAATACTAATGAATCAAAAAAGTTCGACCCTAAGAAGGGTCACAAAATTTTCTTTTATAGTGCAAGCATAACTCAGATTGCTTCTAACTTAAGGCAAAGCACACCAACTGCATTTAAGATTGCAGAGAATAATCACTGCAAATTTGAGGAGGATCTGATCTCAATACATGTTCAAATGCAAAAAAATCACATCTTTCACCAAATGAAGCCATGAGAAGACAAAAATGGTGGAAGTATCTGCATAACTAGATAAATGGATAACCAGGTGATGATGGAGTGTCCCCTTACATTTATTAGGCATAGAGAATATTCATAAGTGGTTGTAGATGATCAAATCTTCCATTAAAAGAACTGCTTGCTTAGTTCTCAACATGCCAAATTAGATAAATTAGCAAGTCAACTGGATTTGATTGTCCTAATCCTGCCACATGGCCCAATACCATTTGAATATTCTGTCACCTTGTTTGACTTTCTAACTTTACCTTGACTTGTTGATTATCTAATCATTCATGAATTTTCCACTTGGGCCCATTAGTTACATGTCAATTTGTTGCTATGTCGCTATGAAAATTGATTGTACAACTTTCTATAGTGACAAGGTGATGACCCTTAATCTATCCTCAATCTGATGATGGAGAAGATATGACATCTTATAACTATGATGGGCCTATTGAGACACGTGTCAATCTATCACTATCTCACTATGAATAATGACCTCTCATCTTTGGTTAGCAACATAATGATAGCTGAACATCTACCTTTAATTAGACGGTCCTGAAGATGCATCGATCTTTTTTTGTACCTTGACCAATGAAAACCTTGCCCTATGCCAACTAATTCTGACAGCCCTTCGCTTATGGACCATAACTAAAATAGGTCTTACATGTCCATGTTTTGCATCATCACTATCTCACTATGAAAATTCATTGTACATTTTTTATAGTGACAAAGTGACAATCATTAATCATCTCCAAATCAACAGTGGGCAAGGGGATGTCAAGGAATTGACCCACCTCAAAAGGTATTGAATAAAATTTTGATAGTTGTTATGTCATCTGACAACTCCACTAGCCGCAAAGAAGAAAGGCCCACTTTAGATGTGTGGCACATTGTCATTATGTCACTACAAAAAAAGATCATACATTTTTTCAAAGCGACAAAGCGACATTTGTTGATTTCAGATTTAATTAATGGTGTTGGTCAAATATGTCAAGAACTTGCTTAGTTGCAAAATGACCAATTGAAAAAGGAATACCTGTCATCTCCTCTGGAATCCTTACAAGCTGCAAAAGGAAGTGGCCCACTGCAACACAAGGCACATTGTCATTATGTCACTACAAAAAAAGATTATAAATTTTTCATAACGATAATGCAATGACTGTAGATCTATTTTCAATCTATGGTTCTCAATGTTTTATCAGCTACTACACATAACTTGCAACAAGAGGCCCCACTTGGACACATGTCACACTTTCATTATGTCATTATGGAAATTCAATGTATAATTTTTTGTAGCAACATAGTGATATTCGTCAATCCATTTTCAATCAGATGATTGAGGAGATGTAGGCCCGTTAAGGTGTTTATAGCGTGAAACAACTTGAGGACTTAGGATATAAAAATAACCCAAGGTTTTATATGTATCCTTATAACATTTGATCATTTGAATATTTGAACATATGAACATTGGCCATGTTGCAGGAAAAACTCAAATTTTGGTAGGAGGGCAAAAATGGCTAACAATGATTAAAGGCAAGGATTTTATTAGAAGTTTCTAAAAGAAAAATGAGAACAAAATGATCGAAGGATTTGATGAATCAGACCTAACCCTAAGATCAATGATGATGTTTAAGTGGAAAAAGATCAAAATTACCTATTTAAGGAGGCATAAGAGATATTTTTTGAGGTTGTTTTGTTGTTGATTGAGAATCTTCAGGTGAAGTTGTGAAGAGAAGAACAACATAGGTTAAGTGTGAAGAGTTTGGTTAAGAGTGATTTCTTGAGGAGATGCCAAGCATATCAGTGATGGAGATATAAATGGAGACCAATCAATGAACCAATAAATGAGCGAATGGAGATCTGAATTTTCAAAGTGAGTTGTACTTTACATCAGTCAAACCATTATATTAGTCAAAATCCTTTAATCAAGGTTGATCTAACAATCATTTTAAAAATCCTTTAATCAAGTTGAAATTATAACATAATGATTTAAAGTCCTTTAACAAGGCCACTCCTAATGAGGTGATTAAATCCTTTAATAGGGTCACATTTAATAGTTTGTTGTATAACCCATATTAAGCTTGGCTCTTGATCGAGCTCACTTCATAAGAGTGAACAATTGGTAGTATGTTACTTGGTGGTTTTTTCCAAACTGGGTTTCCACATTAAATCATGGTGTCAAAATGTTATTTACATGTGTGGATGTTATTTTTATGCATGTTATATCTTTTTACAATAGTTTATTTACTAGCAGTTGACACATATGAGAAACAATGAGTTAGTAAATTGCATGAAAAGTTAAATTGTTAATGATATGCTATATGGGCAGAGTTGTTTTATGATATTGATTAGTCTTTTTGAAGTTAGTGAAAGTTGAATTAGTACATCTAGACCTGAGGATAACTGATTCACCCCCCTCTCTTAGTTATTCTAAATCATTATAACACAATCCCCCAACATATAACAACACAAGTAAACAAGATACAATTGAAAAAAACTCTTTTTATCAACAACATATCTTTAATTACAACAAATAAACCAAATATATGCTGGGTTGTAAGGCCTTCCCTATTCCAACCAATATATTCCACATTATAAGCCAAACTCATAACTCTTGAGTTATTCTCTTGCTCTACTTCCTTGATACTATATTAAAAGACTCAATGACATTACATATGTAGCCACCAGGATGCACATGTCAACTTTGAGTTTACAATCTCCAATAATAGGAAATATGTTATATAATATAGGACTGAACCTCAATGAATTAATTAACAAATATATAATACATCATAAAAAATTATGTGAACTTAAAAATAGGTCCATACATTAACCACATGTCTAGATCCAAGAGCACCCAAGCTAACTCTTAAATATAGAACCTCACTAAATTAAATATCAGGCATCGTATCAAGAACACCATAGGAAATCAACACTCAAGAAGATGAGACATAACTCTTGCCAAATTTGATATTAATTTTTTTGCACTTAGGAGAGTGTTCCATGATAGGTCTATGATAATAAGCCAATCTCGTAGAATCTAGAAAGGGAAATCAAGTGATTGCCAATTCAAACTGTTAGATAGATAACTGCAAAATAGAAAACAAAGCAAATATCTTTTTGGGTGATGCAAGATTTCCAACAACCCACAAATGCTCCTACATCATTAAAAAATGATCTACTTGATTAAGCCTATAGGGAAAAATTAGGTAATAATAATTAGTAGTATTTAATTACACCAACACCCCCCTTAAGTGTAACTTAGCAAAATACATTTAAGGTTACAAAAGATAGATGATAATGCATGATGGGTCACGACTACTAGGCCATGTTACGTACTCATGTATAATATTAAAAACATTGCAATCTCTCATAAAATAGAGAAAGAGGGATAACCTCATGGGAAAAACCCTCCCCCAAAAATAAAGATGATCCCTACCATGAGAAAACCTCATAAGGAAATGAGGTTATGAAATACATCATGCACATACAAACAATAATCCCTCTATGGGATGAAAACAAAGAGAAATGATATCCCCCCATAGTGAATAATCTTCTCCAAGGATGGTGAGTGCTTGAAGGAAAAACATAGTCCAATGCCTATAAACAACATTTCTTCGCTTAGGAAGAAGATAAATCATGTACCAATGCAAGAGTGCTTCCCATTGTGGATAAGAAGACAAAAGGGGAATACAAATAAAGTATGAATCCTATAAAGTCTTATGATGTGTCACCATGTATTTGGTTGATGAAGATACCAAAAACCAATCATGATAAATCCTGATAGAAGAGGTGATAAACAAGGAACCACTAGTAACTGGTGCAGGGGCACCTAGGTAGGCTCATGGAAAGACCTAGGGCTCCTAGGATATTTTGGCTTGTAGTGGTACTAGCCACACCACTAGTTAAATAATAGGGCTAGTCTAGTCCTAGGGTGAGGTAGGTTAAGGTGAGAGAGCCTCTTAAGGTCTAAGTTGCTCAAAGTTGCTCAATGAGATCAAATTGAGCATCTTTTTGTTTAGTAGGGTAACGTGGTCACATGAGTGTTTTTAGGACCTTCTTACCATTTTAAAAATCCATTTGATGCTCTTGGCAAGGTTTGGAAACCTTTGGAGCAAGTTTGATGGCCAAACACTCAAAAATGCAAAAATTCCTAAAAAATGACAACATTGACAACTTTTTGTTGCATTCGAGAAACTTTTTAGTTAAAGCCTTATAACTGTTTGAAATATTTAGGGGGAGACTTGAGATGTGTTTATAAGGCCATCCTCAACCTTATTACAAGGTTGGAAGTTGGAGTAAATTCTATGTGTATGGACCAAACAACAAGTTATAATCATAGTTTGATGCTTTCAAGGATTTTTGGCATTTTAATGGATTAGATTTGAAACTGTTATTATTGGAATAGTTAGAATAGTTTGATTTGTGATTCCATACAGTAATAGTTTGTGGTTTTGTGAGGTTTTATTTTCTTGTACAAATTATTTTGGTTTTTGATTATCCACTATTTAGAATCCAATATTGGAGCAAGATGGAGTCATAACTCCCTCTCATACCATAGGATCTGTAATGTATAGAAAAGGAGGGCCCTTAGAAATATAATCAAGTAATTTTATGGTGATGCCCTAGGTGAGCTAGAGATGCATGACTAGGGGTCATAGGCAAGTGCAAAGGAGTCAGAGTGATTAAATGTTATTGATACTTTAATCAAAGCTTGGAAAGTGTTAGGAGGATGTGTAATGAATCCCCAACTCTAATGGGAGGAATTGGTGGAAGTTCTATGGAGGGAAAATCATGTTTCTCATCAGGCAGCCTACTAAACCCTTAAAACCCTTTATTTTAGGCTAAATTTATGGTCATACTATATGAACATGTTGAGAACCCTAGACCACCAAAATATTTGAGTTCTCTGAAAAGGGTGTCTGGATCAATGGTTTAATGACCCCTTGTTAAGTACTTTTGCAAGTTATTTGAGATTTTCTTTATTAAGAGGGTTAATTGCTTATAGCCCTATTTCAAGCATTTTTGTGAAATCTTGCATGGTTTTTGGAACTCAATTAGGGTTTCAAGTTTGTGTGTGGTTATGAACCTTGAAGGGAATCCAAATACCTTCTTAGATTACCATTCATCCATTTGGGGTTTCATATGAGTATTTGGGGTTGGTTTTAATGTTGGAGAGTTGTTATTCTTACATTGTTGTGCACTAGTTAAAGCCTAAGACTTTCTTGTTAGTATCCTAAGGAGAATAGGGTAACTAGTAACCCTATTAGGTCAAGAGAAAGACCTAAGATATCCCTAGAGGTAGCTAGGGCGGAGTAAGACTAGTTAGTAAGACTAGTTGTCACATCAGAGTGGTATCAGAGCAAGTTAAAGACTTGGGAAGGAGGTGCATGTCTACAACTACTGGAGAGTCAGTGGGTAAGTCAAGTATGGTGACTAATGCAGAGCTAGCTAAGGAAGTTGATGAGAAAAAGGAGAAGAATAGGCTCCTTGAAGTAGCCTTGGAAGAGGTGAAGACAAAGTTGGATGAAGTTGTTGATGCAGCTAAAAAGAAGGAAGAAGAAGGTAATGAGAAGGGTAAGGAGATAGTAGAAGAAGATGTTCTCCCTAAGCCAAAACCTATCTTGAATGAGGAACATTTCTTGAAAACTATAAAATCCCTAGGTGGAAAAGCTTTGGAAGGTGTGCCACTATTAAGTGGAAAGATGGATATAGATGTAGTAATGGATTGCTTGGATGACATGTTGAACCATTTTGAGTGTAAAGGGGTGTTAGAGGCACAAAAGGTCAAAGTAGCCATGTCAAGAATTAGAGGCTCAACTTTGACATGGTGAAAGTATGTCCAAGATGAGAGGATTAATATAGAAAAGAAGCCTATAGCCAATTGGAATTCCATGGTGACCAAATTAAGAGAGAATTTCCTACCAAAGGGCTATGATATTCAACTCCACAAGAGGATACAAGGACTAAAACAAAGAAACTTAGATGTGGCCTCTTATATAGAGGAGTTTTAGAGGTTATTCCTTAGATCCAAGAAGCAAGAGGAAGAGCCAACAAAATTAGCTAGGTACTTGGTTGGTTTGAAGTGGAAAATCTAAGAGGAGCTTAGTTTGTGGAAACCTAACACTATTTAAAGGTGCCATCGGCTATCCTTAAAGGTGGAGGAAAAGAATAAGAAGAAAGGAGATTCCAACTTCAAAGATAGAGGCAAGGGCAAAAATTAGTGAGGACAAAGAGGACATTACCAAGGTAAAGGTAATGAGCAAAGAAACCAATGTGAGACCAAGCTAAAAAAGCAAGCCACTGAAAGAACTTCTAAAGGAGGTAACCAAATAGGTTCTAATAGAGACATAGGATCATGCAGGAGTAACTCATACTTTGCTACTATGAATTGTTACAACTATGGTCAACTAGGTTATCCAACATATAGATGCCCTAAAAAGTCCTCTTCTTGAAACCATGAAAAAAGGGTGGCATATGCACAAGAGGATTACTCTAACTACAACAAGAATTAAGTGGATCACATAGAGTTAGAAAAAAGAGAGAATCTTATGTTTAGAAGGGTATTGATCAAAGAACTTGCTCCTGATGAACTTAATTATAGGAGGGCTCAATTTAGGATTAGATGCAAGATCCTTGGTAAAGTTTGTAAGGTGGTGGTGGATTCAGGTTCTACTAATTTCATAATATCAAAGGAGGTAGTTGAGAAGCTTAAAAAAACTAAAATACCATGTGTGAATCCATACAAGGTGACTTGTCTCAAAAAAGCTCAAAGCATACTAGTGAATGAGAAGACTTGGGTTGACTTCTCCATAGTAGGGTACAAGGATAGGCTATTGCGTGACATCTTACCTATGGGTGCTTTTCATCTACTACTAGGTAGGCCCTGGTAGTATGATAGAGAAGTAGTGTATGATGGGAAGGCAAAGTCCATATCATTCGAAAAAGGAGGCAGAACCTTTAAAATCCAATCTTTGTTGGAAAGAGAAGAACCACCATCTAAGGTGCCTAGTGTGTTATTGTGTAGTTTGAAAGATTTTTTAAAGGATTTTAAAGATGAAGAGAGCTAGGGATATGCAGTGGTATTGAAGTGTAAGGGAGAAGACAAGATAGTCAAGGACCCTTTGCCTACAGAGGTTCAAGCATTTCTTGAAAAATACAAGGATATTGTGAGTGATGGCACTCCTGCTACCCTACCTCCTAGAAGGGTCATAAGCCATCAAATAGACTTTTTTCCTAGTGTAACCTTACCAAACAAAGAAACATACAAGCTCACTCCAGACCAAAATCTAGAAGTGGCAAGACAGGTGCAAGAACTAATGGACCAAGGTTTGATCAAGAAGTGCATAAGCCCATGTGTAGTCCCTATTGTACTAGTATCCAAGAAGGGAGGAAAATAAAGACTATGTAAAAACTCAAGGGCCATAAATAGGATCACAATCAGGTATAGGTTTCCCATACCTAGGATTGAGGATCTCATGGATTATCTCAGAGGAGCAATGCACTTCACAAAGTTAGAGTTGAAGAGTGGATACCGCCAAATTAGGATTAAGGAGGGAGATGGATGGAAGACAACATTTAAAAAAACATATGAGTTGTAATAATGGCTTGTAATTCCATTTAGTCTCTCTAGTTCTCCTAGCACATTCATGAGGCTCATAAATGAAGTGCTTAAAGATTTCACTAGAAGGTTTGTGGTTGTATAT
Source organism: Cupressus sempervirens (assembly GCA_028749045.1). NCBI lineage: Eukaryota > Viridiplantae > Streptophyta > Pinopsida > Cupressales > Cupressaceae > Cupressus > Cupressus sempervirens. The sequence goes on from CM053786.1 coordinate 487,849,123, forward strand.
CTAGATCATATACTCATCTTCAACAAGACAAGGGAGGAGCACATCAAGCCTATGGAAGTTGTATTCTAGAGAATTCATGAGGAGAATATTTCTATAAACCTTGAGAAGTGTGACTTCTTCAAGCAAGATCTTGTGTACTCGGGCTTTGTGGTGTCAAAGGGATCTTTAAAGATGGACCGATAGAAGGTTGTTGCTATCCTCAACTGGCCACCACCTACTACACCTACTAAGGTAAGAAGTTTTCATGGTCTAGCTCAATTCTATAGGAAGTTCATTAGGAATTTTAGTGGCATATGTGCACCTTTGCTAGATACCATAAAGGGTGGGGTCAAGTCTAAGTTCAAGTGGACTTTAGAAGTAGGGAAGTCTTTTGAAATGTTAAAGAAGAAAGTAGCTACCTAACCTATTTTGCAACTACCTAGTTTTGAGAAACTTTTCACCATAGAGTGTGATGCAAGTGACCTAGTAGTAGGGGGTGTGTTGAGTCAAGAAGGTAAGCCAATAGCCTTCTTTAGTGAAAAGAAAATTAGGCCAAAAAGAAGTATTCATCCTATGATCTAGGACTCTATGCCCTAGTTCAATCTCTTCGAAATTGGAGACAATAATTTTTTCCTAAAGAATTTTTTGTGTTTATAGATAATCAAGCTCTTAGTTAAATCAACACTCAAGAAAAGTTGAGCAACAGACACTTGAAGTGGATGCAGTACTTGCAAGCTTTCACCTTCACAATCAAGCATAAGAAAGGGTAGATGAACAAGGTGCCAGATGCATTAAGCAAGAGATTGCAAACAATACAAGAGGTTCAATTGCATAGCATTGAAATAGAGAGCTTCAAGAGTCTTTATAAGGAGGATGAAGACTTTCTATAGTCATTTAAGGTATGTTCTAATTTTGAGAACCATTTCCATAGTAAGTTATCTGAATTTACCTTACAAAATGGATTTTTATTTAAGGTTAACCAGTTATGTGTACTAAAGGGTTCAATAATGGAGAACCTAATACATAAAAAACACAATGGAATTCTAAGTGGACACTTTGGTGTAAGAAAGACTCTAGAACTAGTTCAAGGTTCTATTATTGGCCTAAACTAGTTAGAGATATGACTAGGTATGTAAAGCAATGCATGATTTGTATGAAAGCTATAGGAGGAATGAGTAATGAAGGTCTTTATTAGCTCCTACCAATCCCAAATAGGCCATGGGAGTGTGTAAGAATGGAATTCATAGAAGGACTACCCAAGACAAAATAAGGTTACAATAGTGTCTCTATATTTGTTGATAGATTCAACAAGATGGGGCACTTCATTCCATGTAAGACTACTAATGATGTAATACATATTGCACATTTGTTTTTCAAGGAGGTTGTGAGGATTCATAGACTTCCATTGAGAATAGTTTTAGATAGGGACACAAAATTCATGAGTCACTTTTGGAAGACTTTGTGGAGCAGACTTGGTACTAACCTTTCCTTTGGATCAACCTACCATCCCCAAATAGATGGTCAGACTAAAGTGGTCAATAGGGTGCTAGCTAATTTTTTGAGGTGCCTAACTAAAGAGTATGGACAAACATGGGATATCATTATTCCCCAAGTAGAATATGCTTACAATGATAGTAAGAATAGAACCACAAACAAAATTCCCTTTGAAATTGTGTATGGAATGCATCCAAGGGGTGTATGTGAGTTGAGGGATCTTGGAGGAGTGGAGCATAGAAGTGGACATGCTGAAGACTTTTCACAAAACATGAAAGAAATACATGAACAAGTCAAGAAGACTATCCAAGATAATACTCAAAAAATGAAAGCCAAGGTGGATGAAAGAATGAAGGAAATTCAATTCTCTATTGGTGACTATGTTATGGTGCATTTGAACAAGTCTAGATTAAAAAAAAGGTATGCCAACCAAGCTCCAAATGAAAAGAGTGGGGCCTTGCAAAATCTTAGCCAAATATGGATACAATTCTTATAAAATTGACTTGCCATTAGATTTGGGTATCTCCCCTATTTTCAATGTCCAAGATTTGGTGGAATTCAAGGGTATAGTACCTCAAATTAGTAAAAGGGTTAGTACTGACCTAGAATCTATAGTAGTACCTTCATCAAACAAGTTGTAAGCTGAAAAAGTGTTGGATTCAAGTGTGAAGAAGGCCACTAGACACTAGGTATATGTGGAGCACCTCATCAAATGGAAGGGTAAACCTAATTTAGAAGCAACTTGGGTTGTTGAGGTAGATTTCAACAAAGATGGCATCCTGCCAGACCTATTGTCCACATGAGAGACATAGTTTTCTTTTGTGGGGGAGTATGGTGCAGGGGCACCTAGGTAGGCTCATGGAAAGACTTAGGGCTCCTAGGATATCTTTTCTTGTAATGGTACCAACCACACCACTATTTTAATAAAAAGGCTAGTCTAGTCATAGGGTGAGGTAGGTTAAGGTGAGAAAGCCTCTTAAGGTCTAAGTTGCTCATAGTTTCTCAACGAGGTAAAATTGAGCATATTTTTGTTTTGTAGGGTAGAGTGGTAACATGAGTGTTTTAAGGACCTTCTTACATGTTTTTCATCCATTTTATGCTCTTGGCAAGGTTTGGAAGCCTTTGGAGCAAGCTTGAGGGTCAAACACTAAAAAATGCTTAAAAATTGTCAATGTTGTCACTGAAAACTTTTTGTTGCATTCGAGAAAATTTTTAGTTAGAGTCTTGTAAGTATTTGAAATAGTTAGGGGGAGACTTGGGATGTGTTTATAAGGCCATCCTCAGCCTTATTGCAGGATTGGAAGTTAGAGTAAATTTTGTGTGTATAGACCAAACAACAAGTTATAATCACAGTTTGATGCTTTCGAGGATTTTTGGCATTTTAATGGATTAGGTTTGGAATTATTATTGCTTGAATAGTTAGAAGAGTTTGATTTATGATTTTTTATAGTGCTATTTTGTGGTTTTGTGAGGTTTTGAGTTGCTTGTACAAATTATTTTTGTTTTTGATTGCCTATTGTTCTGAATCTAGTATTGGAGCAAGATGGAGTCATAACTACCTCTCCCACCATAGGATATATAAGGCCACTTAGGAATGGGGAGATGAATCCTTTAACATAATGTACAGAAAAGGAGGGCCCTTAGAAATAAAATCAAGTAATTTTATGGTGATTCCCTAGGCAAGCCAAAGATGTATGACTAGGGGTCACAGGCAAGTGTAGAGGAGTTAGAGTGATTGAATGTTATTAATACTTCAATCAAAGCTTGGAAAGTGTTAGTAGGATGTGTAATAAACCCCCAAATCCAATGGGAGGCATTGGTGGAAGTTTTATGGAGGTCAAAACATGTTTCTCATCATGCAACCTACTAAACCCTTAAAACTTTTGGTTTTAGGCTAAATTTGTGGTTGTACTGTATGGAATAGGTTAAGAACCCTAGAACACAAAATTTTTTGAGTTCTCTAAAAAGGGTGTCCAGATCAGTGGTTTAATTGACCCCCTATTAAGGAATTTTTCAAGTTATTTGGGATTTTCATCATTAGAAGGGCTAATTGCTTGTAGCCCTATTTCAAGCACTTTTGTGCACTCAATTAGGGTTTCAAGTTTGTGTGTGGTTGCGAATCTTGAAGGAAATCCAAATGTCTTCTTAGATTACCATTCATCCATTTGGGATTTCATACAACTATTTGGGGTTGGTTGTAATGTTGAAGAATTGTTCTTACATTGGTGTGTACTAATTAAAATCCTCGGACCTCCTTGTTAGGATCCTAAGGATAATAGGGTAACTAGTAACCCTATTAGATCAAGAGAAAGGCCTAAGGTATCCCTAGAGGTAGATAGGGTGGAGAAAGACTAGTTGTCACATCAGTAGCTTTATCATGTAAGAATATGCATCAAACTCTAAAGACAAAGATGCCTCCTAGAAATGTAAAGAAGGAAGAGAAGTAAAGAATCCCACCACCCCCTCAGTGTAGAAGTTGGACAAATAAAATTGAATGACATACTTCCATATAGGAATAAATGGGTGTCATAGGTGTGCCAAATAATCCTCTCCAATAAATTGGAAGAACCCTCAAATCATAGGAAGTCTTAGGAAATACAATAGGCATCTCCAACACTTGAGTATGATCAACCTGAACCATATAATGTGTCATCTCAAGTGAAGTTTGATACCTATGGATACTAGACTCCAAAGGATCAAAAGTATTCTCTAAAGTGAAAGAGATCTCCAAATATTGTATAAAAAGATCCATAATCATGTCAAACTCAAAGGATTGATCAAGTGAAGAATGACGAGGGTCAGAGTGTTCCCTTATAATAATTGAAGAAGGATCTTCCTCAATGAAGAGAATATTAATATCATCAATGATGTCTCCAAAATCCCCAATATAGGATTCCACAAACAAACTTGCAATGTTTATCAAGAAGTCATCCCAAGGTGTTGTAATTAGAAGACAAGGAATGTCCTATTGCACTAAATCACAAGGAATATCCTATTACACTAGATCATAAGAAACTATGGTTGGAAAAATACAAGAAAAATTAGGAGCAATAGTAGGAGAAATAATCTCAACTAGAGAAGTAGGATTTGCAATTAGAGGTACTATATCTTTTGGGAATGGAGAAACATGTAGTTCTCCACACATCTTCCAAATATAGATCCAAATATTACAAGGATGAGTTGGATTCATGACATCTAGTGAATCGATAACCTCCATATCCAAATGTAAAAGAATAGTATGAAAAATGGTGTCCATAGCTTCACCATTATATGGAAGTCCTTTCACATATAAATATTGCAATGCATTATGCTCACTAATATAAGTGAGAGATAGTTTAGTGTTGTCAAGGTAATTAAATCATCCTCACCCATTATGTAATAATCAAGCATCCCCCAAAATAAAATAAATCAAAGAACCCCCCTACCCCCTGCCCCCTGCCCCCCCACCCCCATCCCCCCTCCCACAAAAAAAGAAGAAGAAAAAAGAAGAAGATTATTTTGGCACTTTATATATAGTGCGAGTATAATTGCCACTTGCTTAATTTAGCCAAAGTGCTTCTTATTTGAAAATTACAATAGAAAATATGAAGCAATAATAGGCTTAATTAAATTAGGACACAATGGCACTAAAGGATAGACAAAGTACAAATACTCTTAATAGGCCAAAATAGACGATATGTTGAAAGTGAAATCTTCATCCAAAGAAGACTATCCTGCGATAGAAAATCTGAATTGCTCCCTAAAATTCATGCACTTCAAAAAAAACACACCTAAAATGTGTCTATATGAGCCCAAAAAAATCCTTTGAAGTTGAAAAATCAAGGATTGGATAGGTATAGTCACCGAAATCTACACTTTCTAGAAAATCTATCCACCAAAATCTAAAAATAGTTGCACCACTAAAAAATTCATGAAACTTAAACTAAAATAAAAGAAATAAATCACTTAATTTATAGTCTAGATGACCAAGTTAGGGCCTCTTTAAAATGGGTTTCCAATTCAAAACTACAAATGGTGTGGGTTTCAAACATGCAAGCAACTATTAATGTTAGTAAAACTAGGAGTTTAAATTTTATGGTTAAACAACCATTGCAACAAAATAAAAATGTCCTTGTTTGATGGTCAAATAAATGTCAATTTTATCACAAAACATAAGGGCTAGCAATAAGATGACTGGATTGTTGATTGGGAAGCTAGTTAGGTGGTAGTGTGCTCACAAGATCAATACAGTACATCCCCTTGTACCAAGAAGAGGCAAAATAATGCTAATGTACTGACTTAGGATTGTAGATTGTCAACTTGATGCAACTTGGCTGAGCTAAATTATATTTCTCTATTTGATAGGATATGTTGGGTCTTCAAAGTTTGCTCAACATTTCCAATTGTGAATCTCCATGAGTGGAGACTATGCAATCAAGAATTAGAATGGACACATGTCACCAATATTTTGTTAGAGTAAAGGATTAATTTAATTTAATTTATTACATTACCTTTACTCCCTACTTAAGAATTCACTTTATGCACATGCATTTCCATTTAATAATTAAATATTAATTACTAGATGTCATTTACCTCTAAGGGTTTCCCTATTAGGGTTTTACGATCTCTTTTTTTAGGATTGATCCATTGTATTTTCATTTATTTTTTCAGTGTGATAATATATTCTTGCATACTTTCAAAGCCAAACCCTTGCCTTCTCTTCTCTTTTTCTTCTCTATGATAAATTCTTGCATGCAGATGTTCTACTAGATTTGTAGATTTTGTCTCATCAAATTCTTCATGGTATCAGAGCTGGATCTATTGCAACTTGTTCTTATTTGGAGAAAAAGAGGAGCAAGGGTTTGACAAATAGATCTGGCTCTTTTCAAGTTTTTTTTTTGGTGGAAATAGGAAGATCTCTAAAATTTGGAGAACTTTGAGGCCAAGCAAACCTCACAGTTGGATTCAGAGGATGTCAAAACTCTTATTTCCATATAAAACACACTTATTTTGGTCAATATTGCATTTCGAGGAATTTTTTTTTGCTTGCTAGGGTTGAAAAATCCTTGGCACATAAATAAAGGTCAAAATTTTCTAAAGATCATAAAAAAATAGCTTTTATTTATTTATTTTATTGCCACCAATGCCAGCACACAACGGTTGCACTACCATAGAGCAGCCTGTGCACTACCAAAAAATTGCCCATGTGCTACCCTCCCACCACCTTTGCTCCACTCACCATCTCTGCGTACCATCACCAGGCCCCCAACCCCCCAAATGCTCATCTGTAGTCATATGCACACTCAGGGGGCCAACCTTTGGGTGCTTGGATTATGTTTTAGCAATTTTTTGCTATTATAGGGTACCTGATGATTTTTTCACAATAAATTAAGCATACAATATCATTTTTGGGAAAACAAGATATCATCGAAAAGTTGATTTTGAGACGGATGTGATGGTGAAGGTGTTTTAAATTTTTTTCCAATTTGGTACCTATTTTTTTTAGTCAAAGTTTGATGATCCTTTCTACATTTTAGGGGGCATAACTTGTTCATTTTAGCTCCATTTTTTGATTCAAAAGAAGTGTCAAAAATCTCTTCTTGAGCACTTTCTAGATTGTCTATACTCATGATTCTCAAACTAAATCTTTTTTTCTTTTTGCTTGTAAACATATTATTTTTGGCATCTCGAGTTCAATTTTTTGCATTTTGGGGGTGTTTTATATTATTGTTTCTATCATTTACATCAATAAACCAGAACTATTAAAAAAAACACCTTCTAAAAATATGGCCGAGACCTCTTCTTGTCTAGTTCCTCCAAACTCACATAATTATCATACATGGACAACTTCTATCTCATAACTTCTTCGTTCAAAGGGTTTGTGGTCTTGTTTAGATGAAGTAAAACAAATTTTATAGAGGCCTTTTGAGGTCATGAAACACATGAATAAGATGGATGGGGCCATGGATTTGATTTCTTTGAATGTTTTAGACAACTTGTAGTTTCATCTTGATGGGTAAATTCCCCTCGAGAAATGTGGTCCAAGTTCAAGGACTTCTTTGGTACCATCAATGAGTTTAAGTCACTTCAGATTGAGGTAGAGCTTTCATCACTTGTACCGGATTATTTTCCCTCTATTGAGGACTTTCTAATGAAGTTTAAACAAAAAAGATCTTTGTTAAATGATTATTGGAAAGTGAAGACTGATAAGGAGTGCATTTATCTGATTCTGTCAAAGCTTTGAGGAAACTTTCAAATTTTCTCTTCTACCTTCCATTCCAGTATGGATGCTTTGGGTCCTAGATTTACCATGCCCACATTTGAGGTATTTCACAATTGGTTGACTAGAAAGAAAGCCAAGATTTCATAGTTGGACTCTCTAAGAGAACCAAAGAACCAAACATTGGTTTCTCAGACATCTATAGGGAAGTCGAAGTAGAAACTGAAGTTTAAATCAGATTTAGCAGGTAGTGAGAGTTCCTCTAGGCCTTCTCCTATATCAGATGCTCAAAAATCCCCTCTGAAGGGTAGACCTTCTAAGTATGGCGAGTCTTCCTTTAAGACTAAGAAGTTTATAGGTGATCCTTACAGTTTTATTAAAAAAAACACCTTCTAAAAAAATGGCCAAGACCTCATCATGTCTAGTTCCTCCAAACCCACATAACTATCACACATGGACAACTTCCATGACATGACTTCTCCGTTCAAAGGGTTTTTGGTCTTGTTTAGATGAAGTATAACTAGTTTTACTAAGGTCTTTTAAGGTCATGGAACACATAAATAAGATGGATGAGGCCATGGGTTTTATTTCTTTGAATATTATAGACAGCTTGCAGTTTCATCTTGATGGGTTAAATTCCCTTCTAGAAATGTGGGCCAAGTTTAAGGAGTTGTTTGGTACCATAAATGAGTTCAAGGCACTTCAAATTGAGGTAGAGCTTTCATCACTTGTACCAGATGCATTTCCCTATATTAAGGACTTTTTGATGAGGTTTAAACAACATAGATATTTGTTACACTATTGTAGGAAAGTGAAAACTGATAAGGAGTACATTTATTTGATTTTGTCAAAGCTTTGAGGAAACTTTCACATTTTATCTTCTACCTTCTATTCCACTATGGATTATTTGGGTCTTGGATTTACCATGCCCACATTTGAGGTATTTTATGATTGGTTGACTAGAGATAAAGCCAAGATCTTATAGTTGGAATCTTTAACAGAATCAAAGAATGAGGCATTGGTTAATCAGACATCTATAGAGAAGTCAAAGCCTAAACTAAAGCCCAAATAAAATTTAGTAGGCAATGAGAGTTCCTCCAAGCCTTTTCCTAGTTTAGATGCTCAAAAATCCACTCAAAAGGGTAAACCTTCCAAGTTTGGTAAGTCTTCCTCCAAGAATAAGAAGTTTATAGGTGATTGTTGTAGTTTTTGTGGCAAGGAAGGACATCCAATTTCTAGGTGTTGGAAATGTCTTGAGGCTTTAGAGGAGTCCATGCAATAGCATAGTATTTCTTCTCTGAAGCCACCACCTCCTCCTTCAGGGAAAGGACATGCTCTTTTTGCACAAGCATTGTCTTCATCATCTACTTGGATTCTTGATTCATGTGCTTCCCACTGTATGGCACACTCATTTGATTTGGTTACCTCACTTGCTTAGAGTGTTACTATATAGATTGTAGTTGGTGACTTTGCACAACTTTTAGATTTAGGTTTAGAAACTCTCTTTAGAGGGTGGTTCCATATAGGATGTTCTCTTGGTTCTAGCCATTTCTATGAACCTCTCATTTGTCTTTCAGATTTGTCATTTTGGCTCTGGTAAGACAATTGAGTTCTCACCAAATAATGTGGTTATTTGAGATCTCCATAATCCTGACTTGGTTTTTTCTACTGGGAGTGTTGATTTATAGTCTTAATTATATCAATTTGATGGCTTTGAGAACTTTGATTCTATAAGTATTTCCCTTATTGCTCATGTAGACATAGTGAGCAAGCTTTGACATGAGCATTTTGGACATGTCAACTATAAAAATCTAGAAGATGAGTACATAAGAGCTAGTGATTAGGCTACCACAGATCTCTTATATTGACGATGTTTGTCAAGGTTGTGCACTTGGGAAACATCACAAATATCTATAATTTCGATAGCTAGATCTACACATGAAAATAGTACACTATGATCTTATGTCATTCCCCCCTCCATCTTTTTTAGTTGCTCGATATGTTGTTAATTTTATAGATGACTTCTCTAGACATGCATGGGTGTAATTTTTGAAGTACAAGTATGATTTCTTTCATTCATTTCAAATCTTTAAGACATTTGTGGAGAAGAAATCTAGTCTTTTTATTAGGCATATATGCACTAAAAATGGAAAGGAACATGTGAACCAACTTTTAGAGATTTTTGCACTGAGCATTGTTTACAACATTAGTTCATAGTTCCCTATACCCCTCAGTAGAATGGGGTTGCAGAGAGAAAGATCATGGCATTATGGGAGATGGTCAATTGTATGATATAGTCTCAAGATATGAGTTCTTCATTTCGGGTTGAGGTTATCAATTATGGCAACTATATTCAGAATTAGATTCCTCACAAGGCATTGTGACATTTGAATCCTTAGGGTTGGACTTGTGTCAAGCCTGTTGTTTCTACATTCCACATTTTTGGTCATGAGGCTTAGGCATTTATTACAGATGCATAGAGGAAATCCATGGAGAGGAAGAGCCAACCATTCATCTTTATTGGCTACTATGAGGATGTGAAGGTGTATAGGTTGTTTGATCTTGATCCTATAGTATTCTTGTTTAAGTGAGATGTCCAGTTTGATGAACATTATTCTCAGATGGAACCTCCATTACCAACTGCTCCCTCACTACCTAGTGCTTCCTCTTCTCCTCTGGAGGATTATGCATCCTTTGAAGAAGATCTTGATGTTGATCCCCCTTTATTGCCTCCACTAGATGTTTAGAGAGTTCCCAAGTGGGCTCATGATACTATTGATGCAACTAGACCTATGGCACGCGATCCTTCAAATCCTCATCACACTTGTGCACAGACTTCTGGTATTGGATTATTGAGTCATGCCATTTTAGATGATCTATAGATTTTTTCATAGGTGACATGATACTTAGAGTGGGATAGGGATATGATGAGGAGTACTCTTCTTTGATGAAGAACCACACTTGGGACTTTGTCCTCTACCAAAAAGAAGAAAGTTAGTTTGGTGCCGATGGGTGTACCACACCAAGTATGTTGCTAATGGTTCTATTGATAGGTAAAAGACACATTTTGTTGTGAAGGGTGATGGGGTGTAAGTTTGTGTTTCTTTTATATATTTCTTATACATATTTTTATCACTATTTAAGCCTTCCTACTCCCCTTTATGCCATTAATCATCATAGGAAATTAGTATCAACATGATTTGTTTCTGGATTCAATTGTGTGTATAATTTTTAGCATCAACATTTAGGATCACACTATATGATCCATCATCAAGATGAGAGAAATGCAATAATAGAATGGTAAAAATTGTATATTTGATAAAATGTAAGAAGAAGATAACTCCTAAAATTTGTAGAAATTGACAATTCTTCAATCAATCTTTTGCTATAGGAACTAAACGTAGGTGACTGAGCACTTAAAAAAACTTTGGAGTGATTGGATTAGCTGCATATACATATCATAGCTTTGTCTAGTTGTCTTATTTTAGTCAGATGTTTTGTTTGATAGTCTTGGGCCTAGAATGACTTTTGACCAAAACTTTATGTTATTATTGTTATGGTTGTCGTATGGTTAAAAACTTGTGGCCAACAACCATGACAATGTTTGTAGAATTTAGATCAATGGCTTGCATCCATAAAATTTTGATTCAACCTTATTTTGGCATTTTGGAAATCATATAAGCATGTGTATGATCATAAGAAATGACTAGAAATATATTGATCATAATGATATTATAAATCATCCTCTTGTGTAGTTATTTGGATTGATTTGGATCAGATTTAGCAGTTTTGTGTTAATCTTTTGCTCACCAAGTGGACCAGAGGAAGGGCCCCCTCTTGGAGATCCTGGTGAGCTCATTTCAGTTTACATTGTGAGGTTATGTTTTTTCAATCATTTCATCTATTTTGATTATGGATTAATTGCAAAGTGGAAATAAACTACGTGTGTGCAAATGTCTATGGAAAAAAGGAAATAAAATTTGTATGATTCATGTTATGTATTCAATCACAATCTGATTATTTAAAGAGTTAATTATTTATTGGAATAATAGTTTGCGGTCACTTCTGTCTTTCCACCTTACCGTTCACCATATATCTGTTTAATCCCCCTATTCCAGTAAAAGCCAAATCTCCCAACTCATCTAAAAGTATCATCTGCTACATTACACTTCCTATTGCTTTTTGTTATCTTCCCCAAACTTCCTATCTCTACCCAACATTCTTAATGAACTTCCTATCACACATTGTTACCTAAAACATTCAAATATTATCATAGACTTTTTGCCGCAAGTGAACTTTCCTATAGCAAATAGAGTCTATCTTAATCTTCATTAAATTAGAACATTTAAAGGTTGATTTTTAGTATTGAATGGATAAATTCATGATTGATAATGCTTAATGTTTAAGTGAGTGGTGTGGCTATTGTGATTATTATTATTAGTAATTAATTAGTGTAAAGATATGTTTTAGTAGTTGTTTGGTTCAAGTGTGAAGATAGGATACATGTGAGTTTTTCCTTAGTTTCATTTGTTAAAGTGTGAATTCCAATTTGATTAATTAGGAACCTCTTAATTCGATTTCTTAGCCTATAATAAATTGCATTCATAATTACTAGGCTTATTATCCTCATCCCTTAAGCAAATAGATATTATATCTCTCACTAGTTTAGGAATCTCAGATTTACACTCTTAGGGTATTTTGATTGAAATTATGTTCAAAAGAAATTAATTAAGATATACCTCAACTTTACCCTATATTTTTGAATTTTTTTCTAGGGAGAGATATTGAAGACATGAAATCATAGTAAGTCAAGTTAGGAACAATGCATCTTTGGAAGTGTCTAATCAAGTGTCGACCTTGCTCAATCTGGTATCTTGGCTTTGTACTGCAATAAATCATTTAGGTGCATGAATAGGCCTAGGGATAGTCAAGACAGGCTTGTTAAGAAAGAGTTAGTAGGTAGTTCAAAAATCCAAAAACCACAAAAAGAGAAGGGGCCATTAAACCTCAAAACCAAACCAAAGGAAGAAGTTTTTTTATGAATATTAAAGATGTGAAATCATAGTAAGTCAAGTTAGGAACAATGCATCTTTGGAAGTGTCTAATCAAGTGTTGGCCTTGCTCAATTTGGTACCTTGGCTTTGTACTGTAAATCATTTAGGTGCAGGAATAGGCCTAGGGATTGTCAAGGCAGGTTTATTAAGAAAGAGTTAGTAGGCAGTTCAAAAATTCAAAAACCACAAAAAGAGATAGGGCCATTAAACCTCAAAACCAAACCAAAGGAAGAAGTCAGTTTATAAATTCTTCAATAATTCAAAAAATCATATGTGTAATCACCTAAAAATTGTCATCTAGACTATTAGCCCCCTTCTTAGCACTTTTGGCTAAATTATATAATCATTTACCTAGGCCCAATTGCTAAAAATCAATTTATTTGATTTTAACCTATAGTTTGACTATAATATCCTAAGTCATATTTGGTTAAAAGAATATGTCCCCCTTTTAATGAAATAAAAGACCCCATTCTTCTAACCCACTCAATGTGCACACATAAAGTCTTTTTCCTATTTTACAAATTAGCAGAAAAGGCTTTTGCCTCACATGAAAAGTCAACTCCTTTTTATTGGTTGACTTGATCTTACAAGTGGATCATGTCAAAAGTCAACCCCCATACTTGCTTATCCATTTCTTGATCTTGATCTCAACCATCCATCTACCTTTAAAAGAGAGATCTCTCTCCCTCACTAAGGATCCCATTTTGAGCTAATGTTATGTTGTAGGTTTCTTGACAGGTTTCTTGGAGCAGTTGTGGAGAATTTCTAGTCTTCTCATCTCATTATTACATCCTTCATCTTAACACTAGATTCATTTAGAATAGCTTGATTTCCTATGGCATAGTATAAGTTCACATAGTCTAATTAGAAATGGTTGTAATATGATCATCTTGCTTAATCTAGTTGCATCCTTGCACTCCATATTAGCATAGTTCATTCTTGCATTGCATGCTTGAGAACTCTATTGGATGTTTACATTCTTGTTCTTGTCTAAGGAATCTCCCATTACATGGTTTAATATCAAGGGTTGCGTCTCTAAGGCTCAAATGAAAGTTCTTCATATTCTCAAAAGTAAACCTTTGCACTCCATGTATAGGGAGCTCTAAGCTAACATTCGAGTGTTCCAATCTATGGGATATCTTGGATAGAAGGGTTTAGAGAAGTGCACAAACTTAGTGTACATTTTTGGCTCCCATCACGGGGAAAACTTAGTGCAAGGTAAAAACACAAACCTATGTCACCTTTTATAAAAGAAATGAGATATCATAAAGTGATAGTTCAACATTAATGACAAAAAAAAGGTATTTATGTTTAGAATATGAAGACGATGTAAACTAATAAAATGTGTAGAATTGGATGAATTTTATGCCTATAATTTTTTTGAGTAAGAATTTATTCATTTTATTTTATTTTGAAGTCCCTTTTTTAACTGTAAAAAATATAAGGTGTAGTTCCCGTCAAACAAGTATATGGAAATCATCTTCTTTTGTTTTGATTTGAATATATCTTATAGAGGACATGTATAGCTAGGGAACAAAAAAAATTATTATTTTTGATGTATATTTTCTTTGTTATAAGTACTCAAGTTTGACCTTATCAGAATCCAACAATTTTTTCCTCTCGTCAAAACTTCCTTATCAAATATATACCTTCTTGAAAAAAATTACATATTCATTAAGAGGATTTTCTCCTCTAGAGATAAATATGATTTTTTAATTTTTTTGATATGATTTACTAGTTTTTTTCCTTTTTTGAGGGAGCATTTTCTTAAATGTTGAAATATCAAGTTATAATATTTTGAGATTACAACATATTATAACTAATCGAAACACTGAAAAGTTTATATAATGATGATATTGAATTTGAGATCTATAAAAGCGTATTTTTAGCTTTTGAAAAAAATTGAGTTTTGATAGAGAAATGAGATTTGACCAAAAAAAGTTTTGGTATCCTAAATGGTGACACAAATCTATGCTTGTACCCTAGCACTACAAACTTAGTACTACGAATGGAAGCCCTTTCTAAACACCATAGGCTAGAAGCTACCTTATTTTTCTACTTAACATCTCGATGCAAGGACCAATCCTAGTGGATTACTTGGATCACCCCAAAATTTTACACTCACCATTTGTGTCCCCTTGGTTATGCTAGTGGTGCTTCCACGAAAAAGCAAATATCTCTTGTGCATAACCACTTGGTGTGAGGTGGAGGGGGATCGAGCATGGGACAAGTTGTTGAGTAATGAACTATAACCTTAGGTAGTATTGCTTGGCATGTGTTTTTGAATATGTTAGACCCATGTAAAATTTCTTGAATAATAAATAATCTTGTTAGCATTTGTAGTAATTTTTTAAAATATCCCAATTGCATGTTGGCAAGGTTGCTTGGTCTCTTGTCCAACTGTTTAAGACATGTTAATTATCCCTACTATTTCCAAACTATATTGTTTTCTAATATAAATTGAGGTCTTATACTATCTATACTACCCTCTGGTCTGAAATGTTTAAAAAAATCAACCTAAAACATAGGATTTTCAAGCTTCAAACTGCACTTTTTATAATTCACTTGCCCTTTATCGCATGGCCTTTTATAAAATATCATATGACATTTTATGCTTGTCAAAGTATCATTTGGCTATTGTAAGTTCTATTGCCTGCTAGTTTTGAAGTCTATCACACTCCTCAAGGAAAACTATTATTTGGATAAAAAATATCACTCAACTACTGTAAAGTCTATCATACGATATATTCTATTGATCAAATATCATCTTCTTCTCTAAGAAATATCATGATGGTCTCTATTTCTTCCAAAATAGAGTCAAATTTGTATCTTAATTGACCTAGGGGTGTCGTCACTTTGTCCTACCTGAGCTTGGTTTAAAATCTCCATTTTAGGTATTGTTCTAAGTTGAAAAGATGGGTTTAGTCTATCAAAGGTAAACTAAAAATGTCATTAATGATTGCTTGTCAAAATATGGTTATCTTTCTATGCTAGCTACTTACTACAAAGCTTCTTGCTCACTCTCTTGGCTTGAGTCATTAGTACTATAAATTCTTGAGCACTCTTAAGAAGCCAATCACTTATTTTATCTTTTACAAGTGATCATTCTTGACCTTACAAGCTTCAAATTTGAAACATTTTTTCTCATCCCATTAAATGAAGACAAACCCTTAGATGTCAATTGCGACTAGGTTCTATGTCAGTAAAGGGAGTCGTCCTTCTTTCACCTTTGAACAATTGGAAACTCCAACTAGGCATCCTCATAGACAAACTTGTGTGGAGGAACCCATCTCTAATAAACCACAAGAAGCTAATACTTGGAATAAAATGCTTTATAGCTTTGAGAACTTGTTCGATATTTCCTTTGACACACCTAAGGCCGAAGACAACGTGTCTCTCACCATGCATTCTAAGGAGAGGAAACTGTTGATAATTGGCTAATGAAGATATGAAATTATTTTCATTTATGGCAACACATAATGTACATGCTTGTAGAAAACCTCAAAAATAAAGATACTTAGCTTTTGGTACCTAGAAAATTGTCTAAGTATAAAATTTATTTACAACAGTGTAATATTTTATATGTAAAATATTACTAATGTCATATTATGATTAGCAAAGTTAGATAGAGATAGTATACATATTTATGATTAAGTGTATAACCTCAGGCATTAGTACAAACAATATGAAAAAGAGATATGCGCATTTTACTAGTGAATCAAAACTGCAGAATTAAAGGTAAAGGAATTATTTTGTTTACAAAATAACTACTTGACCAATTAAGGCCAACATCCTAGATGTTTACTCTAAGTTGGAAAAGGATATTATGGTCCTATCTGACCTAGCAACAATTTGTAAAAAGGCATGGTATGTATGCAAAGGACATCTTGTGAAAAGAAGTGTGCAATTGTATTGTGATAAGTGATATGTGAACTTTTGTGAAACAATATATGAGAAGTTTTGAGATCTTGATTTTTTAATCTGAGATCAAGATGAGGTTAGAGATCAGTCAAGAAAAAAGGTTACAACACTTATATACCTAAGGAATAATTACTTGTTTGGGTAGTGAGCTCTTCTTGTAATTGAAAGTGCATGTTTGGGCAGTGAGCTCTTCTTGCATCTACTATACTACAACTCCTAACAGGGTTGGAATCCTAACAGAGACTCTCTATACTAAATTTTCTCATTTAATCCTAACAAGGTCCATCTTCTAAAAAGGAACATATATATCAGTATATTATCTAGTGGGTATCATCACCACTAGGGTTTTCCCTTGGCTAGGGTTTCCCTGGTTAACAAAATATGGTGTTATGAGTTATCTTTGTGCATGGTTACTGTTACTGTTCAACATTACTTGTTTATTTTCTTATGTATGGTTCAAAGTAATAAATAATATCTAGTTGGTGACTAAATTTTGTAAATTATTGATTCACCCCCCCCTCCCCCCCCCCCCCCCCCCCCCCCCCCAATAATTCTTATTTCTAACAATTGGTATCAAAGCTTAGAAAAGGCTTAACAACTTGAGTAAAATTGGGATGGATATGGAACAGTTGATGAAGAACCTCGAAGAGACACTTTAACAAATTGATCTCCTTACTAAAGAAAGAGATATGCTAAAAGATAGATATGAAGCCTCTAAAGCATATATTGGACAACTGAAGAACAAGATTAAACATCTCAAATCCAAGCTCGAATCTACTGAATCTGAAACTAGTGATGATGATTGTTCAAAACTAAAGACAAAGTACAAAATCTTGAAGCATGAATTGAAGATTACCAATATAAAATTGAGTTTGAGGAATGATCCTAGTAAAATTGAATCTAATTTGAAGATTGAAAATATAGATCTTAGAGAAAGTCTAGCAAAGGAGATATTTGAATTTGAAACATTGAAAGAATATCACGAAGAACTTCATAAGTACAACACTATATGAAAGGTGAACTAACTTAGTACAAGCAACAACTTGAAAAGCTTTATTCTAGTAGAGAAAATCTTGATGATTCAATGTCAATACAGAGACCTACGTATGATAAGACTAGTCTTGGTTACTTATTTAACATGTCTGCAAAGAAACCTAAAAGTAAATCAGATCCGAAAGAGAAAGATAAATCTAATGATAAGATTGAATCCAATCAATCTTTTGATAAACCTATATAAGTTGGACATGACAAGGAAGTTGAGATATTGGACGAATCAAAGAAAGATGAATCTCCTAAGGAAACCAGGTATGAATTTAGAGGTAAGTGTTTTTTATGTAATGAAATAGGTCATATGAAAAGAAATTGTACAAATAAATCATTTAATCATGTTACAAATTTTTATTGTTATAATATTTATGGTATGGGTCATAAAGAAACTGATTGTAGGAAACCTAAATATGATAATGATAGAAGGAATAGTAGAATGTATGAAAATATTAACCTTGCAAATAAAAGAAGATCTAATGAGAGTATATCGAGAGAAGGAAGACCTTATGAAGAAAGAAGGTAGATCATGTGTTATAAGTGTAACAACTTTGGACACATAGCCCATAATTGTCATGCACCTATTGATCAGAAGAATTCTAGAAGTAGAACCTCAGTATGTCAGTTATGCAACAACTTTGGACATACAACAAATTATTGTAGAATGGAAAAAAACTTCGGAGATAGAAGGAACAATGGAAGAAACTTTGAAAATAGAAGGAACATTGGAAATGACAGAAGGGACCATGAAAGGAACTCAGGAACTAGAAAAGATAATGAAGATTAAAGAAATGTAGTTAGTGAACTTTGAGAAGAATTTAATGAGGTGTTTGTGAAGGGATTGAGTATTTTTGAAGGAAAGTTAAATGGTGCAGAGACAAGAAGATTGAACTCAATAATCAAGTTTGATTCAACCAAGTTGAATTAAGCTTGTTCATAGCACTAGAATTTGAAACTTCATTTAGAGATTGAACAATAGGTAGCAAAGTTGGGAAAAAGGTGTATCAAGATAAGTTTAGATTGTAGCTAAGCTTGCTTGCAATTTGGAGCTTATCAGAACTTGTTCCAAAGGAATTAAGAGTTACTATTGGAACAAAGAAATATAATTCTATAGTAGAAGATGAAAACTATATTTTATGGAGAATTTCATGGAGTGAAGGTACTTGGAGCATTGTCATGATACAGGGAAGCCATGGTAAACCTCAAGTAGCATTTGAAGATCGAACAAAGATTTTGAGTAGATATTTGATTTCAAAATGTATTTGACAGCTTTTTCATGTTTGTAAAATACTCAATTAATGCAAGTTTGAATTGAATGAATAAAATGGAGTAAAGACTTGATTACCACTTCATTGCAATCACATCAAAAGCATAGAGCACTTAGAAGGGACTTGACAAGGCAATTTCAAGCTGAACCCTATTTTAGAAAGAGGTATTTTATCATTTCTCCATAGAATTTCTTCGATAAAGTTTATATTTAATAAAATCATGGATATGTCATTAGTTCATATGTTGAGAATGAGGAGAGATCAAAATTGAAGGTTGTTTCCATGAAACCTATAGAAGGAAACCCCAATTCAACATTATCTATTACTCTAAACAACATAGTGTATTTGGAAGATGTAGAAAGTTATCTTAATAGCAAGTTTGAAACTATTGGGAGTGAGTATATGAAAAAATACATGTAAGTTTTCTTTAACCATGATATGTCAGTAAAGCCCAGATTTGAACATTTGAAAGAAATAGACCTATTCAAATATCATTTCTACTGTGAACTTGATATTGAAGAATGGACATAGATCATAATAAGTAGAATTCATGATGGAAAATTGTGGATGGAAGACAATGTAGTTGACATTTCAATTGACCTTATTCATGAGGTAACATGTCTTAACAAATAAGGCAGTATACCTATAGTTGAGAAACTAGTTAAGAAGAAGGTTGAGAGCTATACTAAGGCAATTTATAATTGGAAGGCCATGGTGATCAACACCATTAAAAAAGATGATGTAAGATTCCTAAGCAGAATCACTGCCTATTCTATTTGTGCACATTCTAAGATTGATGAATTATCATCATGATTCATCTATGCAACTTATAAGATTTGTGTCGAGAAAGAATAAGTTAACCTAAGTGAAATTGTGAGAGTGCAAGTCCTTGAAAGCTTAGACAAAATCAAGAAGACCAAGAATGGCATGTTTAGATTCCAGACATTGATCAATCATATATTCTTTCATGCACTTAAGAGATTCCCATACTTATCAGTTATATATATTATGAGTAATGAGATATGTACAATGGAAAAGATTATAGGTGTATGTAGAAGGCATCCAACAAACAAAATCTTTAACAACATAAATCTAATCACGAAAATATTTCAGAATGGGATGAAACAAAGATTCAAAATTTCACCTGCAATAGTAGAAAGATTAAAAAATGATATGTGTTATGGTTGATATAAATTAACTCATATTCAAGTAGTAGAACCTCAAGAAACATTCTTTGATCCCTTAGGTTATGAGTTAAGTGATGATATAGCAATTGGATATATTTATCTATTGTTAAACTCTAAAAAGGATCAAGCTAAGTACAAATTTGGGACATATGAAGAGATTACCCAATTAGGCTATTAAGCATCTTTAGAGAATGCATCTCATAGAAAGATTGTGACAATAATGAAGAAATCTCTAACTGAGTTCGAAATGACAGAAAGTGAGTCATAGGTAGTTAGGCAGACAATGAAACAAGGAATAATTGTATGCAACCATTATCAGTTGGGTAACCATCTAGTGTATCGATTATAAAAACTCCTTCAGAATAGATCATTCAATATCTTGCAGTATCAACTAAACAATCAAGTGAGGCAAAGAGAAAATTTGAAAGATTACTGGAAGCTATGACTACCAAGACTAAAAGAGTCAAGCAACAGGCTATTGGACCAGGAAAAAGATAGAAGTCATTATTGACAATTGTGGAATCTAGCAAAGAAGAAGAAGAAGAAGAATAGGAAGTAAAACAGGTAGAAAAAGTTACTATTTCTAAATAGACAACAGGAAAGGCAAGGCAACCTTGGAAGCCAAAGATTGAGAAGATCAACTCAACCATTGCAAATGAAGGGAACTTTTTTCAAATGAACAAATTCTATGATTTATATAATGATATTGAGAAAGATCATATCAATATCTCTACTATGAGATGGATGATTGCTAACAATTTGAATCTTGAGGGTATTGAAGGTATAATAAATCAAAAAGTCTATGAAAAACTTATAAAGAAGAAAGCACCAGCTGGGGAAGAGGATATGCAAATTTGGAAGTCTATGTTAAGGACTAAATGCAAAATAGGTGATGAGGAAGAAGTTAAGAAATTTTTCAACAAGTTGGCACCCTACGTGAGGAAAAAGACAAGACCATTTCTATTTATGGTGGGTGAGAAGAATGCAATAAGGAGTGAAACAACTGCAACTATCAATCAGATGATGATAGAGTCAAAGGCATCACCTACACCAGCACCTAAAACTTTGGAAGTATCAGTAAGTGGTGACACTATGTAGATTGACTAGACTAATGTTACTATTAACATTGATGACACTAACCCTTTTGAAATTTTCAAACAGCCTAAATCTCAAGCCGAGGTGATTCAAGATCGACTAAAACAAATTGAAGAGGAAAAAAGGCAATTAGAGGCAGAAAAGAGAAAGATCAAAGAAGCCAAATAGAAATTGCTTGAAGAAGAAATGAAAAAGAGAGTAAAGGAATAAAAGAAGAAAAGAGTAGAGGAGGAAGAAAAGAAAGAGAAGGAAAGAAAAGAAAAGGAGGAGAAAGAGAAAGAAGAGAAAAGAGTTGAGGAGGTAACAAAGACAAAGCAAAGGGAAGACAAAAACTAAACCAACTAGTTTATCTACTCCACTTTCACTTGCTAGCCTAACAAGTGATGATGATGATCAAAATGACTTGATCTCATCTTTGACAAAATTGATTGAGAAGAACAGAAAAGTAAAGAGCTTACAAAGAACCTTAATGGAGGTAACTGATAGATTACATAGTACTTTGGCAGTCAAGCATACAGAGGCAGATCCTGTATAGAGGGCACAAGTAGTGTTAAAGTTTTTTAATGCAAAATTTACAAATTTGTTGAATGTTGTAGAATTCAAGGCCCATATTTCTCATGATGCTAATCTATTTAGCACCATTTGTTAGAATATCAAGAATGATTTTCTAAGTCTTGATACTTATATCAAGGAACTTTGGAGAATTCAACACGATGACAAGGTATTGTACATTAAGTATACTTTATCTCATAAGTTGACCAAGGATTTTGATAGTAAGATTAAAGGAAAGTTAAGTGAGCTAGAAGCTCTAACAAGCTAGGCATGGTCCAACAAAGTTGATGACTTTGAAGGACAAGTGGCTTGTGTTCATAGTGATATTAAGAAACTAGAGAAAGAACAAATTTCAAAGAGATTATTAGAATTTAGAGAGTCTATTGCTTTGAGGATAACAACTATTGAGAGACAATTGGAGGAATGTGTCAAAGCCAAGGACACCTACTCAAATTTCTTATACTTGACCTCAATGCAGTTGAGATTGTATCATATGCCCTATGTGCAATTCTCACTTCTACTAAAAAAACTAATAATACATGGGTAAAAGGTTTGAACAGCCTCAAGGAAAGTTTTGATGATTGCATGAAGATCTTATCAACTTAAGACATATGAACAAAGTTTTTGACAATAGATGAACAATTTTGATAGTTTTTGACATTCTGACCTTTATTATAGATGTCAAAGGGGGAGAAGATGCATAAGAAAATTGTAAGTAAGGTAAGGTATGAAATCATATTGAAAGGGGGAGCAATGGTAAGATGGATCAATTGTAAAATGTTTAATGTATTGATACTGTAATATTTTGGACAAGTTTTTGACACTTACCCAATTTTTCTGATTTTGTTGCCATTAATGCCAAAGAGGGAGATTGTTGAAAATTGGTTAATGAAGGAAATTATTTTTATTTATGGAAAAACATGATGTACATGCTTGTAGAAAACCTCAGAAATAAAGATACTTAGCTTTTGGTACCTAGAAAATTGTCTAAGTATAAAATTGGTTTACAACAATGTATTGTTTTATATGTAAAATATTACTAATGTCATATTATGACTAGTGGAGTTATATGGAGATAATATACATATCGATGATGATGTGTTTAACCTTGAACATCAGTATAGATAGTATGGAAAAAGAGATATTTGCATTTTACCAGTGAAACAAAATAACTAAATTAAAGGTAAAGGAATTATTTTGTTTACAAAATAATTACTTGACCAATTAGGGCTGACATCCTAGATGTTTACTCTAAGTTGGAAAAGGATATTGTGGTCTTAGCTAACATAGCATTTTTTTTGAAAAGGCATGGTATTTATGCAAAGGACATATTGTGAAAATAAGTGTGAAATTGTATTGTGATAAGTGATATGTGAACTTTTGTAAAGCGATATATGCAAAATTTTGAGAACCTGATTTTGTGATTTGAGATCAAGATGAGGTCAAAGATCAGTCAAGAAAAAAGGTTACAAAACTTATATACCTAAGGACTAATTACTTGTTTGGGTAGTGAGTTCTTCTTATAATTGAAAGTGCATTTTTGGGCAGTGAGCTCTTCTTGCATCTACTATACTACAATTCCTAACAGGGTTGGAATCTCCTAATAGGGATTCAAAGTCTCCTAATAGGGAGTCTCTATACTGAATTTTCTCATTGACTCCTAACAGGGTCCATTCTCTAAAAAGGAACATATATATTAGTATATTATCTAGTGGGTATCATCCCCACTAGGGTTTTCCCTTGCCTAGGGTTTCCCTAGTTAATAAAATATGGCACTATGAGTTATCTTTGTACATGGTTACTATTACTGTTCAACATTACTTGTTTACTTTCTTATGTATGGTTCGAAGTAATTAATAATATCCAATTGGCAACTAAATTTTGTAAATTACTGATTCACCCCCCTCAGTAATTCCTATTTCTAACAGAAACACCACTTAGAAGAACTAGGATGTGTAGAAATAGAAAAACTCCAAGATGGCATACGTAGGGCTACTAGGGCAAGATCTTATCACAAATCTAAGATTGATGCTCATAATGATGAAAATAGACATGGCTACTATAGAAACCCCTTTGATAACATTCCTCTTGGTGGCAATGATGGAAATAATACACCTCCTATTACTCCTATAATAAATGACAGAGGGTGTCCTTTACTACCTAGATGCTCATAGTCAGATTATGAAAGTGAGACCAATGATGAAGATACTAGCAAAGATCTCATGAGATTTCAACAAGATGAGGTTGCCCAAAGGCTAATGATAAAAGCCTTAGAACAAAATGGGGACCAATACTTCTAATACATGAAAGCTAAGGGATGGAAAATCCCTCATGAGTTTTATGTGCAAAGAATCATTCAAAAATGAGAACCTACTAAAGCTGAGATCTTGAGAGAGGAAATGCAAGAACTAAAAAGTCAAGTCACACAACTACAAGTTTCCAAGGAGCTACCCGAGACCTCTTTTGTTGAATCAATATGTGCTCTTACTTTTGATAGGAGCCTTTACATGGTCCCATTTCCTAGGGATATAAAGGTTCCCAAATATGATAAATATGATGGAAATGATGATCCTCATGACCATGTAAGGTACACATATGCTCTTATTATGGACTTCATGCATGAAGACACTTACCTTATGAGGTTGTTTCCTAGGAGCTTGAGGATCCAAGTCATGGAATGGTTCATGAAATTACCACCTCCTCTTAAGATGTTTAATGAACTTGCACAATGCTTCATCTGATGGTACTCTTATAACATTCAACATCCTATTACTATGTTGGAATTGTGAAACATTAAATAGAAACAAGGTGAACCCTTTGCAATGTACCTCCAATGATGGAGATTTTTACACTCTAGGTACCCTTAGTAGATTCTTGAGACTGAAAAGATTGACATTTTTGTCAATACACTTGTACCTAAAATCTACTTTGATCTTAGGAAACAACTATTCACATCCTTTAATGATATGGTTGGAAGTGCATACCACATTGAGGATGTTCCTATTAGAAAAGGTGACATTGTGTTGAATAAAGATAAAAATGGCAATGGGAATAGAAAAGACAAAGAAAAATCTTGGAATAAGAACAAATACATTATCAATGATGGAGTAGTGGATACTCTTAAGACCAAGGAGTCAACCTTTAACATTTCCAATGCTATCTATGCTACAAAACAACAAGAGACTTCAAAGTCTCAAACATTTGATAAAACTAAAAAATCTTTTAAGACAAAGCGTGTTTACATACCTATGGTAGAATCTTATGAAGTGGCCTTTAAGACCTTTCTTGCAAATAAACTTGTCATGCTTCCAAACAACTCCTAACCCTATGACCCACCCATCAGACCTCCTTGGTGGAGGGAGGATAATTTTTGCAATTATCATACGAGAAAAAGGGCATAACACTAAAAATAGCTTTAAACTTAGAGATGTTATCCAAGACCTCATTGATGTAGGCAAAGTCATAACAGATGGCTTAGTAAAAAATTATGATCATAAAACCTTCAAACAACTATTACATGAATATGAAAAAGGGGAATCATCCAAGGCTAACAAGAAGAACCATGATGCAAAGACCAACTAGACATACAGTGACACTAACAATGTAATAAATATGATAGAACCTATTGAAAATATTTGCATGATGGGTTTTTAGTTTGATAAGGAACCCAATTGTGATAAAATGATGAAAGACCTAAGGTAGTCCTAAAAACACACAGTGCTCAAAAAAATCATAAGGACACTAGGCCAAATGTAGTTCTTAGGGTGGTAGAACCTTCCTCTTTGCATGGTGAGACACTAAATGCTATCACTAGGGGCAAGCCAAGGTTGTCATTAAAGTAGAAAATGATCCCAAGAATGCTTCCTCATCCAAACAAGTAGCTACCCCAACTATATCCAACTATGACCTTGTGAGTTAGTTGCAAAGAACCTTGACACAAATCTCAATCTTTGAGTTGCTAGAACTATCTCCCTTGCACAAAGAAATTTTTGAGAAATATTTACACACATCAAACATCCCCATTGCTATTTATGCTGATAAATTCCAAGCTATGGTAAAACATATCTCCTTACCACACTACCTCACATTCTCTGGAGAAGATGACAAGTCACATAGTCATCTGCATAACCTAGATCTACACATAGAAGTCCAAATCTTCTATACTTGCATTCGCTGAATCTTGATAGATAATGATGTTAGGTTAAACATCATCTCCTTCAATGTCATTCAATAGCTAGGCACGCCTAAATTTTCTATCAACCCTAGGTGGAAGGTCACCATCAAAGCCTATGATGAGGTTGGATGAACTTCTAAAGGCCTTATTATATTGCTGATCTATGTAGGTCCTATTGAAAAAGATGTACTCTTCCAAGTTTTAGAATCCCACTAGCATATAATTTATTGCTAGGAAGACCTTGATCCATGAAATGCAAGCAATGTCATCAACATACTATCAATGTATGAAGTTTCCCTTCAATGGTACTAGGATAGTTATTCTAGGGGATAATTCAATGTCTATCAACACATTCTTTGTTGCTAAAATGTTAGTTCCTCACAATCTCTCTTCTCATGAGCTCAAACCATCTCTAAAAGAGTGTGAACAAAAATTGAAAATGATGAGCCTTGGTATATGTGAATACACTCTATACTCTATTGTTGCTTTACTAGTTTCTCCTCAATCTTATGGGAAACCTTCTAAGAAATTGAAGCCCTCAACTTCTGCTATGACCATTTTTGGGACTTTTGTTCAGCCTTCTATTCCCTTAGAGGCAAAAAAAGAAGAGCATGCAATAAGAGATTGGATCTATAGGGAGGAGGAAGATATCAAGGAGGTTACAATCACTACTCCTATTTCTCCTAAGCATTATGGGAAGGGCTACAAATTTCTAAAAAACATGGGCTATCATGGCTAAGGATCTCTGATTGGTGACAAGAAAGCTCTCATAGAACACTTAAGTCATATTGAGGGACATAAAAATAGAGATACTGCTGGACTAGGATTTGGATTAGAAGATGACTTACAAAGATTCAACATAAGTGCTCCCATGTTTAGTGACTCAGAGGATGATGAGCCACCCTTTTCTATTGCTATCCTACAAGAAGAGGATTTCATGCCTCCTACTTCTCTCCTTTGAAGAGAAGGACCAATGGTCACCTATAATAATACCGAGGCTTCCATCTCTAGACAACATGAATCAGATAAATCTAATCATGAAGATCCTTAAAGAGGAAGGATAAGAGAAAACATTGTTCACTTGGTAGCCAGAAACTAGAGTATATATTCTAACAAATATGAATTGGAATCCCTTTCAAAGGCATGTTGTGAATTAGTAATGTATGTAATTCATGCCTATGCTACCCAACCAAATGTAGTTGATGCATCTAGTCTAGGGTCTGATTAATTTGGTTTGCAATTTGCTTTAGTGGATCACCCTGATCCCTTTAGGTCTATTCTTGATTTGGATTCCTTTGGGGATTTCACTATAGGCTTGACCTCTTGTGTCACCAAAGATGACTCCTTCCACATCAACAACCTTGAAGCCTCCACTTCCCTCTCATTGCTTTGTCATGGTCTCATAGATTGGTCTTCTCAACACCAAAGACTAGAACTAACATCTTTTCAGAATGACTATGAGATCACTCGCTACCTCAATGCCATTGAACCTATGATATATTCCACCAGTGAACTCATGGTTAACATGAGAGAAACAAATATCAAGTACCTTAGTCACAAAATCAAGGAAAAAATAAAAAATAAGTCTTCAGAGATGAAAATTACTTTGTGGTAGTGTCTAAACTTCAAAACAGTAAGAATAAAGACATATCCAAGGGTGAAAACCTCTTTTAGGCACCTGAGGATGAGGTACTTGGTAGTCTGGCTATCTCTTTTCAATATAGATCTTTAGTTCACATCTAGCCTACAAAACCTATTAATTTGGGTGTAGAAGAGTCTCCCAAAATCATTCATATTTCTCAATCACTATCAATGGAAGAAAAGGAGAAGTTCACTAGATTCTTCCAAAGGAAAACGATCAACTTTGTGTGGAACTAATTCAAATATGCCTAGCCTTGAAACTGATCTAATCATGCATTACCCATCCATTTCTCCTAGTGTCAAGCCTATCAAGCAAAAGTTAAGAAAAATGCATCCACATGTGGCTCTCTTGGTTAAAGCAGAACTAGAAAAGCTAGAATGGATGATCATAGAGATTCACATCTATGGAGACTCTTGACTTATTATTAACTAGGTTAAAAAAGATTATCAAACCAAAGATGACAAGCTTGTACCATATAGGAAATTGATTGATGCCATACAAAACTACTTCACATTTGTGAATTCCTAGGCTAGAAAATAAGGCTACAGATGCTATGGCCACTCTAGCATCTATTCTTTAGTTACAAGAATATGAATCACATTTTGAGTTCCTGGTGGAAGAATTGTACCACCCTACATATGACTCCTCTAACAATCATGTGATTTGCATTGTAGTTAGTCATGACTCCTCTTGTTACTCCACCATTTTCTCCCACCTGTGTGATCAGATAATTCTTGAAGATCTCATGCGTAACCAAAAATGCCAACTTCTCCAAAATACCTCCCACTATACCCTTGTCTCTACTGATTTGTATAGGAAGGGTCTAGATAGAATCCTTCTTAGGTGTCTAGAAATAGAAGAGTCCAAAAAGGCATTGGTTGAAGTCCACAATGGTATTTGTGGGGCACACTCTAACGACCTTGCACTTTCTCAAAAACTAGTTTGGATAGGCTACTATTGACTAACTATGCAGGCTAGTGTTGTTAGATATGATAAAGCTTGCAAGAAATGTTAGAGACATGGTAACTTGATTCGTGCTCTTGGACATGAGCATACCTTCTATTACATATTGGCCTTTTCAATAGTGGGCCTATGATTTAGTGGGATTGATTCTTCTAAGTTCATCTAGTGGCTACAAGTTTATCATTATAGTGATGACATACTTCACAAAATTGGTTAAAGCTGTACCTTTATTTGTTGCTACATGCAAGCATGTTTCCTTTTTTATTCTCAACCACATTATTTGTCACTATGACATCCCATTCTCCATCATTACTAATAATGGACGACAATCCAAAAATAAGTACCTTAAACAACTTTATAAAAAAATCAAGATCAAACAACATTGGTCCTCAATATACTATCCCCAAGGGAATGACCAAGCTGAGGCCTCTAACAAGATAGTGCTCAAGATCCTACACAGAATGGTTCACAAATAAGGTAGAGATTGGCACCTGTAGATCAATCCAACACTATGGTCTTACAAGATCACTATACATACTTCTATAGGGGCTACACCATTTTTGTTAGTCTATGGTTTTAAGGTTGTCTTACCTTTAGAAGTTGAGATTCCCTCCTTGTGAGTCTCCCTACATGGATTGATAAGTGATGAAGACCATAGAACTATGAGAATACATGATCTAGAAACCCTTGATGAGTGCTGGAAGGCCACTTTTGATCACATGAGGGCTTATTAGATAAGGATGTCTACTACCTACAACAAAAAGGTCCATCCTCGTGAGTTCCAAGTGGGTGAACTTGTGCTTCAAGAGAACCCTAAGAATCAACAATATAGGGAATAAAAAAGGAAATTTGAGCCTAACTGGTTAATTCCTTACATTATCACAACAATGTTTAGATCTAGTGCATATCAACTTTCTACTACTGAAGGGGAACAACTTGCTGAGCCTATCAACATTCTACATCTAAAAAAATTCTATGCTTAAGGCTCATAGATCAGCTATATATATATATATATATATATATATATATATATATATATATATATATATATATATATATATATATATATATATATATATATATATATATATATATATATATATATATATATATATATATATATATATATATATATATATATATATATCTTATGATCTTGAAAAAATCCTAAAAATTAGAAAATGTCCTGAAAAAATGATAATCTCAATAAAAACCTAGCAATAGGCACTTTGATATATCACCAAAAAAATAAAAAAAAGTTTAGAAGTATAAAAAAATTGGAAAAAAACTCTAAAAAAATCTACCAAGTGGTGAAAACCTGGAAACAAGCACTACTTGAGACCCTCACACCTATGTCTATCAATATCACTTCACACTCACTCATCTCACAACTACATTTTCCTAGCTTGGAATTGTCTTTTTATCCTTGTCTCAGGAGCATGTCCACTTAGCTTATCAGGGTCATCCTTGTGCATTAGGATTTCTTTGGCAACTCATTCAAAACAATGTTTCTTAACACTTCCCTCTTGACATTGAGTGTTTTTGAACACTTTTCAAATACCTTACTTATAGTCTAGGATGCTATGATATTTCTCACTATCAGATTCAAATATTAAGGAAATGGCCATGTGACTCACACACACACACACACACACACACACACACACACACACACACACACACACACACACACACACACACACACACACACACACACACACACACACACACACACACACACACACACACACACACACACACACTTAAATGCTAAAGTTGTTGAGATATGATGAACTTTATCTTTTCTTTTTGTGCTATTTATGATGATTTCTTTGTATTCATCCCCCTCAAATAGTCTTTCAAGGATGTCATGGACTAGAAGACTAGGGGCATGGGGCATATTTTATTTGTTTTCTACTTGTGGGTGTACTTTTTTAGCCTAAGGCATTGAGAGCATTTACACTTGTCCTACTTGAGACTTTAGGCCTACAATGTATCATCCTTGTCTTTTTTCGCAAGACTACACTCGGGGGTTATCCTACCACTCATGCCTTGATATAGATGTAATATTGCTATATTAAACTTAGGGAATCAAATTGCATTAGTCATCTTCACCTCCATGTCTTTGATGCTTAGGTTGGATTCCCACATTTCTATTTGACATAGATCAAATTCATATCCTCATAGTTGTACTAGTGATGATTGTATGATCTTTCAATGTCCCTATTAATGCTCAATGATGAAATTAGAGTCTAAATGTTTTGTGTCCCTTGCAAGTAAACCATTTGTAAACTAGTTTGTATTATAGGTTCATTCTAGCTTAGTCTAGAATTTTTCATATGGAGAGAGCTCTGTCTTCATCTTTAAATAGATACACCAGCTAACTAAGTTAATATTTTCTCACTCTTCCTCTTGATAATATCTTTCATCTCTTACTATTCACATCCACTCTTTTGCTTCTTCTATACTGTCATCACATCTATATAACCTTTTGACCATATTCTGACTTAATTTTGAAGTCCTAGATCCATTTTTGAGATTGAAATTGAAATCTGAGTTCATCTTGATGGTCAAATCACATTTTAAATTCCACCTTCTTCTATGCAGTTCATTGACCTTTTGAGGTCTAATCTTCAAATCTTTGCTGGGGCATCTTCATTTCTCCATGTCTTCATCATTTCCACACTTTATACCTACTTCAATTCATATCCTTCTCTCCTAGATCATCCTTCTACTTAATTTGACCTAATTTTAATATTTTATCCTTCTTGGTCAACTCTAGTCAAAGTGAGGCATTCTATCACTTCTTTATGACCATTGTTTGGTTCTAATTGCTTATTTGTCATCATGAACTTGTTATATCTTGATTTTATCATGACTTACTCATTTCTTCATTCCCTTTATGATGTAGTACAAGGTAGGAGAATCCCCAAAGGAGATGTCCAAACCCCTAGCAAACAACCACACAACGAAAATACAACAACAAAACAACAATAATGCAAGATCTCATACCAAATCAAAACTCTTTATTCATAGATATAACTAATTACATGCAATATGCCTAGTTGTAAGGCCTTCTAGGTTAGGGCCAAATACAAATAGCAATTACAATATTAGTTCTGCAAGATCCAACAAGATCCACTTACAAACATGATTCTAGCTAATCCAGATCCACCACTGGATAAGAACACCAAGAAAATTCACACTTGTACCCTTAGGTCCACCAAGAAAATCCTCTAGCTCTTAAGTCACAACCCTAGCTCTTCAAATTTGTATCTACACAATCCCCTTCACTCATCTGAATGAATGAATTCTCCCACTATGCTAAAGACTCCACAAAAACCCTTTACTTATACCAAACTAAGCCACAAATTGGCCTAGTTCATTATAGACTAAATTGAATACTTCACATTAAATATATGTTGAACCATAATTTGGCCACAATACAAATTAAATACCTATACATAAATTTAATTCCAAAAGTTAGCTCACAGACAACTTGGCATGAACATAACCAAAACCAATACTGGCACTCAACATATACAGGAAAACTCTACATCTACTAGCTACAGTAACTTGACACCCATGAGGAGCTACAATAACTTGACATCCACTAGGAGCTACAGTAACTTGACATCCACTAGTAGCTACAACAACCATACATCCACTAAGAGCTAAAGTAACTTGACACCCACTAGGAGCTACAATAACTCAACACCCACTAGGAGCCACAATAACTTGGCCTCCACTAAATAGCTTAGCAACAAGAGAGAATTGGAAACACTGGCACTTGGCTCCGATATGCAAGATTGCAAGAAAGCCTAGGATGCTCACGCATCAGAAACCCTAGGTTTGAAAAGATGTTCTAGTAACTAGAAGAACATCTTCTGGTATTGAGTTCATAAATCTCAAACTAGTTCTTCACATACATATCCTCCAAATCTTCAACTTGTACACTCTTTCCCTTATTCTTCTTTTGCTTCTCCACATCCATCTTAGGTGTTCTATAGGTCTACTTTTGACACTAATCTCCAAGCTTCTCAAAACTTTCCAACTCAAATCAACTGCCAATATTCAGGTTCCTCCTATCGAGCTCTTCATTCTGCAAAGGAATTAGGGAAAATTTCCTGCCATCTTTCTCAATAGTGAACACATTCTTGATACAATCATGTACAACCCTACAATCATACTGCCAAGTTCTACTAAGCAACACATGACAACTGTTCATGTCCACAATATCACACAACATTTGATCCTTATATTTTCCAATTTGGAAATCAACAAGGCATTGCTCCCTCACTTCCAAAGCATGCTAACTTTGTAACCAATGAATCCTATAAGGATAAGGATGCCTTACTTTCTTCAGTCCAAGTTTTTGAACCATCTCCTTAGCAACAAGGTTATCAGTACTATCACCATCCATAATCACCTTACAGATTTTACCACTAGACTTACAAGTCCTAAACAAACTAGTCCTCTAACAAGAATACAATCTCCTCTCACCAACTAGTACTCGCCGAGCCAACAAAATTTCTCCTTGCTCAGGATGACTATCTTGAACTAAAACCTCATTCACAACAGCAGTTGTCCTACTAAATGGAAATTCAAAAGATCTATGCCCTTCTTTACCACATTTGAAAAAATTACCTATGAACTCACCTCTACCTATCCTCCTTTTCTAATCAATAGGTTTTGGTTCACCTTTTGCACTCAGTTGAGCTTGTGCCAAGCTTTCCTGCTTCTCCTTCTCTCTAGAATTACCTTGAATTTTCCTTTTCAACTTATCTTTTATCTTCAAAGCATACTAATAAGCATCCTCAACTAAAGAAATATTCAGCATACCAACCTCATCCTATATATTGAATCTCAAACCATTAATGTACTAAGCTACCATTTCCTTTGACAATTCTCTACGACTAGATCGAATAGTCAACTTGTAGAATTGCTCGGTATAATCCTTCACAATCATATCTTTCTATTTCATATTCAATAACCTCTTAAATAACTCAAGTTCATAATGAGCAGGAATGAACTTAGCCTTCAACTTAGTCACCATCAATCTCCATCTAGAGATCTTCATTTCACCCTCCTCTTCTTTGTATCATTGCAATTCCTTCCACCAAAGAGAAACATGTCCCTTTAGCTTAGTTTGTGCCAACCTTATTCTAAGTGGGTCCTTAAAGCTCAAAGTAGTCTTCCAATTCACTAGTCTAATCAATCAAGTCTTTAGGAGTCAAAGTACTTGAGAAATTAGAAATGTCCATCTTATGCTTCAGCTTCAACTGAGATCCTGTTCTAGCAAATTAACTAGCCCTAGTTCCAATAGGTCTCTCCACATGATCAATTTTATCCTCACCATTAGATCAAGCAACTTCATAGTCTTCAATGAATTCCTCATAACTTCCTTTAGTACCCACATGCCCAGGTACACCACCTAAAATACTTGCAATTCAACAATCATGTCACTCTTCATCAATGCAATCTTAAATTTGAACTCTGCTCTAATCTTCTCTATGATCCTTTCTTCCACCACATCACTAAGATAATCAATTTCCCTAGGGTCCAATCTTCTTGGAGGCATATTCAAATTTTTAGCAAACCCTAAGCAATGGATCCACCAATCCAGAAGATCAATCAACCATAAGAACAACCTTCTCCAACCCAAGAACTTGATGTAAACTACCTCAACTTTGGAAATCTGTCTACACACATAGGAATAACCTTCACTTTGATATATGTTCATTGATTTAACTTTCCATATCTTGGTAAAAATAGTGAATGAGATCATTCAATGGTGAGCCTTGGAAAGGGAGGGAAGAACAACTTTCAAAGTTCAAATTCTAAATAGGGTGAGACTTCTTTGGAATTTCAGAATTGGGCCCTTGGCTTGGAGCACAAGTCATGGGAGGATGGTCAGGGATCTTTTGGTACAGGGGACCAGATGGAGAAAGATTATGGCGACCTAGATGCTCCCCCTAAGGTGTTGGACAAGATTCCATTAGTTCCCAAGGTAGGTCTACCAAGCTCTGCTAAATGGTCATCACTTTTTGAGGTCAAGCCTATAGGTAAGTCCTCTTTCCCACTTGTTAAGATTCTCCCTAAGGTGGAGAAAGGATCCTATGCCATTGTCAATCCAAATGAGCTCATGGATCATACCATTGCATCAATGGCTTCAACCTTGGTTGGAAAATTCTTAGGGCCAAGACCAAATATAGATACTGTGAGATCTTTTATTAAGAAGAAATGGACCCTTGAAGGTAAAGTCTCTACCACAACCATGGCTAAGGGCTTTTTGTCTTTTGATTTTTCTTGTAAGGAAGACCTCTCAAAAATTTTGTGTGAAGGGCCATGGGCTATAGGTCATTCCAATTTGGTTCTCTAAAAGTGGTCTTCAAAGTTGAATCTGAATGACTCTTTCTTTGTGCAAGACCTTGGCTAGGTAAGGCTTCTAGAGCCCCCCTTAGAATTCTAGAATGAAGATGTTTTTGTCGGGGTAGCTAGCTTCTTCAAGGATCTCCTCTCAATAGATCCAAATACAACCTTGAAAAGACATCTTACCTATGCTCATATTTGCATAGGGGCAAGGGAAGGTGTAGACATGCCAGAAATAATGACGCTCCACTCAAAACTAGGAGTGCATGTTCAAAAACTGATTTATGAGAGGATGCCATTTGCATGCTTCCTTTATTTTAAATTTGGGCACAAGGCAAACCAATTTCCTAAAGCTAAGTTAGAAAGGAAAAAGGGTAAGCCTACTGGTACTTTAGTAAAGGGTAAGAAAATGGTCTGGAAATAGAAAATGACCAATATCTCAGAGAACTAGGATGAGACTGTGGGAAAGAATAATGTCCTCAACTAGGAAGGAGATCAAAGCAATGTAGGAGGTAAAGGATCAAAGGTGTTAAAAAATGAGGACCAAGATGTTGATCCCCAAGCCATAGAGGTGGCAGGTAAAAATTCATTGACTAAGAAAGAGCAAGAAGTTGGTATGCTAGAGGACCCTTAGATGGAGAACAATTCAAATATAGAATTGTTGGCCCCAACTAGAGGATCAGGAGGACTCTCAAAGGATTTTGATCACAACCTAAATGAAGGAAACAAATGAGAAGAGGTAAGCCATGTAGGGTAGGAGATGGTAGATGAGGTTCAGGATCAAAAGCTCTCCTTAGACCTCCCTTTGGTTCCTCTAGTGAATTTACTAGTATCCAATGACCTAGAGATGAATTTTTTAGATCTAATCAATAACTCTTACCCAGAATAGATCTCAAAATTGGAGGAATAGATAAATGGTTGCTCTCAAGACAATAAAGTTAAGTGGAATATGGTTAAAAAGAAGAAAAATCAAAATTGAGATCATCCCCCATTGTCTCCAACAATGACCAGAAGCAGGGTCAAAGCAGATGTTGGGGTAAAACCTAAGCCTCTAGGTAGAAAAGGCCTAAGTCAAGCATTACAAGAGGAGGCCAGAAAGAACTTAGCAAATGGGAGCTAGAGAACTATCAAGGAATGCTCTATAAAAAAGATATATAGATCATATCTTGGAACATAAGGGGCCTAAATGGTACCCACAAACATGAGATAGTCCAAAATATGATTAGAGACCAAAGACCTAATTTTTTACTGATTCAAGAAACAAAAATGAGAAAAGATATGGTAGGAAAGTTATCCTTCAATGGTAATATGAGTAGTGAGGCCATAGACTTGGAGGGAGCTATAGGGGGGTTCTGATGCTCTTCAACAAAAAGGCTTTCTAGATCTCTACTATTCTCAATGAAGGTAATACTCTCCTTTGCAAGGTCTCCCATGTACATAGTGGTGACTCTTGGTTTATCTTAAATGTGTATGCTCCTAATTCCAAAAGGGAGAGAAGGGTTTTTTGGGCCAAGATTCTTGGTAAAATTCACAATAGTAACATAAATAAAGGTGTTATTATGGGGGATTTCAACACCCCCCTTTCAGATGAAGAAAAATTTGGGGGGCTAGCCCCGAATTAGGAAAGTAAATTAGACCTCTCAAATTTTATTAACAATCTGGCCTTTATGGATGTTGATCTTTCAAGGAGATGATTTATTTGGTCAAACAAGAGAACTGGTGGGGATTGCATCCAAGTTCATCTTGATAAAGCCCTTATTTCCCCAGACTAGATGCAAACCCACATGTGCACTCTCCCTTCTTCCCAGAGTTAGATTAGACCACTTATTTTGAGAAGATGTGGACTTCCCATCTAGATTTGGAAGCTAAGATTTCTTCTTGGTAGAATATAGAGGTGGAAGGTACAATAATATTCAGGATAGCTCAAAAATTGAAAAATGTGAAAAGAAACATCAAAGTCTAGAATAAGATAGATTTTGAGCATATCTTCTAGGAGAAGGATGAGAAGACATACCAACTTTGAAAAGTCTAAGAATGGATATAGCAAAAAGGAAATAATGATCAAAATAGGATTGAAGAAAGGTCTATCCTATCTGAACTCCATAATATCATTAGTAGAGAAGAGTACTTTTGGAAGTAAAGATCTAGAGTTAATTGGCTCAAAGAGGGGGAATCAAAATACCAGGTTCTTCCATCTCTCCACCTTAAAGCACCAAGCACATAACAGGATATCGAGTATAAAGAGGGGGCATGCCACCTTGACAAAAGATAATGAGATCGCGGATGAAGTAGTGCATTTCTTTTCTTTGCTTCTTTCTAAGGACTCTTCACTTTTGCTGAAAGATCAGGAGGATATTTTGACTTCAATCCCAAATCTATTTCAGGACCATCATAATTCAGTGCTGAAGGCTATATCCACTTTACATCAAATTTATCAAGCTCTTTTATTGCTTCCTGCTGATAAAGCTCCAAGGCCAGATGGATTCTCGACATTCTTTTTTTAGAAATATTGGGAGGTGGTCAAAGGGAATGTGGTGAAGGCAGTGCAATAATTTTTTGGGGCCAAAAATCTTTTGAAGGAACTTAATGCTACATTTTTGGTGCTAATAATTAAAACCTCAAGGCCTGACTCAATGGATAAGCTCAGACCCATTAGCCTATGTAATTCTTTCTATAAAATCATTTTGAAAGTTTTGACCACTAGGATTCTTAATGTTCTCCATTTGATTATTTATCCACAACAAGTTGGCTTTATCCGAGGGAGATAGATCCTAGAATCAATAATGATGGTTGATGAGGTGATTCACTCCTTGGAAGCTAAGAAGAGGAAGGCTTTCTTCTCAAGATGGACCTATCAAAAGCCTATGACAGGGTGGACTGGGACTTCTTGAAGGCTATTCTCCAAGCTTTTGGATTTGATGTCCAGGTTTGTAAACTAATTCTTTAGCTTGTCTCCACCCCCTCTCTGGCCATTTTAATCAATAATGCTCCATCAAATTTCTTTTTTCCCTCGAAAGGGCTTAGATAGGGTGATCCCTTATCCCCTATTCTATTCATTATTAGGGCTGAGTGTATCAAGAGGTTAATCCTGAGGAAAAGACATAATCAGAGCTTGCATGGTCTTAAGCCATCATTTGGACATATTTCATTCACCCATTAGCAATTTGTGGATGACACTATTTTGGGCGAGGAAGCCATAGTTCAAGAGGCTAAGGTGTTAAAATGCTTATTGAATACCTACATGAGGGGTACAGGCTAATCTATTAATTGGGAAAAAAGCTTGGTCTTCTTTGTGAACACCCCAATTGAGAAATAAAGAAAAATAGCTCAAATCCTAAGATGTGGTGTGGGGTCTCTTCCAACTAGTTATCTTGGAATGTCACTAGGGTCAAAACCTCTAAAATCTTTCTAGAATGGTATTATTAATAGATTCAACAAGAAGCTAGAAGGTTTGAAAGGAGCTACCCTCAGTCAAGCAGGTAAATGTACCTTGCTGAAATCAACTCTTCAAAACCTCCCAACTTATGCCTCATCCTTTTTGGGATCCCAATTAAACATGCTGATAGAATGGAGAAAATCCAGAGGGACTTTTTGTGGATAGGGTTTGAAGAAAACAAGAGATATCATTTAGTGGCATGGGACAATGTTTTCCTTCTTAAATGCTATGGTGGTCCAGGTATTAGAAAAATTAGACACCTCAACAATGCTCTGTTAGTGAAGTAGATATGGCACATTTTTCAAAGTTCTAGAGAATGGAAAGATATCA
The DNA here is from genome assembly GCA_028749045.1 of Cupressus sempervirens. NCBI lineage: Eukaryota > Viridiplantae > Streptophyta > Pinopsida > Cupressales > Cupressaceae > Cupressus > Cupressus sempervirens. Next base: position 487,887,833 of record CM053786.1, read on the forward strand.
TGGTGGAGAAGTACTTGAGAACGTAGTCACTCAGCTTCATATTTAGTGAAGCTAATATTCCACATGGATCTTTTATTTGGAACAGGATCCTTAAGGCAAAATCTTTGGCCAAATCAAAGGCAAAGTGGAAAGTAGGCAATGGTGAAAGTATATTATTCTGGCAGGATAATTGATTAAGCCAAGGGCCCCTCATAGATTACCCTAGCTATGAGAGATGGGATGATTTATGTATAAGAATATTTGGTCTAAAAATTAGTGACTACAGAGCTGATCAGGGACATAAAGACCTGTCCCTAGTTTCCCAAGATCTAAAACCACTGATGACTATCCTGAATGCCATGATCCTTAATAACAAGAGGGATGAAATTATATAGGGATACAATTCCAATGGGTTATACTTAGTTTCTTCAGGCTACTTCTCATTGTGGACTATGATGGAGAAACCCATATGGGAAAAGGCTTAGATGACTAACCTCACTCTGAAAATCAACATATTCTTCTAGCTGCTTCTTTAAGAAAATATTCTTGCTTTGGATAACCTAGCTAAGAGGGGTCAGATATCCCAAATAGGTGCAACCTTTGTAAGCATGATTTGGAGATGGTTAACCACCTATTTATTCATTGCTCCTACTCCTTGGAGGTATGGAATCTTATGACTAGGGGCTATGAAGTCAGTTGGTGTAAATCGGCCAACATCAAAGATTTGTTTAGACAATGGAATTGTATGCATAAAGGAATGAAGACACAGATGATATGCTCCTGGTCTCTTCCAAATTTCTATTGGGGGGTATGGAAAGAGAGAAATAATTGTATCTTTAGAGATAGGGAAACCCCTACTTTTGTTATTACAGATAAAATTGATAGCACTATGAAGAAGAACTTCACCATCATAAAGGGGGGGGGGGGGGGGGAGACATTGAAGAAGGAGGAAACAACATAGAAAAGAAAAAGGACAAGAAGAGAAAAAGATAGGAAGCTAAGTGGATTTTTCCCCTAGAAGAATGGCATAAAGCCAATTTTGATTGGGCAGCCAAAGGGAATCCAAGCCCCACCAACTATGGAGGAATTATAAGAAATGGTCATGGGATTGGTGTTGCAACTTTTTCCTATCCCCTAGGGACTTAGATGAACCACTTTGTAGAGGCCAGTGTGGCTTGTCATATTTTCAAATTGGCTCTGGCTGCCAGGATTGAGAACCTTTGGTTGGAGGGAGACTTTTTAAATATAATAAATTGTTTAAAAGGTTGCTCTTAGCCCTTCTTGACCATTACAAATGTGGTGGAGGAGATTCAATTAGATTTGGGAAAATTCAAAAGGGTTCACGTCAGCCATGTGTATAGAGAGGCCAACTCAGTCATAGACTGGTTTGTGAACGAGGCAGTAGCCAAAAGCACAGTGATGATGTGGCACAACAGTGACATCTTTTTGGTGGCTATGAAAGATATTATAATGCTGGAATATATCCAGGGAAGTACAAAGGCAATATAATATTAATTATGGAAAGATATGCTAGCTTGCACAAAATACAAGATGTTAATGAAAAACATGGGAAGGTAATTATTCTCCATCATTTTGTGTACTTGTGGCACATTTTATGGGTCGCTTTTCCATCCCCCATTAAAATTGCCAAAGGTAAAAAATATTTAGGGATACAAAAATCTTATGAAGTTGAAGTCTATGAAGGAACAAAGAACTGGTGCAGGATTCTCAAACAAGAGATTAAGATGGTTGGGGAGAGGAGTAGGAAGGAGCCGACTAGGGAGGTAGAAAAATGGAAGAAAAGAACAAAGGTTTGGAACAAACTGGAGAAGGGTGAAATAGCGAGGTACATTGATAAAATCCATGGTTTTGATAAGAAAATCACCAAGCTCATGGTGAACACCTAAAAGGATGGGCATGTTAAAATTGATGGGGTCTCTCACTAGGTTAATGTGGAAATGATAGCTCAGGTCACACAGATACCCATGGAGGGGATAAATTTTTATAGGGATAAGAAAATGTTAGGTAATGCAGTCAAAGATTTTGTGAAGGATGAGGAAGAAAGGAAGAAGTTAGTGAAGGCTAAGACATACTATGAAATAGAGTCGATAAAAAAGTTATGGAGGTATGTATTAAGGGTAATTATTGAATTTATATCTTTGGATACTAGATTCGATAGGGTCAGAAAACACCACTTTGTTTTGTTAAACCATTTTTGACACGACATAAAAATTTCCTTTCCTTTTTATCTGCTTACTTCAATGAGTAAGGGCAATGAGGGTTTCAAGAAGAAACCTAGTGCAAACCCAACCCTTCACAAGGGTAGTCTCCTTCTGGTCTATGAATATCTCAAGAATTAGACTAGGGGAAAATCTTTAGGTCACTCTGGGGATGCTTCAAAGGATATTAGGAGCTCAAATTATTTTGATTATGAGGAAGTTCAAATTCCAAGCTCTAGAAGATGAGGATAACACCCCCTCAAAAGGAAAGAAGCCTAAGGGAGGGGAGAAAATTTCTCCCTCAACCAACATTGTTCGTAGCAAAAAAAATCCTTAGGGCTTAACCTCCAAACCTATGGAATAAGAGGAGGAGTATAACAAAGAAGAAGAGGAAATCAAGTTAGAGGAAGAGAAGAAGGGGGAGGACAGTGAAAAGAAGGGGGAGGACATTACTATTCTGCCAAGGAACCCCAAGAAGAGGAAGGTCAAGGAGGATTCGCTGTTGGAAGAGAGAAAAGATCAAACCCTTGAGGTTTTGGGCCCCATCCCTTCTATCTCTTCCCCATAGGGGAATATTAAGGAAATCTTGGTGGAAGACAATGGGGAGATGATAATGAAAGAAAGGAGGAGGTCATGGAGAAACTTCAACACAAACATGGCGAAGATGGGGATTGTTAGGGAGATAATGAACCCTCAAATTATGGAAGACAAAGAAGGAAAAATCCATTTTGATGAACTCATAGACCCATCTCTGGTAGCAATTTTAGATAATGCAAGAGAGATAGGGCTCAATCTACTCAATTATGCTAAAAATAGTATGATAGACAACTTTTGCTTAATCAAGTGGTTGTTCCACAAAATTGAAGAGCTCAAGGAGAAAAGGAGCTAGGAGGAAGGCCAAAGGATGAGTAGTGACTAGGGATATCTTTCCAACCAGGAGGATCATCTCTCTAAGGTTGAGAAAAGCATGCAAAGGATGGAGATATCAAACCAAAACTTGGTTAATTAGGTGATTTCCACTCTGAACACTCTAAATGAGAACATCAATAGTTTGGGTGAATCATTGAAAAATGCAAGAATCTGTGGGGAAAAGGAAGAAAAAGCCAGCACAGACTTTAGGCAGACCAAGGGAGAAATGAAAGAGACTAGGGGGCCAGTGGAACAATCTCACAACTTGAACCAGGATCATGGAGGTGTGGAAATCTAGAGTACCAATGAAGTAGTAGAAACTTTGCAGGATCGAGATAGGGAGAACTAATTGTAAGAGATCTTATTTTTTGCTTCTTCCTTTTCTTAGTTTAGGTTAGTTGGTTTTTGTTTCCTGGCCATAGGCCTATCTCTTGTTATGGCTTTTTATAGGCAAATGCATAGGGTCTAGACTTTATTTAAAATTATTATGTCCAATATTATGTAAAAACTCTTAGGTTTTAGGATCCCTATAAAACCTATTTTTCTTAATAAAAAACCTTCACTCTGTTACCATTTGACATAGTACAATGCAGGAGATTCCCCAAAGAAGATGTCCAAACCTTCAAAAAATAACCACACAATGAAAACACAACAACAAAATGACAATAATGCAAGATCTAATACCAACTCAAAACTCTTTATTCATAGATCTAACTAATTACATGCAATATGCCTGACTGTAAGGCCTTTCGATTTAGGGCCAAATACAAAAAAAATTTCAATATTAATTCTGCAAGATCCAACTTACAAGCTTGATTCTAGCTAGTCTAGATCCAAATCTAATAAGAACACCAAAAAAATTCACACTTGTACCCCTAGGTCCACCAAGAAAATCCTCTAGTTCTCAAGCTGTAGCCATATCTCTTCAAATTCACATCTACACAATCCCCTTCACTCCTTTGAATGAATGAATTCTCTCACTATCATAAAGACTCCACAAAACCCTTTACTTATACCTAACTAAGCCACAAGTTGGCCTAGTTCATTACAAACTAAATGAAATACCTAACATTAAATATATGTTGAGCCACAAGTTGGCCACGACACAAATTAAATACCCAAACATAAATTAAACACCAAAAGTTAGCTCACAGACAACTCAACATGAACAAAACCAAAACCAATACTAGCACTCAACACATAGAGGAACACTTGGCATCTACTAGCTATAGTAACTTGACACCCACTAGGAGCTACAGTAACTTAGTACCCACTAAGAGCTAAACAATTCGACATCCACTAGGAGCTACACTAACTCATCATCCACTAAGAGCTATAGTAACTTGACACCCACTAAGAGCTACAATAACTGAACATCCATTAAACAACTTGGTAGCAATAGAAAATTGGAAACCACTGGCACTCGACTCTAATATACAAGATTGCAAGAAAGCCTAGGATGCTCCTACATCACTTTACCTCATTTTGATTTTGACCCTAAGGGGGCATAAATACTCTATCATTGCTTGCTATAGCTATCTATTTCTCAAGAGCATATGCTTGATATTTTCATGTGCTCTTTCTGCTTTTCTTCATGTTAGTGCTACTCTTGAGTTCTGATGTCATTTCTTTCTCCTAGTGTTCAATACTATTGCTACTAGGCTGTGCATATAGGACTTGCTATTTCATTCTACATTTCATTCTTTGGAATACGAATTATCCATCTGTTACTACCCACTTGGCTTCTACATTATTTGATGTAATGTGTTCCTAGATTGATCACACATTAGTCAAAAATGGGAAAATGTAATCACCTAAAAATGGTCATCTAGAATATTAGCCCTCTTCTCAACATTTTGGCCAAATCATTTAATCATTTACCTAGGCCAAATTTCTTAAAACCAATTTATTTTGTTCTAACCTATAGTTTTACTAGAATATCCTAAGTCCATATTTGATTAAAAAACATGTCCCCCTTTTAATTAAATAAAAGACCCCATTCTTCTAACCCACTCAATGTGCACACATAAAGTCTTTTTTCTATTTTACAAATTATAAGAAAAGGCTTTTTTCTCACATGAAAAGTCAACTCCTTTTTATTGGTTGACTTGATCTTACACATGGATCATGTTAAAATTCAACTCCCACCCTTGATCATCCATTTCTTGATCTTGATTTCAACCATTCATCTACCTTTAAAAGAGAGAGCTCTCTCCCTCTCTAAGGATCCCATTTTGAGCTAATGTTATGCTGCAGGTTTCTTGGATCACTTGTGGAGAATTTCTAGTCTTCTCATATCATTCTTGCATCCTTCATCTTAGCACTAGATTCATTTAGCATAGCTTTATTTCCTATGGCATAGTATAAGTTGACATAGTCTAATTAGCAATGGTTGTAATATGCTCTTCTTACTTAATCTAGTTGCATCCTTGCACTCCATATTAGCATAGTTCATTCTTGTATTTCATGCTCGAGAAATATGCTAGACATTTACATTCTTGTTCTTGTCTAAGGAATCCCTCATTGCATGGTTTACTAGCAAGGGTGTCTCTAAGGATTAGCTAAGAGCTCTTTATATGCTAAAAAACACACCTTTGTACTCCATGAATAGGGATCTCTAAGCCGATATTTGATTGTTCCAATCTATGGGATATCTTAGATAGAGGGGTTTAGAGAAGCACACAAACTTAGTGTATAATAAAAAGCTAGGTTTTGCAAACCTCCAGATCCACCAAAGAAGCCTTTTAAGACATACTACACAGCTTGGGTAGTAGAAAGTCATGGTTGGGAATACAAGAAATGTAGCATGAGATAATAATGGTGGGAACAATGGTAATGCAATTGTTCAAAACAATAGCCAATAGTGGCATATTGTGATGGTTAAGTTGTTGAGTTGTTATCCTTGCCATCAAGGTTCAAATCTAATGGGGATGAGGTCCCCCATTTGTGGCCTCACTGGTTCATAGCTCTAGGTCAAAGCATTTACCCCTTTGGAAAAAAAAAAAAATTGTTCAAAACAATATGACCTTTGAGTTTCCTATCTAGCCACCTTCGAATAATGCCCTTGTGATGAATATCCCTCACTCATTACTTCCTATATTTAGGGGTTCAACCTCTGAAGATCTTGATATGTTACTATTTGAATTTGATGTCCTTTGTAATAGTTATGATTATCAAAGTGATGCACAAAAGCTAAAGCTATTCCTAGCTACATTAAAAGATGTTGCATTATGATGGTTTATGAGTCTTAGGGATATTAGAACTGTAGGATTTGAGCAAATAAGCCAATCAAATCCACAAAGCCTTCGAATCCCTGCATGCAAAAACCTGTCACATAAGAAAAAGACAAGAAGAGGCAAGGGTTTGCTAAAAAATGGAGATAGAAGAAAATTTGCTCTCAAATGAAAAATGCATAAGAGATAATGAAGAAAGTACAATGCTCATCCTTATAAAGGTGAGATAGAAACCCTAAACTAAAAAGCTAGGTTGCACATTATTAATTAATAATTAATTAATAATGCACCTACAAGATAGCTTAAGCAAAAAATAGAGTAATAGGCAACTTAATTAATTAAATCAAAGTGATTTAATTAATAAGTGCAAACAAATAATTACTCTAACACCCCCCCTTAAGCGAAGCTCAGGAGGTAAGCTAACCTAGCACAGCTATGAAAGCAGGAAAATTGGATCCCGGCAACAAGGCCAAATCAGGTACCCAGTACAAGGAAATCTCTATAAACTGGAGTAAAGGAGAAAACCCAGTGGGAAAAACCCCTCTCCAAAAAGAGATATAATGACTTAAAGAGACTCTCTCAAAGCCATAAGTATAATGCGTGACTTTAACCCCCCCCGTGAGAGAGGGCCAAGGCTCCAAAGCCCCCCCAGAATGAAAGAACTCCTGGATGAATGAACAAACCACTGTGACTCTAGTGCAGAGGAGTGAAAGGTAGTGGACACTGTAGAGGGAACCTCAAAAGCTGAGGTGTCACTGGAAGGCCGAGCTGATGCTCAAAGGAGTAGACACGAGGATTTTGAAAGGGAATCCCCAATGTAAGTGGTATGACAGGTGTGCTGACACTGTCATCAAAGAGGAGATGAATGTCCTCTGTAGAATTTTCAACAACTGCACCTAGTGGCTTGATAAATGGAGCTGGAGGATCAAGCAGTGCTGAAGAAGAACTCTATTGAACAGAAAAGAGCTCAAGAGGAGGTGACAAGGCAGTTAAAACAGTAGTCTCAGGAACCACACAGAGGTTCAAGAAACCTGACTGTACCACATGATGCTCTCTCAAAGGAGGAGAGTCGTGCTCTGGCAAAGGTGGACCAAAGTGTGAAAAGGAGTAGAGATGAGTGGAAAGATCAACTATGCCTGTAGCAACAATACCTCCTGTCATACTATCTCAGATGAAAACTAAATCTGGAGTGAACTCAACTGTCTTCCCGGACCCACTATGAGAAATCTGATAAATCGAGAGAAGGTTTGCAGACAGAGATGGAACATACAACACATCATTGAATGTGCCATCCTGAATGCATACAGTGCCTTTCCCGCAGAATGTCATAATAGTGTTATTCCCAATGATAATATGGGGAATAGGAGAAGCCTCAAAAGAAGAGAAGATCTCTCGAGAAGATGCCATATGGTGAGAAGCACCTGAATCCAGTATCCAAGGAACCTGTGAAGGGAATGTGAAAGAAGCCCGCAATGCATGACCCTTTCCAAGATCCTGTTCAGCTGTAGGATTGATAGAAGAAGACTGATAAGCAAACCCCTGTGAGCCAGAAGAGGATGGAGAGGAAAGATTGCTCTTCTGAAGAAGAGCTTGCAAATCCGCTATCTGTTTCTCATAACCATCAAACTTCTTCTGATAACAAAGTGACTCATCATGTGTTCCCTTCTGACAAAAGGAACATGTAGGTCTTTCAGTCTTCTGTTTCTCCTTCTTAGAAGAAGATGGTGGGCCAGTAGAGTGTTGAGAAGAGGAATCTGATAACTGCTTCGGCTTCTGTGTGCTCGGAGGTGGCTTGGCAATTAATTCCTATGATTGTGAACTTGTAAGAGAATCCATACTAGTGAGCTTTGATTGCTCACGAGTCAACCGGTCACAAAAAATCTCAAAAGAGGGCATAACATGTCGTGCACCTAGAGCATCCATAGTGGAGTAGAAGGTAGAAGTGAAAATCTGATAAGGTCCTCGAAGCTTGGACAGTATCAGAAAGATACACTCATTATCAGATTTTGTCTTTCCTGCAACCTGTAACATAGATCGAAGAGACTTGAATTTCATCAAGAAATCCTCAATGCTGGTGAATAATTTAGGATTCTACAGATAGATGCGGAGTTTACCTCCTTGATTCCTGAATCATTCACCAGCATTGAGGATTTCTTGATGAAATTCAAGTCTCTTCGATCTATGTTACAGGTTGCAGGAAAGAAAAAATCTGATAATGAGTGTATCTTTCTGATACTGTCCAAGCCGAAGCTCGAAGGTGGCTTGGCAATTAATGCCTGTGATTGTGAACTTGTAAGAGAATCCATACTAGTGAGCTTTGATTGCTCAAGAGTCAACCGGTCACAAAAAATCTCAAAAGAGGGCATAACATGTCGTGCACCTAGAGCATCCATAGTGGAGTAGAAGGTAGAAGTGAAAATCTGATAAGGTCCTCGAAGCTTGGACAGTATCAGAAAGATACACTCATTATCAGATTTTGTCTTTCCTGCAACCTGTAACATAGATCGAAGAGACTTGAATTTCATCAAGAAATCCTCAATGCTGGTGAATGATTCAGGAATCAAGGAGGTAAACTCCGCATCTATCTGTAGAATCCTAAATTGATTCATTGTGCCAAATAAGGTTGAAAACTTGTCCCACATAGCCCTGGGTGTATTCAAACCATCCAGGTGAAACAGTAACCCCTCTGAAATATTCATTGCAATGAGGCCCATTGCCTCATCCATTTTATTGCGCTGCATAAGAAGCTCATAAGGCCTCTGTAGAACTGGCTGAGCCGCATCAAGACATGACCATAACCCCTTTGCCATAAGCAATCTAGTCATCTGTCCTTTCCAAGTATGGCAGTTGTGTGGTGTAAGGCAGGCGACATAGGAGTCCGCCATTGAGAGATGAAGATGGAAGTAGAAGAGTCTTATTCTGAATTAAAGTACAGAAAAGAAAGTGCCCCCCCACAATATATAATGATATCCCTCAAATACCAAAGAAAACAACTATAGAAAGTATAAAAATTGAGAAAAGAACCTGGATTTCGGATGAAGAGAAGAGGGAAATAGAAGTCTCTACTTCAATGCTAAAATTGGAAGCTCAAATGAACTCAAAATGAAACGAAACTAGTACCATTGTCTCCATCTCTGAACCAGCTTTCCAGCGCTTCTTTCAGATTGGAAAAATACCTCTGTATGCCCAAGTTAAGGCCAAAAAACCAACTGCAGGTCCAAGAAGGGAGCTCTCTGGAAAAATACAGACATGCGAAAAAACTTGACGGCCGTATGGCCATCAACAGCCAGTCACCGGGAAAAAATCCGGCTGTCGGATTGATGACGTCAATTGCTGGATAGATGATGTCATGCCGAGACTGTGCAATTGGCGGCGCCGCTGGAGGAGGTGGTGCCCGGGCGGTAAACGCCGGTGGCGCTGCCAGTAGTGGTGGCGGTGGAGCGGAGGCTGCGCCGCGGGTGGTCCGCCGGCTGCGGCTGAGCTCCGGCCGGGTGCGGGCGGTGCTCCGGTGGCTGCGGGGTGGCGTCGGGGCGGAGCGGCCCGAAACAATTTTTTAAATTTTTTTTTAAAAAAAAAAATGCCTCGATCTGCGTGAAGGAGGCCGTACGGCCCTGCTGGGCAAAAAAAATTTGCCTCCCGGAGCAACGTTGTCCAAATCGGACAAATTTTATATGGAAATAGGGGTTTTGACGCCTTCTGAATCCATCCGTGATGTCCGTTTGGCCTCAACCTGCTCCAAAAAATAGTGACCCCCCTGTTTTCTCAAAAAATACCCAAAAAATTCCAGATCTGTTTTGTCAAACCCTCATTCTCCTTTTTCTCCAAATAACGAACAAGCTGCAGTAGATCTGGCTCTGATACCATGTAGGATTTGAGCAAATAAGCCAATAAAATCCACAAAGCCTTCGAATCCCTGCATGCAAAAACCTGTCACAGAAGAAAAAGACAAGAAGAGGCAAGGGTTTGTTAAAAAATGGAGATAGAAGAAAAGTTACTCTCAAATGAAAAATGCATAAGAGATAATGAAGAAAGTACAATGCTCATCCTTATAAAGGTGAGATAGAAACCCTAAACTAAAAAGCTAGGTTGCACATTATTAATTAATAATTAATTAATAATGCACCTACAAGATAGCTTAAGCAAAAAATAGAGTAATAGGCAACTTAATTAATTAAATCAAAGTGATTTAATTAATAAGTGCAAACAAATAATTACTCTAACAAGAACATGGGACCAAATGAAAGATTCTTTTTTTGCAAAATATTAGGAATATTGTAAGACCAAGGAAGTATGGGATGAAATCTTTTGCATGACTCAATGAGTAGAAGAGTTCGTTGAAGATTTCTTAGAGCATTTTGCCTTTAGTTTACAACATTCAAGATGCCTTCATTTAACCACGAACACTATCAAAATTCTCTTCTTAAGGTGAATTCAAGATGAAAGTTTGGACACTTTAAATTTGATTGGTAAAGGTGTTATTTATAAATTATCCTTCGACGATATTTGTGATACATGCAAGAAGTATTTGCAGTCTCACGAATTTGTTCATGGACACTCAAGTAAGTTTTCCACTATGGGTAATGCATCAGATATCTCCAATTGAGAAATTAGTAATCTATTTGAAGACCTAAAAAATAATTTATTAAATCATATGGGAAAGAAAATTGGTACTTTGTATACTTGTAGGAAACATGAGGAAGCTAAAAAAGCCTTGGTACTATATTTCCCAACTTTCCATAAGAAGCATGGACCATTAGACTACACCTATAATCAGATTCACATGGCATCCCTCAAAGAAGCTAGCAAAAATTTGATACTATGACCTCTTCTTGAAGGGATGGTTCCTATGGAGTATATCGAAGAGACAATTTACTTTATGGCCCCATGACACTAGTTCCCACCTAGAGGGTTCTCCAATGAACATTTTCCAAGGTCCATGGTATGGAGGTTGGAAACAACCTCATCCCTATCCTCAATGGACCCAAGTTTTTCAACCTAGTACACAACCATGGCATCAGGCATGGAGGCTAGATCTGCCATAGTGCTCTTATCCACCTCCACAACCTTATATACAATCCTATCTTCCACAACATTATTTTCCTCTACTGGCAGTGATAAGTCCCTATCAACAATTTCAATAATTTCTTCTCCCATTACCTCCATCTTCCTCTAATCCTCCTTCAAATCCACCACAACTACCCAAACCCACATCTGTGGCAACTCAACCAAATCCAAATCCCAATAATAAGCCTTCTCAACTTCTTTATAATAATGAGGTGGAAAATTTCCCTACTTATCCTATAAAGATAGTTGAGTTGGATGGTGTACAACTAAGATTAGCGAAGGCTCTTAAAGGACATACTATCATAGAGGTCAATGACGAACATAATAAAGAGCTAGAAAAAGATCCTCCCTTTCCTGATCGATTCATCCCTGAACAAGAGCCTAAATAACCAACACATTCAGAGTTTGATATTTTAAATGAATTACACAATGTTAATATCAAAATTTCCCTTTTTTAGGTGTTGGTGTTTTAAAACTACCAGGTTGCAAAAGCCCAATACCAGGATACAAAAGAAAAAACTTAGTCTAAAGATTGGCTGATTCCCATGTTCAACTAAATTTATGTCAGATCTGGAACAACTTCAATAGGGCACAAAGACTCTCTACACTTTAGGCTCTTCAGGGCCAAGGCGGGTGCACCTTAGGGATTGAAATGACTAATTATTTGATATTCTTCTTCAAAACTCAATCACCCACACTCTTCTTTTTAGATCTATCCCCTATAGTAGAAAATGGTCAACAATCTTCTTGGATTTGTAATTAAATTCTTGATTATAATAGCTAGCTATAACTTAGAGGAAAGCTATCACAAATAAGTAATGACCAACAATTTGATTCTTCATTACATAAAGTAACTATTGATTTTGATTTAAAAGTGCTTTGGGTAACCAAATAATTGCATCAATTTGCATCACAACTTATGACCAATGTCTTATCCATTGCTATACAAAGTCACACCAGTAAATAATTGACCTATTTAATTGACTTGCAATTAAATTCATCAGTTGTTAACCCTACACTCCATTCTTATGATATCCCTCTCATATGCCTAGAAACCTTATCAATTTATGGAAGCATTTACTTAATTAATTAAATTAAAAACAACAATAAATTAATATACAACCTATCCTAGTTGCATTAAATTGTATGAACTTTTCTCATTCAATCCCAATATAATAAGCATATGAAAATGGAGACAAAAATCAGAGACACAGATACTCAAAACTTTTTGTATTAACTTTCTTTGAAAATAATACATCACTGATGTAATACTCAGAAATAACTCAAAATAAGACAAAGCCTGTCATTCCTTTTCATTATGTATTCAACTTGGAAATTTGAAACAACATACAATTGGCACAAAAACTAGATCAACTACAAATAACATAAACAGTAAAAATTATACAAACTTTGGACCCTCACTCCACATCTTGGAAATCCTTTTATAGGAAGGTTTAAAACAAGCTTCAAATGGGGGGATAGATGTCAAAAATTGAATGGAAAATAAATACAAAAATATTTTGCATGTTACTTTTGCAAACATTCTCTGTACTTTAATCAAAATTGGAATGCAGTTGCAAAATTGGTAGATGACACTTTCTGTATCTATATCTTTGCTTGAAACTATTTGTACTTTGATGGCTTGTCACTTTCCTTGCCTTTTCTTTATCCTTTTGTCTCTTCTACCTTTAACTGCATCTTTGAACTACCTAGTCACTTTCACTGGATGATATGGCCTTTATATTTGCTATAACTTCCCAGATAGAAATATTTGTGTCCACATAAGGCTAGGTGGCATCCATAACTCCATTCAATTCTTCAAGGTGTTTTCTCCACTTTGCATCTATTATGGCCTTGACCTTTGCAGTTATCTTTGACATTTCAACTTCTAACTTGTATAGCATATCTATCAGATCATATACTACCACTACAATTGCTTCATCATTGCAATAGGCCATAAATATGGGATGATTCAAAATGTTGTCAAAAGAAGATGACCATTCCTTCCAATCCTTCACTCCTCCATCACTGTCCAAAATTGTGGGCACAAAATTGGGTGTTCCTGTGGTAATTTCTTTCATTTTATTTTGAATTAATTGCAACTTTCCAACAAAGAAACCATTCAAATCATTTACATTATTTATCATTTTTTTGACATTGATAATCATTATCTTTGGCATATCTTTCTTTTGTGTGAACAGAGGTACAAGATTATCAAAATATTGGGTGTAAGGACCCCATGTATTGAAAAGGGGAGACAATAGAGCAACCACCTCAGAACATTTGTATTCAACTCTCTGCAAAATAAGATAATTAGTATGCACATTTTGTGAAACAAGTTTTAATGCATTTATTTTCTGGACCAACAAGTTCTCGATAGTTCTAATTTCAATCTCCTTGCTAGACTCCAAATGTTCTTCGTCAACTTCCATAGCCTGACCTTTCAAATCCTTTGTCTCAAGTATTCGGCCCTATGTTTGTATGCCCTCATCTTTAACCTCTCTAGTGGACCTATTAGTACTTTTCAAAGTCACTATTTCATTCTCCAACTGAAGGTTTCTCCATTTAAGACATAGGTCTTCTTCATTTCCTTTTCATAATGCCTCCTAGTTTTAATATACTACTCCTAGGCTCCTTCTAGTTGTTCTTCTAGTACATCTATCCTATTTTTACCCATCATTGCTGCTAAATTTTGTAGTCCATAAATTTGGCTACTTGAAGTAGAGTTCACATTCCAAAATATAACATTTCCCTTAGGGGAATTTTTAATTTCCATAAGTGCAGGCTTCTAGTTTTTTGGAGCTAAGCTCCATATTGCCATAGTTTGGGCATCAATGTTATACAAAGAGCCTCTCAATTCTCCCATCTAATTCTTGTCTTCAAAAGATATGGTTCTTTCTCATCTTCTCATCTGATCCAATAAAAATAAAGAATTGATATCCCACCCTAGGAAGACAATCATACCACCTTTCTTTACTAGCTCTTTGGCTTCTTCCATAGTGAGGGTTTCACTAGCAGGGTCATACTCTTGTAGTTTCTGAACCATCTCAACAACTACTTCATCTGAGTCACCTGGCCTCATTTACATGGATACCTCATTTTTTTTTCAATTTAAATAGAAGACCCTTAAATTCCTCTATTTTGATGAAGTTATCACCACCCATGAATTCATTTGCCTCAATGATCCTATCATCAAGCATTTGAGCTTCAAGTTCTAGTTTCTTGGCCCTTTTTACATCATCAGCGGCTTGGGTTATCAGAAAGTTTCTTTTCACAGTGTCAAAATATTGGCTTCCCATTGGGAGGATTTGTAAGGCTTTCTGTGCGGCCTTTGGTGGAATCTCCACCATTTTCTACTTCTTATTCCTCTGTTGGGCCCACTCTAGACTCTTTGCCTAGTCTTCTTCATCATTACTAACTTACCATAATGTCATGATCTGAGGGTTTGGGATCTACTCTTTTCTGGATCTCTTCATACACTTGAGCTAAAATTTCATCAAAACTTTCAACACATTTGTCCAACCTAGTCCACTAGCCCATCTCAGGATAAAATCCTTTAAAACATGGATCTACCTTCCTCTTCTCTTGTTCAAAACTAAGAACATCCTAAAAATTAATCATTCTCTCTTTACATACATTTTCATCCAATTTTTTAGCAATGATATCCTCCTCCCATATGCATTTTGTTAGAGGTAAGGTATAACTCCTCATCCTCTTTAAGGCATTCTTGACTATATTGTTGGGGTCATAGATTCTAGTAAGGGTCATTGGAAATTTGTATTCTCTAAGGAAAGCACATGTTTCCTCAATTGCATTCTTTCCTATCTGAAAGTCTCCTACCTTGGTACACCTACATAGGAAAGTTCCCTTCTTGACATTTTTAACTAGGTATTCTTTGTTTAATAAGATTAATTGCTAGAATATCTCTATAATTGTTAACCTCTCTAGCACAAACTTTGGAAGAAGATGGGGGGGGGGGGGGGGGGGTGGGTGGGTCGGTTGAGAGCATCCAAAAACCCTAATAATAGTATAGTCTTAAAAAAGAAAAACACCACCCCAATTATGTCCTAACTATTTTGCCTCATTAAAACATAAATTTGGCTTAACTTTCTTCTTCACATTATGTGGTATTCTTTCATTAATAGTTCCTATCATTTTTAACATAGGGTATACAAAGTCATTATAAAAAGAAATTACAATAGAGTATGGGTAGGTACCCTTGTCCATATTTTCATAGGTAATCTCTCTACCCATTCCTCTATAAACTTGAAGAAACTTTGATCAAAGAGATCCAAATTTCTAAATAGGATTAGATGCATGAGCATAGAGTAGTGAAAAAACCTAGAATTCTCCAATCTTCCCTCCTATGCAAAAATAATTGCATCATGCATTTTGGTGATGATGTACTCAAAAAAATCATATCCCACATTTGTGTTGGGATCCTGAATGTTTAATGCCATGATGTAGTGTGCAAAAATAGCATACATGGTTCCATCTGAATGTATGGCTTTGTTCAAAGCAAAAATAATATTCTTTATATACCTCTGAAAGAACTCAAGAGGCATGGATTCATCCACTTCCTTTTTCAATGGCATTTCCCCATTTTCTTTGTGTACTTGAGGGATGTGCCTAGTCATAACCTTTCCCATGTAAAAATTCTTGTGGCTTTTGAAAATTTCATTAAAATTTTCTATGTACATTGGAAATGATATAGGGCCTCCCAAGTCAAATGCTTAAATGAATGTCTCCTTATCCAATGCTTAGAAGATCCTCCTATCCTTCCTATGAAATGTCTTGTTGATTAGGTTGTAACATTTTATCGGTGCCTTCATTAGGTCAACATCCACAAAGACCTCTACCATGATTAACTTTCCCAAGTTCCTGGTCCAAGGGTTTCATATTGGGACCTTCTCTATCCTATTCTTATAAAACTACAATAATAGTTCATTTCCATTTCTATCAGGCACCTCTGCATCTCTTATAGAATGCATAGGGATCCTAGAAAACATGGTAATTTGTAGCTTGTGCATTTGAAGAACTAGGTAGAATTTTCATTCATTCATCCATGAATGGGCTAGGGCTTTTCAATTTTGAAGTGGATTCTTTAATCACAACTTGCACTATCAATTCTCCTTCTTTCAATGTCATTTTTACAAAATAATCTTAACAATTGTGACTGCTAGATGCTGGAAATTTGGTCAAATTTACTCTACAACTCTATCTTTACTCTAAAAACTCAGACAATCATGCAAGTAGTAATGAAAATCTTTGCGTTTCTTAAAATTTATCTATCTCTACAAAAGTGAGTGTGACATTAATGGATTTAAAACCCTCATTCTTGAAATCCTTAAAAATTTGGAGACCTCTTCACTTTTTCAATTATCCATGCTTCTAGCTCATATTTTTCCTTCCATCTCAGACATGGCTATTTAAAATTATTTATGCCTTTAAAACTGAGATTTGCAATTATGAAATGACCTATTTGTCACTGCTTCACCACAATTTTCTTCTTCTCTTTATCCTTGGCTATGACCATGCAAAGAGGGCTATCTCTACTATTTCACAACTTTTCTACTTAAATTTCTAACTACTATATCAAGCCTACAATGTTGTGCTTCCCTTTAATCACCACTTCACAACTCTATTTCATTATTGATTTTTTGGGCTTGCAAAACTATGACCTCTTTATTCTATGCTTTATCGCTACTTCACATCATTTCAATTCACTAACCACTCCAATCTAGTGATGACCATCAAACTTACTATTTCATATCTTCACTACAGTTTAGGAATTAACATTCCTTTTACTTGTGATGCTACAATTATTTAGATATTAACCATGTTGCCTCTTTGCAATCACCAAATATAAAGCTTTTTTTAATCATGCGATGTTGTGATAATTATTTTGATTAATCACTACTTTATTTCATAGCTTCACAACCAAAAACCTTAACTGTGACTGAAACCTTGTGAACTTGCACTAACCTTTAACTTAACCATTCTAAATACATTTTGCAAGCTCACAACTTTTAAACTCACATTCAAACCTTGTGAAAGTGTGATTATAAGCTTTTGCCACTTTACTACTTTGACCACTAGTCAATTAGAATCTTTTGCAAAGATGTGATAGTTTAAATTTTAACTGCATGGTTCTTTTTTGCTTCTTCACAACTTCAAAACTTCTTAATTGTGTTTCTATCTGTGATGTTGTAGTAACCACCTTAACTTTAATATTTTCTTTGTTCATAACATGACATCCTCAAATCTGACCACAACTTTAACCCCTCAAAGATGCGATCATGAGCATTTCACTACTTCACCACTTTAACCAAAGTTTATCAATAACTCCTTGCAATGGTGTGATAACTTATTAACTATGTCATGCTACGATGATTTTTATCTTGAGTATTTTAGATCTTTAACATTGCTTCGCAACTTGAAATGTATTCAATGTCTTTTCACCCATGACATTGTGATAATCTTTTAAAGTTAACTATTTCTTTCAATCACAACCTCACAACTTGAAATCCTAACCCAACACTTAAACCTGCAAAGCTGTGATCATGAGCCTTTCATTGCTTTGCAAACTTAACCTAGGATTACTCTTAACCACTTGTGAAGATGTGATAAAACCTAACTACTATTTTTCCTTTCACATCTTGATAACTTAACCTTTAGGGCTTATCTATCTGCTTTTGATGGAGTGAGGATTTAGACTTTGATTGCCACTTTATGCTTTTCACACCTTTGCAACTTAAATTTTTTAATACTAGATTCCTACTATGATTATGCGATCTCCATTGAATCGCTCCCTCACAACCTTAACTTGATAATTAGCCCTAATAGCTGTAAAGATGTGCTAACCTATTATCATGACTATTTTACATCCTCATATCTTTCAAAATGGTTAGTGATCACAAAGGCACGATGTTGAGATTGAACACTTTCACAACATCACAACTTAAAAGAACTAAGAGGCATGGAAAATAACATGAGAAAATGTTAAAGACTCAGGGATATTAACATATAAACAATATTTTTCACATATCCCTATTTGATAATTGCATGATAATTTACAAACATTTCAATAAAAACAAGACATGACTATTTCCCTAAGGTGTTTTCATGAGGGAAAATAAATTTTCAAAAACCCTTATCAATTGATACACAATTTCTTCCTAATTTTTCACAGGATTTCACAAAAATTTTTGTTGGGTGAAAAATTAGGCCATCAATAGGATCTTAAGGATATTATGGTATACAGCAAAATGGTATTTGAGTTATGCTCTCGACAATAGAAAAATAAGGAGGATCCAAAGATTGCTCAAGTTATTAGACAATTGGAAAAATTAATGTTGGGGAATGTGACTATTCCAAAATATGTAGATCTTGGCGTCCAGTCATATAGGTAAAATTTTTTTTCGTAATACACTTGTAGATTTAGGTGCTACTATAAATGTAATGACCAATAAAACATAAGCCAAATTATCATTGGATGGACTTAGACCTACTCCTACGGTACTTCAAATGGTTGACTGATCCTCTGTCAAACCACAAGGGGTTATAGATGTTGTTCTTTCCATTGAAATTTGGGATTATCTGACTAATTTTATGAGTTTGCAACCAAAAGTTAAGTTGGGGGGGTATCCTTTGATTCTAGGGAGACCCTAGTAAGTAACTGCTAATGCCCACATCAATTGCCGATAAGGTAACATAGTTATTTCCAATGTAGAACAAAAAAACAATTGACATTATATCCCACTAATCAACCCTTGTTAGATACATAAGATCCTACATGGGTTGATAATGATCTAGAATATTATGTACCAATACTTACCATCGAACATGCACAATACCTCGAGGAGCCTA
The DNA here is from genome assembly GCA_028749045.1 of Cupressus sempervirens. Taxonomy (NCBI): domain Eukaryota; kingdom Viridiplantae; phylum Streptophyta; class Pinopsida; order Cupressales; family Cupressaceae; genus Cupressus; species Cupressus sempervirens. The sequence goes on from CM053786.1 coordinate 487,907,106, forward strand.
CTAATGGCAACATTTTGTTGAACTTTCTTTAAGATAGGTATGAATCTAATGATATCTTAAAAACTATGATTTTTCCTTCCCATGCAACTATTGACTGTCATTTTGGGAATTTTCCTCTGGTAGGCAATTTTTGATCTATTCAACACTTTTTCATATTACACCAATTTTTTTCACATTAGTATTTGTATAGTCCATTGTTGTCTTTATATAAACTAGATCCATCACCAGAGTTTATTCTTGATGCTCCTACACCATCATAACCTATGGAGATCTTACCAGGGTGTACTCTCAATAGTAATCCTCAATTAACACCTGCTCAAGTTAAAGATCTCATAGGCATGCTCAAAGAACACAAAGCTATGTTTGCATGGGAATATTAGGATAAGCAAGATATTAATCCAGACACTTGTACCCACCATATTTAAATTGAAGAAGGAAGTTACCCAACTTGACAACCATGATGAAGACTCAATTCTTCCTTGTAAGATGTAGTCAAAGAAGAACTCCAAAAGCTATTGAATGTTATTTTCATCTATCCTATCTTGAATAGTAGGTTGATATCTCCTTTGGTTATTGTACCAAAAATACAATCGTAAGTGGCATATTTGTGTAGACTATAGGGCTTTAAATAAAGCTACTAAAAAGGATCACTTTCCATTACCATTTATTGATCAAGTATTGGATACTCTTGTAGGGAAATAATTATTCTCTTTCTTGGATGGATTTAGTAGGTACAATCAAATCCACATCTCCCTAGAAGATTAGGACAAGACAATCTTCACCTATCCATGGAGAAACTTCACATACATTGTTCTTCCTTTAGGGTTATGTAATGCCCATACCACATTTCAAAGAGTGGTATTAAGCATATTTAATGATCTAGCTAATGATTATGTTGAGGTTTATATGGATGATTTCATTGTCCATAAGAACACTTTTGAAGAAGCTAGAGATAACTTGGAGAAAGTACTTAAAATATGTATATATACTAACCTATCTCTAAGCCATGAGAAGTGTCATATGTTAATGATTGAGGCAATTTTATTAGGCCACTTAATCTGCTCAAAAGGTATCCAAGTTAATCCCAAAAAGACTCAAATAATATTCCTTTAGGCTTCGATCTAAAAAGATGCTTCCTTGGTCATGTTGGATATTATAGGAGATTTATTCAAAACTTCACTAAGATTGCTTCTCCTTTATTTTATTTATTAGTCAAAGATGGTGTCTTCACTTGGGCCCTTGAGTGTCAAGATGCTTTTGAGACTATCAAGAATAAGCTTCTGACTACCCCTATTCTTAGAGGTCCTAATTGGGAACCGCCTTTCTATATTCACACTGATGCTTTTGATTTTTCTATGGGAGCAATACTCAAAAAAAAGGATGACAAACTCATCTATTATATCTACTACATTAGCAAGAATTTTATTGGTGTAGAGGTAAGCTACATGGTAATTGAAAATAAATTTTTACTTGTTGTTTATGCTACTAATAGATTTTAACACTTACATTATTGGTTATAAAGTGTTTGTTCATACTGATCATTCAAAAATTCAACTTTTAATGAATAAACTAGTAGTAATTGGTACGGTTATTAGATAGTTCCTCTTATTATGAGAATTTGATGTCACTGTACATGATAAGCTTGGCTGAGAAAATGTGGTTGTAGATTTCTTATGCAGGTTCCAACAACTAGATAATGAACCTATTCCTGTTGATGACACATTCCCTAATGAACACCTCTTTTCCATTTCTGCAAAGAGTCCATGATATGTTGAAATCCCCAAATATTTGGTTCATGCAAGTTCCCACTACATTTTCTCTGAGAGAATATAAGAAGTTAGTTAGCCTTAGTGGACAATACACCTAGATCAACATTCCTCTCTTTTGAACCGATGTTGACATCATCATACGTTGATGTATTATTGCGAAGAATGTCTTTGAAATTATTTTTTCCTATCATACTAAACCTTGTGGTGGAAACTTTTATACTCAAAGGAGTGCTCAAAATATTCTCATTGTAGGATATTACTAGCCTACACTTCATAAAGATTGCAAGAATTATGTTTAGCATTGCAACCAGTGCTGGAGAATAGGTCATCCTACATAGTCTAATGAAATGCTAGTCCAACCTCAACTATCCATGGAACCTTTTGAAAATTAGGGTCTTGATTTTGTGGAACCCATCAACCCACCTTCTAACAACAAGGAATACATCCTTGTTTTCATAGATTACGTTAGCAAATGGGTTGAAGTGGTCACACTTAAGTGTACCCAAGATACCAAGGTTGTTGACTTCCTATACTCTAAAATATTTACTCACTTTGGTGTTCCTTAAGAGATTACTATAGATCAAGGACCCTAGTACACTTCAAACCTCATTGTTTCATTAGTTAAAGAGTATGAATTTTTCCATCAAAAGTCAACACCCTATCACCCGTAAGAAAATGGACAAGTAGAGGTCACCAATAGGAACTTGAGAATATTCTTACCAAGGTTGTTGACTTCCTATACTCTAAAATATTTACTCACTTTGGTGTTCCTTAAGAGATTACTATAGATCAATGACCCTAGTACACTTCAAACCTCATTGTTTCATTAGTTAAAGAGTATGAATTTTTCCATCAAAAGTCAACACCCTATCACCCTTAAGCAAATGGACAAGTAGAGGTCACCAATAGGAACTTGAGAATATTCTTACCGATATTGTTGCACTTTATAAGTGTGATTGGGCCACATGGCTTCCTGAAGCCATCCGGGCCTATTGCACCATGTGGAAGACCACCACTGGTTTGAACCCTTATGAAATGGTCTGTGGTAAGAAGGTTTTTCTTCCTATTAAGTTCGAGATTTAGAATCTTCAAACCACACTTCAACTTGGTTTGAATCTCTCTGTTGCTTAGGGGGAACACATAACACAACTCCACTCTTTGGATGAACTTTGTTAGGAGGCACTCCTCTATACTGAACTTGTTTAGAATCAATAGGAAGTATGGCATGACAAACACATTTGCCAATGCTCCTTCCTGTCAAGGGATTGGGCACTTTTGTATGATTCTTTGTTTCAAGATTTCAAGGGTAAATTTCATACTCGATGGATGGATCTCTATGGAATTGAATATGTACTTGATAATGGTGTTGTATAGCTCTACATAGTGAACCTTGAATTCCATAAACTCTTTGTTAATGGTCATCATCTAAAGTTTTACCGAAAGCCTCTGTTGAAAGGTGCTTTCTTTCTTGTTGTCACCAAGGACCTAATAGTGGTCCCCTTTGGCCTTCTTCACACCTAAAATTCAAAAAAAAAAAAGGATCCAACAATGAATACCAATCTCTCGACATTTTTGATAAACTACGAGTTGAAAATTAGCTTGCCAACAACTCCTAGTTGCAATGAGTCTTGGTTATGAAAACTAGTTTACCAATGTAATCATGTGGTAATAGGTTGAAAAACAAGTCACTGGCAGCCTATTATCATTACCAAAAATTTAAAGTCCAAAAAAAAAAGCAAAAAAAAAAAAATCCCACATGACCGCTCTTGCTTGGTTATACTTACCAGGTCTCTTTTTGCTGGTGTGGTAGGAAGTTATCTTACTTCTTATAAACTCTCCCACTAGTGGTTGCTGGTTCTTTTTCTAGTTCTTGTTTCTCTCCTTTTTATTGCCTCTATTCCTATCTTTTTTCTCCTTGTCCTCTATTGGGGTCATTATAACCACATCCTTCATATCTTGGCACTGCTCCTCACAATTGCCCTCAAATTTGCTGCACACATGTTTTGACATCATCCTGCCCATGCTTGCCTATGGATTCAAGAAGTATTTTCTACTTTTGCATTATATTCATGTAATTTTTTATATCTTTTAATGCTTATGTGACATGACCAAGATAGGTCAACCCTTCTTGTTGGGGGGGTGTGTTTAGAATTTTTATACACATTATCACTAACTTATGTTTTCAATATTTTTTGTCACCTCATTTGCCCTCATTGATCACTCTCAAATATAATTGTTTGTTTAGAAATTAACTTCCCATTATTACTCCCTATAATTTTACTTTTTCCTTATTCCTTTGTGTCATTTGTGTTGCTATCCTCTTTCGTCGCCATTGTTGGTAGTTTTCAAAACTTCTTGCTCTTGTATGAATTATTTGCTTCCTATTTGAGTGTGGTTGTTAGACACTATGGGAGGACACCATCTATACTATGAACTTAGTTTGTTGAATAATTTAAGGAATTCTGAAGAGGCTTTTAAATTTTTTGAACATTCTAGATGGTTACACTACTGTGAACACCTGTATGAGTATACTTCTAATGATGTTGTGGCTATTGAATTTGCCTTGAATTTTCAAGTTGAGGAGGTCACTATGAGAGGGCTAAAATTATGTGTTAATATTCAAAATTTTGTGGCTACCACTAGCCTTCCACAATTTAGAGACCTCTATTTTCCTATAGGATCATCTCATTTTATATATTTGAAACCTCACAAGAGGAAATTTTTATAGAGAGGTGAGTCGGTTGAAACTACTCAGAGGCATAGGATCATTTACAAGTCTTTACCAAAGCCATGGGATGAGGTCGTTCAATTTCTTATTAAGTTTTTCACTTCTAAGAGCTACTAACAATATGTGTATGCTACCATCTTTGTGTTATTCTACATTTTCAATATGGAGTTCTAGTTAATGTTCTGTATTATCTTTTGGGTTCTTTGAAAAACTCATGCAGTCAATAGCAAGAAGGCCAAACTAATTCCCTTTCCTACCATGGATTAATTATATTGATTATCATATGTGCCCTTAGGTCTTCTTATTTACATTAGGATGGGATAGATTTGTTGATTTATCCCATATAGAAGACCCTAAATCCGTGATCATTGGAAAAGAATATGAAGCCATCTCTTCTAAAAAATGGCAAGCAAAAGACTTACTTTCACCAAGTCTTAAAAATCCTAAATCCTGCAGAATACAAACCCTCAAACAAAAAAATGCCAGAGCACCTCTCATGCAGAAGTAAGGAATCCTAAATCCATATCCTATGATTACCAGGAAGAAACAGAACACTCTTGAAAAACTACAAGAACTTGCTACAGTAGCCCATTCTATTTAGGATGTAGAGGTCATAAGTGTCCACCAATCCCCTCAGAATGACCATCTCCTTTGAGAGTTGAGATCATAATAGAGATGAAATAAGAAATAGGGCAAAAATAAACAAATGACAGAATAGGAGGAATCACTCTTGGAAGAAGAACAAGAGGCATATAGGGGAGGACAATAAATTGAAGGGGATGGTCAGGAGATAGAAGACAAATAATATACCAAACAGAAATAGGAGGCCAAAGAGGAACAAGAAGTCAAAGATGAACAAGAAGGTAAAGAAGAGAAAGAATTGAATGAAGATTACTCTAACAAAGGAGAAGATGATATTCATGGAATACAATAGGAAGCCTTGTTCAACATCTTGTTATCCAAATAGGGGAAAATTAGGAACACAAATTGACTAAAAAGTTTTCAATTGAAACAATGCCTAATGTAGTTATAGAAAAAATCATAGAGAAATCTAGTAGTGATCCCTTTAGAAATGATATTCAACAAAAAGGGGAGACAGATGAATTTCCTTGCTTAGCCATTGGTCTACCACAAGAACAAGATGTCATATAGGAAACATAGTCTCCAAAGTTAGACAATGCATAGGTTGTCATTGTAGTATCCCAATAGAGTGAAGATGCTTCAAGAACTCTTATAGGTTCCTAAAGCAATAAAGTGTTTATCCCCTAAAAAATGGTTGCAAATAATCATCCAACTTTATAAATCTAATCCATAATTAAAGGAATAGATATAAGAACGATCTACTCTAAAGCCTATTACTATTGAATAGGAAGAAGCTACAAGAACCACACAAGTCTCCAGAAACCTAACACTAAATTTACCAATGCTAGTTGTCCACCCAGAGTGCATGAGGAGATGCACAATCCTTTAGTTGGGAGGAATGATGGGGTTTTCATTTCTATTCTTTTAAATGTTTCTTATACATATTTTTATCACTTTTTATGCCTTCCTACTCCCCTTCATGCCATTAATAATTAGAGGAAATTAGTATATTTGATAAAATATAAGAAGAAGACAATTCTTAAAATTTGTAGAAATTGATAGTACTTTGACCAATATTTTGCTTGGGAAATTGAGTAATTATAGGAACTTTGGAGTGATTGAATCAACTGTATATACATATCATAGCTCTATCTAGTTGTATTACTTTAGGTAAATATTTTGTTTAATATTCTTAGGCCTAGAATGACTTCTAACCAAAATATTATGCTATTATTATTATGGTTGTTATATAGTTAAAAACTTGTGGCCTATGACCAAGATAACATTTGTAGAATTTAGATCAATGGCTTGTGGCCATAACGATTTAATTCAACCTTATTTTGGCATTTTGGAAACTATATAAGCATGTGTATGATCATAAGAAAGGAACTAAAATATATTGATCAGAATGCTATTATAAATATCCTTTTGTATTATTATTTAGATTGATTTGGATCAACTTTACTAGTTTCATGTTAATCTTTTGCTCACCAAGTGGACCAAAGGAAGGGCCCCCTCTTAGAAATCCTAGTGAGATTATTTCAGTTTGCATTGTGAGTTTATGTGTTGCTAATTATTTTATCTATTTTCATTATAGACTAATTGCAAAGTGGAAATCAATTATGTGTGTGCAAATGTCTATGACAAAAAGGAAATTAAATTCGTATGATTCATGTTATGTGTTTAGTCACATTCTAAATATTTAACGAGTTAATTGTCTATTGGATTGTTAGTTTGTGACCATTTATGTCTTTCCACCTTACAATCATCATTCATCTATTTAATCCCTTGTTCTAGTAAAAGCTAGATCTCAAAACTTGTCTAATACTATCATCTACTACATTACACTTCCTATCACTTTCTGTTAACTTCCCCAAACTTCATGTCACCACCCAACATTCTTAGTGAACTTCTTGTCACACATCATTACCTAAAACTTTTGACTATTATCATAGACTTCCTGCTGCAACTGAACTTCTTGTAACAAATAAAGTCTATCTTAATATTCCTTATATTATAACATTTATAGGTTGACTTTCAGTATTGATTGGATAAATTCATGAATGATAATGCTTAATGTTTAAGTGAGTGGTGTGGCTGTTATGATTGTTATTATCAGTAATTAATTAGTGTAAAGATATGTTTTAGTAGTTGTTTGGTTCAAGTGTGAAGATATGATACATGTGAGTTCTTCCTTAGTTTCATTTGTTAAAGTGTGGATTCCAATTTGATTAATTAGGAACCTAATAATTTGATTCCATAGCATACAATAAACTACATTCATAATCACTCAGATTTTTATCTTTATCCCTTGAGCAAATAGTCATTATATCTCTCACCAGTTTATGAATCCTAGATTGACACTCTTAGGGTATTTTGATTCAAATTATGTTCAAAAGAAATCCATTAAGATATACCTAAAATTTACCCTACAAAAGGATTTTCATAGGTTGAGGGTATTGATTACTCCAAGACCTTTTCTCCTATTACCGAGATGAATTCTATTCACCTTGTACTTTATCTTGCAGCTTCATAGGGATGGACAATATTTCAGATGGATGTGAAGATTACCTTTTTGAATGGATACCTACACAAGGAGATCTATATGGAGCAATGCCATGGTTTTGTGCAGGAATCTTCTATGGTATGCAAACTTCAGAGATCTTTATATGGTCTCAAACAAGCCCCTTGAGCTTGGTATGAGAAGATGAGTTCCTTCTTTCTTGCTTTATAGTTCACTCATTGCCATTCCAATCCTATAGTGTACATTCAATGTCATGGGGCTGATTTATTGATCCTTGTGCTATAAGTTGATGATCTTATTATTATAGTTATCTCATGCTCTATGATTCAAATTTTTTAGCAAGCTTTGATTCAAGATGGCTCTCTTAGCTTCAACATACTCCAAAAAAAGTATGCTCTTGATATGATTTAGAGATTCAACATGCTTGATTGGAAGCATTCTTCCACACCTTTTAGTTGGGTATGGTTTTATCAACCACTTGCACTACTTCTATAGTGGATTCCATTTTATAAAGATAGCTTGTGGGTAGTTTGTTGTAACTGACACACACATGTCTTGATATATCCTTTGCAGTTGGAATTGTCTCTAGATTCTCACATGATGCACATGAGAGTCATTGGAAAGCTTCCAAATATATATTGAGGTACATACAAGGCACTACATGTTATGGCATTCACTACACATAAGGGGATCCTCACAAGTTGGTTATACAAACTTAGATTGGGCTGGTGATATTGATGATTAGAGATCTACTTTTGGCTTTGTTTTCTATCTTTATTTTGGTCCTATCACATGGTCTTACAAGAATTAACATACTTATGCATTATCATCTACAGAGGTAGAATACAGGGCAACTGTGCTAGCTAGTCAAGAAATTTTATGGCTTGGATAGTTGATGGCAAAGTTTGAATTTCCTCTTGATAGTTCCACCTTTCTTTGGTGTGACAATTAGAGTGTTGTACACATTTCTTGCAAACTAGTTGAGCATAAGAGGACCAAGCACATTGAGCTTCACATGCACTTCATCAAGCATTTGATTCAAGATGGCTCTCTTAGCTTGGAGCATATTCCCACTATTGAGCAAGTTACAGACATATTCACTAAACCATTTGCATCCCTATGGTATCTTTAGTTGTAATCTATGCTTGGGGTGAAGGAATTTTTCCTTGGGGGATCTCAGTGATGAGTGCTTCCTTCTTTTCTATTTTTTTAATCTTCTTTAGTCTCTTTTTGGAGTAGGTTTCTTCCCATGGGATTTTCCCTATTTCTCCATTTTTTAGAGATTTGGTTGTGCTGGGTACCTCATTAGGCCATGTTGTTTGGACCCATCTATGCTTTTAACATTTTAGTTTCCTTTCTTTTTCTACATTGTTTGTAGTTTCATTGTTGCTCATCTTAAGGGGGGGGGGGGGGGGGGGATGGGTGTTAGAGTAAATGATTTATTAAATTACCTTTACTCCCTACTTAAGATTTCACTTTATGCACATGTATTTCTTTTTAATAATTAAATATTAATTAATTAAATGTCATTAACCTCTTAGGTTTTCCCCATTAGGGCTTTATGAACTCCTTTATTAGGATTGATCCATTGTATTTTTATTTATTCTTTCATCTTGATAATATATTCTTGCATATTTTTAGAGCTAAACCCTTGCATTCTCTTGTCTTTTTCTTCTTTGTGACAAGTTCTTTCATGTAGGTGTTCTATTGGATCTGTGGATCCATTCTCATCAAATTCTTCAATTTTTGTCTAGCTTGACAAGTAGAGGACTAAAAATAGATGTGTTTGGCTCACGTTGCAGGAGATCCTTTATGTGGGATGTCACAAAGATGTCCAAGTCATTGGGTGTGAACCAACTTGGAGATCTCTTCAATGAAGATCGAGATGAAATTTTTTTAATTGAAAGATGAATCAATGCTTTGATTTGGGTCATAGTGGCCCAATTGACTTGGGTGTGCGGAGCTGCAATATTTGACTTAGATTGAATAAGGGTTGTTGGTTTCCAAAGTAATAGGTTAATGTTCTAGAAGCTACCAACACACTTCACATAAAATTATAAGCTAAAAACCAACTCCAGTGCCCAAATTCCTTGAAGGTTGGACCAACTATCAAGGATATAAAACCCTCCTACACTTTAGGAACTACAAGACTTAGCAAAGTGCACTTTAAATTCACAAAATAACTAGTGCTAAACATAAATCTAAATCTAAACAAAGAAAATAATCTCTCATAATAATGCATTAAACATGAAGAGAGCTACTAGGTGGAGGCTAATCACCTATTGAACTTCAATCTTCATGGAGTATGAGATGTAGAAACACTAACCACAAATCACATAAAAGGAAAGAAAAATCTGGTAATTGATTTAAAATTGCAGCAAGACCAGATAATGAAACAAAAAAAAAATGCAAAGTTCTTATAGCTGAGATCAATGTCATATCTCCATTATACTTGAATCATGAGAAATACAACATTGTACAATGAACTTATGAAATAACTTTAGATCTACAAAGTGTTTCCTTACAACAATTCAAAAAAGTGATTCTAACTCAGCCTACTCATCAAATCCATATGTAAGAATAGTAAATTTGGAATCTCTTACAAGCATTTTAATAAATCCCTTAGACTATATTATGGAAGATGAAATACATATCTCATAACAAGACTTTGAAAGAATAAGATTTTTTTTCTTCATTTCATTCAAAAATTCATTGATTTACACAAATGGAGAGAACTAAAAAAAATCTTTATTTCCATTAAAATTCATGATATATATATCGTACAATGTCAATACAAGTCAAGATTCTCAAAGACTAATGTAGACTTAACAAAGATGCATTGGATCTGCTCACTAGAAGACTATACAAGTGGTACTCATTACAATAGAAACTTGTTGGAATGGAAACATAGAGTTGGAACTTGTCCAAAGTGTAGAACCAATCTTCTACAATGAGAAAGAAGAACAAGATATAGAATGGAAGAAACCCAAATCTAGTTTTATCTTTTCCATTAGTCCACTTTATTCTCCCTCCATTTTTTGATGAAATCATCTCTCTCATCCTTCTTCAACTGAAACCATCAAAATGATGTAGAAAGACCTCTGCAAATTTCCACCAAAAGAACCACCAAAATGATGCAAAAAACTCTAATAAAATCTCATAGGAATGACTCCAATAAAATTGCCAAAATCCTTGGATGTTCTATAGGTTCTTTCCCTTTTTCCTTTCTGGGTCTTCCTTTAGGCTTGAAAGCTCCGAATTCCTTCTGGGAAGACCTTATTAACAAATTCAGCAAGAAGTTGGCTGGTTGGAAAGGGAACCTTTTAAGCTAGGCTAGTAAATTAATTCTTCTTAAAGTTTCTCTCCAAAGTATACCAACTTATGCTTTAAGTCTTTTTAAAATCCCCACTAAATTTGCTGAGGCTATTGACAAAATTTAAAGGAATTTTTTATGGACTGGTTTAGAGGAAAAAAAGAGAATGCCTTTAATTGCTTGGGACCAAGTTTTTAAACTGGTCAGGGAAGGTGGCCTGGGCATCCGAAAAATCAGAAGCATGAATAAAGCTCTTCTAGCTAAACAAGGATGGCATGTTTTCCATGAAAACAAAGAGTGGAGTACCATTTGGAAACACAGGTACCTTCCTAATTCTGTTTCTCTTTCTGATTTCTTCTCTTCATCTGATGTTATTCATTCTTTCTCCATATGGGGAGCTATGTAGGGAACAAAGAAAATTCTTGGAGAAGGGTGCTCTCGAAAAATTGGTAATGGGATTAGGGTGAGATTTTAGGAAGATGTGTGGCTTATGGATCACCCCCTGATTGAAGATGTTCAAGATATGACGAAAGTTGACTTATGCAAGTAGAGATATGGCACTCTTGTTAGTCATTATTGGCAGAATGACTCTTGGGTGAACTTGAAGGACTTTGATCAAAGCTTCAATCACATCCAATTATCTCTCAATGTTGTTTCTCTCCACCCTTCTTTTGAGGATGAGATTATTTGGTATGCTGATCCTAGTGGGAAATTCAAAGTTTCTTATTTCTTTGTTTCTAAGGAGAAGGAAAATCTTCCCTTTTGGTCTCAGGCTTGGACTAAGGGTCTCATTCCTAAAATTAACATCTTCTTTTGGGTCCTCCTTCAAAATAAAATTTTGACCCTTGATAACTTGCAGAAAAGAGGTATAAATTTGGTGAATAGGTGTATTTTATGCAAGAATGGATTTGAAGATAGAGACCACCTATTTCTGAACTGCTCTTATACCCAGCAAGTCTGGACTGAGATCCTAATATATTGGAACTTGACCTGGGTTCATCAAAACAATGTGGAATCTTCTTTTTATAGCTAGAAATGCCCTTCTAAGAATTTTGATGTTCAATTCCTATGGAAAATTACTCTTCCTCATCTCTGGTGGGGTATTTGGAAAGAAAGAAATATTAGAATTTTTAGAAACAATGAGGTTCCAGGATGGGTGCTTGGTTAGAATATTATTAGAGCTTTTAAGGAGAATTTTAGATCTCTAAGGAACCCTGATCAAACCTTTCCTATTGATAATCCAATGCTTTTTGAAAATCCTAAACTTCAAATTGATAACCCAAGATTGACCATCTCTTGGAGTTCCCCCCCTAATGGTTGGATTAAAGGAAACTTTGATGCTGCTGCTAAGGGCAACCTGGGAAGTGCGAGTTGTGGAGGTGTGTTGAGAGATCATATGGGAAATGTTAAAGATGCTATAGCAATCCCTATAGGCAGGACTAATAGTCACATTGCTAAAGCAACGACTGCCCTTTATACAATGAAAATTGCCATGGATTTGGGATGTTCGAATTTATGGTTGGAAGGTGACTCTTTAAATATTGTTAATATCCTAAATAATAAAAGTTCTATCTCATGGTTGATAGAGGCCACAATCAAGGAGATCAAATACCTTATTCAAAAATTTGAAAAAGTTGTCATATCCCATACCTTTCGGGAGGCCAACGGTGTTGCTAATTAGATTGCCAACTATGCCATCCTAACGGGGCAAATGATGAGGTGGACCAATGAATTAACTAACCATGTTGATCTCAAAGAAATTATTCATTATGAATCCATCCATGCACAAGTGGGAAAGATTTGTAAAGATTAGAAAGTTATTGATTTCGTGGAGTGATCATACTATTGCTAGATTTTCTTCCCCAAGGAAGTACACTCAAATGAATGTGATGTGGCTTTCGCATGTATCTTTGAAAAAGGGAGTCTCTTTTGATGGGACAAAAAATAGTTTTCATTTTAACCCTTTCATTCTCTGCATCTGGTTACTCTGGTTTGAGTGCGTTCTCTATTCTCTACAGATGGGGGGCAAATCGCTCAAGCAGGAACCAAAAAACTGTGATGCCTGGAAGGCCTGTGAGGATGTATGGAAAATTCTGTAGAAAGGAAATGTGACTTGTTCTGTGGAGCGACTCAAAGGTTTTAAGCCACACATCACTATGGCTTTCTTTAAGAACTGGTCCAACGACAAAGTCACTCTTCATGGTGTTACTATGAAACTTACAAAGGATTTTATTGCAGAGATCACGGGGCTCTCCACGGCGAGCATAAAATTCACCAAGCAAACCAGTATTTCTAATGTAGCCTACAAAAAGTTTTCAAAAATGGAAGATGAGGAGAAGCAACTAGAAAAGAGTGGTGATTTGTGCATCAGATAAAGGAGATCTGGAGGGATGTTCTTTGCTGTATCCATGAGTATTTCATAATTGATGGAAGAAGTAAAAGAGTTCATAAATGCCACTTTGTTTTTTTAAATCACTTTAGACACAAAGATAGAATATCTTTCCCCTTCTATTTATGGTTTTCTTTACTTCATAGTTTAGAAGCCCATATGAAAAAGGAGTCCAGACCTATTTTACATGAAGGGCTAATTCTTCTTATTGAGGGGTATTGTAAAAATAAACACATTTCCTCTACTCCCTCTAAGGACAAGAAGAAGGACTCCATTAAGAGTAAGAAGGGCGACTCTATTAAAGGTAAAGATAAAACCCTGAATTTGAAACTCTCAGCTTCTCAAAAACACGAGGATGAGGAGTTTGAGACTGAGAATTTAAAAAGCTGTGAGAATATTAACCCTGAGGACAAGGATGATACTGATGTCGAGGATTTAAGCTCTAATTTGGACAGATACCTAGAGATTGAAGGTAATAATGAAAAAGGGAAAGAGGAAGCCAATAATGAAGATAATTCTAAACAGAGTAAATCTGTTAATGAAGGTAACTAGGCTATATCTAGTGGGGGTGATAAAGCAAAAGATAACACTGTCGGAAACCCTGTTGAGAAGAGTAAGGAGGACCATACAACTAAGACTACTTCTCCTATCAAGGAGATAGAGGAAGAAAAAAGGAAGGACTCTGCTCACATTAAGGACTCTGCCAAGGCTCGAAAGGAGGATTAAATGGAAATGGAGGAGAAAAATGACAATGTCCGCTCCCCCCCACACGAGACTGCTGAAGATGATAGTGATTCAATGCAAAGGGATACCATGCTCACCTTCCTACATTCTGCAAAGGTTAAAGCTAACACCATGCTCAAAGTTGATTCCTGGATCTATAATGAAATGATGGGTTTGAAGAAAAAGGTGGAAATTGTGCAACAAAACCAGGACACTATCTATGCCAAACTTAGCCAACTGGAAGGGCAAATGGGAGACATCCCTAACAAACTTAACAACTATGAGCAAAACCTCAGAATGTTAATCAAGGAGAGTGGCACTAAGATGGAGCAGGTCACCTTGAGTATATGTGTGGCCGTTGCAAGCTTGGGCAAAAGGGCTAATGAAGAAGTCACTTCGGCTGAGGGTTTGAGCAAAAGAACAAGGCAGAGCTCGAGGAAGAGTGCAATGAAAGTCACTACTACTTCGACTGCTGATACCATTCAAGAGACTGCAACAATTGGTAAGGAAGTTGCTAAAATGATCTTAGAGCTACAATAGTGGCTCTAGGTCAGGTTCTTTGGTTTTGCTCCGGTCTGGTGTTGGTTTCTAGTTGGGGTCTCTGGTCCTGGTTTTTGGTTTTTCTCATTTAGACTATTAGTGGTTCCAGGTCCCTGTAAAACCTGGTTTAGTTTGTTTTTAGACTTTTCTAGTGGTTTCAAGTTCCTGTAAAACCTGATTCTGAAACTGTTCTACAATTTGTTGCAGGTTTCTTTTTCCTGTTGGGCTATAATGCTTTATCTTTCTGCTTTTTGTTAAAGGGTTTTGGCATCCCTTCAAAACCTTCTTTTACCATAATCTAAAACAATAGGAAACACCTATAAGAGCCACTACCAAATTTAGAGAAAACCCAAATGTCAGATTTGCACAAAAAATGCTCCAAAATGACACCAAAGTATCTTTGTTCACACTTCTTGTAGTTGCATTTTCACTCTCTATTGTAAAAAATATTATTTCTATAAATAAGAACACTCTACCCTTCTATAATTTTAATTTTTCATGCGCTTTCTTATTTTAACATTATAATAATCCACACCTTTATTTCAAATATTGATTTCTTCTTTATTGTGCATAGTTTTCTTTTAAATTTTTCCTATGCAGTCCTTTATATTTAATAATATGCCCTTTTAATTTTTTGTTCACATATTTAAATTACCATTGAAATGTATCCATTAAATTTGGTGCTCATCAATCTATGAGATATCATTTTTTAATGTAGACACCAATTATATTTCATTACATAGTTTGTATATGTTCAACTATGGAGAGTAAGTTAATTTTTACCTAAAAATATCTTCAACTTGATTTTCTCTCCAAATTCTTGCTTAATTAGTCAACTCAAGGTAAACTACCAAATCAATGACACATGGTGCGCCTTGATTGACTTTACCACCTACTTGGATGTCCTATTAGATCTCCACCTCACTGCCCTATGTAGTCACCAACTTTCCTTGGTCTCCCTACCATATGTCAACTCTTGATTGGCTGCTCTAATCCCTGCCATGAAGTGTGTTAGTATCTTTTATTCTCATGATCCATATCTTTCTTGCATCTTTAATCTTAAGAATATGACCACCATCAAATCTTGCTTGACAGTTAATGAGGGCCCTACAATTTGTTTGCCTGTTATGCCACAAATCACTACTTGAATGGCTTGTTAATCAAACTTCAGTTGTCACATCACCACCCTATCTTTGCCACTGTGCCACATGTCACCGTGTCATATTCTTGTAAAAATGTCATAACGGCCTCACCAATAATCGTAAGAATACAAGATGTTGCCACCTATCAATTGTGTCCATCTTGGCACCTTCAACTACTTACTATATGTCAACCTTTCACTAGTTATTCCTATCTTCATCAGTTGCCACATCACTACTATGTCATTACCCAACTATTTTTCACGTTGGTTCAAAATTTCATTATAGACATGCCAAATCACCCTCCTTGTTAGTAGGCTTCACATGCACAAGAAAGTCACTCTATCCAAAGATCAATTACCTTTTACATATTATGTTTTGATTTCTATCATATTAAAATAGCATTTTGAACACTCACTGGCTACATGTGGAATATATGCATTAAACCAATCTCTCCATGCAATCTCCCTTTACAAGCAGGGTCAAACGTCCTCTACCAAACCTTATAATTTCCATCAAATATTGATCAGTTTTTGTAAAAAAATGTTGCTCAAACACACATAATAGATCATCTAATGATATGACACATCCCTAATAGAAATGTGGTAATCCACCTTGGTGAAAATATCACCTCGACCTAATTTTTGTTCGCACCAAATCTTGGCATTTCCAACATGCAGGTTGGATCCTGATGACCTTTGATGGAATGTTAATAGACCAAACCCAAAAAAAATGTACTCTATACCCAAAAAGTGGCCTCCCTTTTTGCAATTTATTCAGGCCCCCTTTGTTTCTCAAGTGTCACCTAGGTCCTCCTTGTTAGGTAAGAGCACTGGTACTCAGATTTATGATATAGGGAAAACAACATACTTGAATGAGACACCTAACTTTGAGGGATTGAAAGACCTATCAAACCTTATCACATAGACCTAAAATTTGGAATATAAGTAGTTTGATACAAAATAAACACTTAACCAAATTGGAAAAGCATGATACTCAATAGGGTATGATATATAAGCATGAAAAGTGGGCTTGTTTCACATGACAATACTTGCAAATTAGACAATGACCAAAAATGAAATCTCACAAGATGATTCAAAATTGAAAGTTAGGCATTTAATATGCATGAATAATCTGAGTGAAAGGTGAGGAACACATGAAACTCATGAAAATGCATGTAACTCATGTAGGGCACAAATGCACAAAAGCTCATGTAGGGGGCAATTCTTAAATTTTTTGACAGATTGTGGATCTAGTTGGGGATGCATGCCTCTTGTAGGAGTGGAAATATGATAGCATATCTTGGTAGAGAAGACCGCACTAATAAATTTTAATCAAAAACTCTTTTTTAAAAGCAAAGAACAACTAATTCCAATTGTACAAATGGTGGCCTCTAGCCACCAAAAACTTGAAACCATCACTTACCTCTATCAAAGACATGATTGTAACTTCCATATATTAACAATATTCTAAAAATATTATTTACATCAGCCTCATCAAACATATCAACATCTTCTATCAATTCACCTTGTAAGATATATTTATCATATTCATTTTCATTGTTCACATGAATGTTAGACACAATTTGAAAACTATACTCCTCATAATTCATGCACATCAAGCTGAAAAGTGAAACTCATAATCTACTTTATAAATGAAGTCACAGATGTTTTGGTTTTCAATTACTTCTTACACAAATAGCTGGGAGGAAGGTACAAGATCTGATTCCACTTAATTTACAAGACCATTAAAATCCAAATCAGATTTAAGAACTTTTGATATCTCTTCACATTTAACAAATAAAGGATTAGAAAATGAAATTGACATCTATAGAAGTTCTCACAAGTATCAAGATGAGTAGCCTTGACGTCTTCATCAATAGTTCATTAGAAGCACTATAGAATGCATATAACTCATTATCATAAATATCATTAGCATAAAAAGAAGAATCAATCTAAAGTATCCAAAATTTTAGCAACACTTTCTTCAACACTTGAATTACCAATATTAGTCATACATAAATGTATACCGTTGTCATAGGGTTCCTCCAAACTAATAAAGGGTATTAAATTTTCTTATTACTTTCAGCATCAAAATGCATGGAAGCTCCATCAACATAATAAAATAAGAAATAGTAGATGTAGAAACATTCTTAACCATAGTTGTAACATTTGAATATGATTTTACATCAATAATTACAATAGTAGACATATCTTCATGAAATGAAACATCATTGTCCCACAACACCTCATACTTATATGCAATATCATCTTATTCAAAATTACATGGGAGAGGAATAGAAAAATTAGAGATACCCTTAGATGCATTCTTTTGAAATTATTGATCCATTAACAATGAAATTTCATCACTAGTTGATGAAGATTCATGTCCAATCCCCATTTCATCTCCCTTTTTATTATATGTATGAGCCACCTAAAATTAAACATTTACTACAACAACATTGTTAGTATCAAATTTAAAAAAATCATAAATTTCATTACAACACACATCCTCTTCAAGATGAGAGTCATCTTCCTCATAGCTGTGAGATATATTATCACAAATTGACTCATCTCTTTCACTATGACTTTTAACACTTTCATTACCACTATCATGAGATCCAATGTGATGAACATTCTCAAAACTAGGACTATAAAATTTCTTCATTAGTTTCTTAATGTTCTCAATAGTTTCTAATTTTGAACATGTTGGCCAATCAATCAAGTTAGGTTGTAAACGCTTAAAAATAAACTAGCCCATGATGACTCTTGAGGCCTAATAGAAATGTGAAACTCTATAAGTGTTGCTATGAATTTTGTGTAGAAGTGGTTCCCATAATGTCCCTCTACAATTCCTACTCTATTTATTATTAAAGTAATTACTTGGTCAATCAATCAAGTTTAGAATTGGTTCAATTGATCTTTGTTCCATCAAGTTTGGAGTCAATTCTTGTCAATCTCACTAACCTTCATTCAATCAATTTCAAAGTTAGTTTCTTTAGAATCAATCTATTGATCTTTTTTTTCTATCAATTTCAAAATTGGTATAGCTTCACTTCATTTGATCAAGTTTAGAGTCAATTCCCAATCTGAGCATATGTCATCACTTCAAATTTTTTTTGGCATCAACACATTCTTTGACTCAATGTGTTGCTCACATAATGACTCAAAGAAGGGGAAATGTAATCACCTAATTTTGATCTAGCAAACTATGTGCCTTAATTCTCAAATAATTGAGTTTAGACATAATTATGCATACAAATCCACTTTTCATTATTATTCCATCAATTAATCTAAAAATTCAATGCTATCCTAAGTTTTGACACATTTTCTAGCTTATTTAATTAAAAAAATACATATTTTCATTAAATAACAAAATCAATTTATGTGCACATGTGAAATCATTTTCCAAAATCAAATCAAAAGAAATAACAAAAGTGAAAGTGCTATCATTTTGAAAGTTTTAGAAATGGGAGCAAATGAATCAAACAAGGAAACATCTCCATTATTGCTCAACTTTGCATCTCAAACCTCTCATTCAATTTTTGTGAATCTATAAAATGAGGCCTCTGCCTTAGCTCAAGAGATCCAAACTTTTCATATAATTATTATGTTAGTATGTATTTAAAGATTATATAATTTACTTTCATATT
Source organism: Cupressus sempervirens (assembly GCA_028749045.1). Lineage (NCBI taxonomy): Eukaryota > Viridiplantae > Streptophyta > Pinopsida > Cupressales > Cupressaceae > Cupressus > Cupressus sempervirens. Next base: position 487,926,465 of record CM053786.1, read on the forward strand.
TTATTATATAATCTTTGTTAGCTTTCTTGCATGAATATCTATCTTTGTGTTCATCATTTAATATAGCTTTTGCATTGCATTCTATGACAAGATCTTGAGAGTTTATATCCTCAATGTAATACCTTCTCTTGAATATTTCAATCTATAGTATACTTGTAAGGTCTCCTTGCTATGAATCTAAGAGAATTATTACATAGGCCTTGCATTCTTTAGATAGGAAGCTATAGATTGACTTCTGAGGGTTTATCCTTAGATTGTTTTAATTCATTTACTCTTAGAAATAATGGTTTAAAGAAGTGTAGGTGATATTAATTAATGACCACATTTATATGCACAACTATTAAAGCATGCTTGTTGCTTTTTTGTATTTTATGTATGCAAATGAACCTATGTCCAAAGTTTTACATCATATAGTGTTCATTTTATCTCTTTTCAAGATACAATATATAAGCAACTTATCCAGGTTTCTTGCATGTTCAATGATACATCAATAGTGTTGCCATTTTGAGAGAGTTATATTTTAAAATCTACAAAAATTTGATGAAGTTGCATTTGTTGTATTATAATGATAGTTTCTTAAGGCACTAGCGTGCAAAGTCTCATGTCTTGGAGAGATTGGTTGGTATTTTTACAAAGTGTATTTAATTTTTATTTAATTTAGTTGTAGTTTTCATGTGCAAAATAAGTTTTAGAGTGGTAATATTTAACCCTCATCATAGTGAAAAGTTGTTATGTTAGAGAAAATTATTTTTCACATGTGTCCTTGGTTTCTCAATGAATGAGTCCTCATAGTGGTAGCCTCCCAGAGGGTTACGTGATATTTTTATCAAAGGCTTATTGGTGAGGCTTCAGTGTTTTTTCGGTTTGTTTGAATGTGTAGAAAATGAACTTGATGAATTTAGGGATTAAAATCTCTCATCTCAGAGCCTGGTGCTGAAATTTGAAGTGGTACTACTTCAGTGCTTAGATTTTGTGGTATTTTTGTTGGAGTCCTAGAGGTTGGCAGATTAACCAAAGTTTGAATTGCTTGCTACTCCTTCTCCTCCTCTAATCTTCCTTGATCAATGACTATTATCTAAGGTGGTGCACCTTGTACTTGTGTAGTAGGAATAGAAGTATCCATCTATCATGTTTGGTCCTTTGTTGGCTCCTCCACAGTTGTAGTGAATTTAAGTATGGAGTCAACCTTAGCTAATGTATCTTGTGCAACTTTCTCTTTAGGTTGTCCACTTGTAGTTGTAGGGATGATAGAAGATATTTCTTGTGTTGCCATCTTATCCCTAGTCAATTTAGCTACTACTTTTTGCAACTCATCTACACTGACCAACACTAGATTGCTACACAATTGGGCTTGTAGAGTTGTTTGGTCAAGGATCTTCTTGAGATCCTTTGTAGTCAATGGGTTTATGTTCTGACCAGAATTTTCATGAACATTCTTTACTTTTATTGTTTCTGTAGGTGTAGAAGTGGCATGTGGAGGACTTAGAGGCAAAAATTGTGTGTTTTGCACACTCTATTCTATTTGCTGCTCTTCACCAGTTGCCACATCATCCTTTTGAGTTTCCTTCTCTACTGTATCCTCTAAATTCTCTTTTTCACCTTCACCTTCGTTTTCATTTTTATCCTCTTCTCCATTATTTCTCCCTTCAAAGGGATCTTCCTCTCCTTCTTTAATAGTTGTTAGATCATAGATTAATTTCCACATTTGAATGGACTTTTTCACAACATCTTCAATCTTATTTTGGAGAATACTAAATGATCTATATTTGGGTGAAAATTTACTCCCATGCCTCTTATTTGCCTTGGTTATTTTCTATTTTTTGAGCTCTAGCATTACTCGAGCCAATGTTGACTCTCTTATTTCTTTTTCCATATTAAGGCAATAATGCCATTTATTTTCAACAATATAATACAACTCTTTGGGCATAGAATTGTCAAGTTCAAGTGGAGTGTTCTTAAACTTTGTCATCATAGTGTAGACTAATTCTTCAACTATGTTATATTCTTCTCTACTCAACTTATTAAAATCAATGCTTTTCAAGCCAAATAAGTCTACATTATCTCTAATATTATCACATATATTTTCTAAAGTAGACTTGGTGTTATGACTTACCACTCTAAGTTAGCTAGTGTCTTTAGATTTAGTCCTTTCCTCATCTGATTCAGGAGGTGCAACATATTTTATTCTTAGCTTCTTCTTCACTAGACCTTCCTACTTGGTAGCCTTCTTCTTCTCTTGCTCCTTAGCCTCCTTTTTTGTAACTCTTGTACTTGCCCTTGTAGTAGGCTTAGCTAGAATTGGCTTGGCTATCTTTTTGCTTGTGGGCTGAGCTACAAGCTATTTTTAAACTTTTCTTTTCTTTGGCTCTAACTTGGCAGGTGCTTCCTTGGCTTGCTCTTCCTCCTCAACACCTTATTCCTCTTTAGCATCTTCACCTATGCCTTGTGTCAAGGCAAGTAGCCCTTGGCCTTGTTCTTCTTCTTCTTCATCATCTTCTTCTTCTTTCGCTTCTATTGTCCCTTCACCAAATTTTGCCTTTAGCTTTTTGACCAGTTTATCCTTCTTCACTAAGGTTGAAGTAGTCTTCAACTCCATCTCTACCTTGGATTTCATAACATCAAAAGTTCCAAAGGGTTTTGCACTTTTATTATTGTCTTCTACAAGCAATGCTATGATTGATACTAATGCCTCATCAATGTTAATTTCATATCCAAGTGGCCTTATCCATCTTACCCTTGGTACTACTATTTGGATGTATGTATAATCAATGTCAACTAAGAAACAAATGGCATTGATATGTTGATCCACTAGAGAAATTGGTATTCTGAGCCTTTGCTTCATAGACTTTTTAAAGTCCTAAAAATAGCTTGTCATTGAAGTTTCAAAATTGGCTCCCATCTATTCTATATACTCATTTACTTTTACTACTATAGAACTATTTGTTTTCCAAATTATTTTACCAAAAGAGGGGAATTCATTTCTAACATAGAAAAATATGCATATCAAAATTTATCCAAACTTACACTAAGCACTCTTGGATCTCCTTATTGCTCCCAAATTCTCCATAATCTATTATAGATGCATTTTTGCTATATCATATGTATGATCCTTTTTGACAAGTTTATATCCTACATAAACTACAATGCATGGGACACTATTTAGTTGGCTTGACTAGTAGAATTTATGGGATATAACCCTAATAGAAAATTCTACAAGTGGATCTCTGATTGTGTCTATTGTCATGCCCCTTTTATTCCACTTTGTCCCAGTATTTCTCTTTATGGCTTCTTTTGAATCAATCCTCAGGGTCTTTGGTCATTCTAGGGTTGGGTACCCTATTACCCTATGTATGATTCTTTTTGAAAACTTTATGGGTCCATCCTCCAACCATAGGCATTTGTCATGAATTCTTCTCAACACTATTCTTATCCATTCAATTTTGAAATTGTGGAGAAATCCAGGCCACAAGTTAAACCCTTCCTTTCAACAATCTAGAATTCATCCTTTAATACCCTATTCTCACAAATTTTTTCATAGGCTTGTCGAATCTCCATGTCACCTATTACTTCAACTTTACAATTGTAACATTTTCTAACATCTTCCACCATAACAACCCTAGGTGGAATAATAGATAAAGTGCTAGCAGGGTCATTTTTGTAAGCAACTTTAGGAATTAGTATGAAATCTAGTTGTTTGACTTCATTACTGACCAACTGAACCTCAAATGGTTCCTTGTCCTGGGACTCCTAGAGCTAGATGCCATTTCTAAAAACTAGGGTTTCAAGATATAAAATTTTTGTAACTGCATAGCTTGGCACTTGAATAAATACCTTAGATCGATGAAACAATTTTAAATCTTTGCTAGAATCTTTTCAAAAGCATCAATCTCTACTTAGAAATCATTTTTGTGCTCTTTTGGCTCTCGTTCTATATTTGCAATGATGAGAAATGATCAAAAACTTGACCTTATACCCTTTATTGCATAACATTTAATGCTTAGTGCATATACAACTATCCACTTGGCTCCTTATGCGCTTCTATTTTTTTTGGCTTCTATTGATTTTCCAACACTTGATATCTACTAGAGTTTCCCTTACTCGGCTTCAATAAGAATTTTCATTTTACTCGGCAACCACTACACACTCGAGTTCCACTAACTTTAGCAGACAACTTAGCATACACTGAGATTTCACTCGGCATTTGAAGGCAACTTTCCTTACTTGGCAACATTGTGAAAAATTTGAAGATTTTTCCTTGCATCTTTATTCATGTTGATCTATCATTTTCAATGCTAACTCATTCTAGGAATTGATGTATGATAGAGAATTTAAATATTAGTCCTACATACCTTCTTGCTTAGTTTGATGAAGTATGACCACTTGACCCTTTAGGTGAAGTGATCCTTTCATTTGATGTGTTGTAGCCATCTTTCTTCTTCCATGTTTTATTCATCTCTCCTCTAATATGTTAAACATCTACTTTGCCTTTTCCCTTGTTTGAGTTTGAGTTAGGTGCCTTTGATCTTGTTGGAAAGTGCTTGTTAATATGACCAATCTTCAAACAGCTAAAGCATGTAGTTTGGCTCAACCATCTACTATAGCTTCCACTAAAATGTGTTCTTATGCAATTCTCAGGGATGTATCCATACTCTTGATAGTAGTGATAGCTATGTCTTCTATTATAATCCCAATTATAGGAATTTTCATGGCTTCTTTCCTTGTTTGATGATCATGTGGTCTTGGATCTGCATTCAAAGGTTTTGTGTCCATACTTCTAAAAATTGTAGTAGCATCCTTCAAATCTTGGTGCATGCATGGTCCTTGTCCTACATTCATGTGCATGATGACCTTATTTGTTGCACTTGTAACAATGTGTCATATTCTTTGAAATGCCTTTCTTGTTCCTACAAACATTAGTTATATGCCCTTTCTTACCATAATGATGACAATTGGGTTTGGAGTTCTTACCTTGGTTATTCCTTTGTTCAGTAGTCTTGGATGACTCTCCTTCTTCAATGCTTGTGTAGCCCAAACTTGATGTATCTTTACTAGATCTAGGGGATTTGAGTAGTTGCTCAAAGTACTTGATGACTTCATTTGGCTTGTTAAAGCTTTCAACAAATTCCTTCTCGCTTTTTGGGTCATTCTATAGTTTTTCATTTTGCAACTTCAATGTAGTTATTTCAATGTCCTTGACATTCAACTCATGATGGGAATTCATCATTTGGCTCAAGGTATCCAACTACATGTTTGAGATCCTAGACCTCTACTAATTTTTCTTCCAATCTGTTTGACAAGATTCTTTTGTCCTCTTCAATCATGACTTTATCCTCAATGGATTTCTTCTTTTGTTTAGTTACTTCACATAGTAGTATTGCCTATGATTCTTGCTCCAATTTGAGATTTCTAATCTCTTCAGCATGTGCTTTGTTCTTGTCCATGAGATCTACAATTGTTGCATCAAACTCACATGAGTTACCATCTACAAATAACTTTGTGGTGTTAATATCCATCTATTGAGTTTCATTCTCAGCTATGGCAATCTCTTTCCTTCTCTTTAGTGAACTCCTCAAGGCATTTTTGGCTTCATCCAATTGTTGCAGTAAGAGGTGTATCTCAATCTCCTGATTCTCAATGGTTTTTCCCAACTTATAGAATTCCATCTCAAGATCTTTTCTCCAAGCTGTAAGGCTTCTCCTGATGAGAACTCAACTCTGATACCAATTGTTGGGAATTAACAAGTGGTAAGTATACTTATGTTGTGGGGGGGGGGGGGTGGGTGAATCAGAAGTACTAAACTTTAACCAATAAAACTTTTATCTTTAAAATATTGCATGCATAAACATATGAAAATAACATATAAAGTAAAATGCATCCACATAAAAACTTGACACTAGATATGATTACCTAGAAACCCTCCAATGAGAAGGTAAAACTGGGGTGGGGATGACACCCACAACTCTTCACTACTGCAACAATAAAGTTCACTTGTTAAGGTTACATATTTTGACCCTTCTCATGATCTACCCTATGAAAGGCCTACTTTGTTAAAAGCTTACAAGGATTATTAGATCCTACCCTATTAAAGGATTTTAACACTCTATCAAAAGTGTACTTGGCTAGAGGATTTATAAAACATTCACTTGGAATGTCACCCTGTTAAAGGCTTTATACAATGGCTATTAAACCAACCTATCTCCATAGGATTTCATTCTGCTAATACAATTGTTAGAAACTACGGTAGAAAGTTTGACATGATCACTTGCAATTTTCTATTACTAATTTTAGATCCTTTTTCTATCTAATCTGATCCTTGCTGATCTAGTATGAAGATATTTGTAGTACTGATACTCTATTCTTCTAACTGATCTCCAATTCTATACTTCTTCTAAGTCAATTCACCACTTTCACTTCCTTCAAACTTCTCTAGCTTTATCTCCTTGCATGCATTCTCCTTTTTGCACACTCTATCTCATACATATTGAATTATGGGGCTTTGACCTCCTTAAAAAAATTTCATGACTTAGGGTTAGGTATGAATCTATGATTGAGATTCATCCATCTGTCTTGCTCAAATCTTTCCATTTTTCTGATTGGTTGCATGTTGATTGCATGGGGATTCATTCTTATCTTTTAATCCTTCAAGATTTATCCTGGTTCAAAAATGGTTTACATCTTAGTTTCTGAAGGTACAAACTCTTATGTTGATTCTATATTACTAGGTACTTACTAATTACTGATGCTCGACACATACTAAATTATGTCTTGCTTAACACTTAAACTTTTCTTAGCATTTATTAGTCACTCAACACTTGAAACTTGCTCAGGATCTGAATGACTCGACATTTGTTAAATTTCTAGCTCGGCACATATTGTAACTTGGCATCTATATTATACTTAGCATCAACTTAGAAAATTTCTTAAGTGTGTTGACACTCAATTGTGAAAACCAATCTGAGATCAACAAAATGGAGAATCCATGATATGTTATGCCCATGCATCACAATGATGTATATATCATGTGGAATATTTGAATTAAAAATCTATTATTCGACACAAATATAAATTAGCAAAAATGGAATTAACGGTGAAAAATATGACCTAAAAAATTGAGAATTTCCATGGTTTGTGAATGATGAATCAATTAATTAATAAAATTAATTAATTTGGGATGTTAGTTAGGAAGAATGATTAGTAAAATGACATAGGATTAAATTATGGGTTATTTAATCCTATAGAGAAAATTAGTAGATAATTGGTCAATTTGATTAAATAAGTGTGATAGTGTCCTTTGATTAAAATGCAATGATTATGTAGATTGACTGAGATGATGATAGGTAGATCAAAGCCATGGTCAGATTGATTGATTGAGTAAAATTAATAATATGCCAAGGACACATGACATGAACTAAGGACATGTAACACTTAACCGATATTGTAAATGGTACAAGATCAAGATTGATTGATATGGTTGATCATAATAACATTGATGGATGATGTCAATGTTATTATATGGTTGATAATTCCATGATCTTACACTAAGAGACTCAACAATGTCAAAGATCAGATGATGTGAATGATAGTTTGACCTAGCACTAAGAGCCATGATAGTAGTAAAGGTTAGATTGATAGGTTTCCAAGACATTGAAAGCCACAAAAATGCCTAGGTTTGTACATATGATGATTGATCTGGGATGTTTGACACATTTCATGATGATTATGGAATTTTGGGTGATTTTGAGTTGATTTGATATGATTTTGAGTTGATTTGAAATGGTTCCAAAATGACCTACAATTAATGTGGAAGAGGATACAAATGATGACAAACACTGTTGAGACATGATCAAGTTGGCCAAAAGATCAAAATTAGGGAAATGAGAAAATGGGATGAGTTAGTAAAAAATAGTGATGAAATCATAGATGCGAACCATTTTTGAGCATCTACAAGTACATATTAGATACTCCCCCATACAAGAAGCATCATCATTTAGTCCAGTCAAATAATAGTGCTCTGTACCACTAGACTGATACACTCTCTACATCAACTACTCAGAAGTAGGCAAGGGTAGAACCCTAAGCATACCTCTCAAGTACTTAAATGTATCTTTAGGAAAAGGCTTTGTAAAGATATTTACAATCTTATCCTTAGTACTTACATACTCTAATCCAATCTCCTTTTCTACTACTTTCTCTCTGAGGACATGATAATTAATAGATATATGCTTTGTCTTAGAATGCAATACATGATTCTTAGACATACTCATTGTACTTGTGTTATCATAGTAAATGATAACAAGTTCTTCAATCTCAATTTTGATATCCTTTAGCATCTGCTTCATCCACATAACTTGATTGTAGTTATTTGTGATTGTAACATACTATGCCTCAATAGTGCTCTATGAAATGCAATCTTGTTTCTTGCTTAACAAAGAAACCAATCTTCCTCCAAGAAAGAATGCTCCACCACTGGTGCTCTTTCTATCATCCATAATGCCTACCCAATTAGTATCAGTATATGTGCACAAAGTGAAATAACTTGATTTGTCATACCAAATTTCACAGTTAGATTCCCTTTTAGATATCTAAATATTCTCTTAACTACTAGAAAATTATATTCCTTAGGACCAACTTGAAATCTAGCTACAATCCCAACTACATTTGCTATCTCAGGTCTAGTGTAAGTTAGATACTGCAAACCTCCATTCATTAATCTATACTTGTTATGCTCCACTGCAGGTGTCTTATCTTTGTTGGATAACTTGTGAGTAGTTATCATAATTGTGCCAACACATTTACAACTTTCCAAACTGAACCTTTTCAACAAATATTTTAGGTACTTAGCTTATGAAATGAATATACTATCATTGTTTTGTACAATCTGCAAACCTGGGAAAAACTTTATTTCTCCTATCATGCTCATTTCAAATTCATTCTTCATCTCCTTAGCAAATTTATCACTAGCTTCATCATTACCTCCAAAAATGATGTCATCAACAAATATTACAATGATGAAAAAACTATCTTTAGATACAATGATTAGAAAATCATCTTTAATTTCTTTTAGATACAAGTTACTATCTTTTGTATCTTTAGCAAATCCAAGCTTTGCCAAGTAACCATCCAAACTTGCATACTAGGTTCTTGGTGCTTTCTTTAGAACATAAAGAGATTTATTCAATTTGCATACCCTTTCTTTGCCTTCTAATAAAGGAAAACCCTCAAACTGCTCAATGTAAACCTCTTCTTCTAGTTCTCCATTTAGAAAGGCAGATTTAACATCCATTTGATAAACTTCAAGAATTTCTTGTTCACTACATAAGCCAGGAACATCCTTACTACTTCCATTCTTGCTACAGGTGCATATATTTCCTCATAATCAATGCCTTCTTTTTGTGAATAACCTTTGCAAATAAGTTTGGCCTTGTTTCTCACAACTTCTCCTTGCTCATTCACCTTATTCTTGAAAACCCATTTTGTTCCTATCACATTCTTGTCTTTTGGTCTAAGAACTAACTCCCATGTATCATTTTTTACTATTTGATCCAATTCTTCCTCCATTTCTTGGATCCAATGATTATCTTTGATTGCTTCATCTTCACATTTCTATTCAACTTGAGATATCAAACATATCTCCTCATTTACTCTATTCCTTGTCATTGCGCCTTTGTCTTTACTTCCAATTATTTGCTCAGGAGGGTGATTCTTGTTAGATTTCTGTTAGGGGTAGGAATTTACATCTTGAATCTTACTTCTTCTCTAGGTTTATAAATATGTTCTCCTCTATGCGTAAAAGTTAGCACATCATTTTGCAAGTAATTGTTAGTCTTAAACAAAACTTCAACATTCTATCTAACAATTCCACAGTTATTCTCTTTTTCATCTAAATTATAATCTATCATCTTTTCTTTAGTTCCAAACTTCTCATCAATCCTTACATTTGTACATTCAACTAATGTTTTAGTTCTATAGTTGAAACATCTATAAGCCTTACTTTCTAGTGAATAGCCAAGAAACATACCTTCATCACTTCTTGGATCAAACTTACCAATGTCATTGCCTCTCTTGTTATAACATTTGCTCCCAAATTTCCTAAAATATTTAAGTGATGGTGAATCTCCAAACCATAGTTCATAAGGTGTCTTGTCCATACCTTTTTTGATTTGTACTAAATTTAGAGTGTATACTTATGTATTAACTACTTCCCTCTAGAATGTCTTAGAAACATCATTCTCAAATAACATCACTCTAGCTGCCTCTACTACAGACTTATTTCTTCTCTCATCAATCCCATTTTTCTCAGCTATTCTAGGTGCAAATAGTTATCTTTTGATTCCATTTTCTTCACAAAATATGTTAAATTCTCTAGAGGTGAACTCTTCTCCTCTATCAAATCTCAAACACTTAATCTTAACACCATATTCATTCTCAACTATATTCTTAAATTTCTTAAACTTCTCAAAAGCTTAATATTTCTCTTTAAGAAATGCTACCCACATCATTCTAGTGAAATCATCAACAAAAGTCATAAAATACCTTTCACCATAGAATCCTCTTGTTCTAGAAGGACCACTTAGATCTCTTTGAATGATCTCTAGCTTCTTTGTGGTAGTGAACTTCTTACTAGGGAATGATATTTTTTCTTAACCAAAATACATTCCATACACACAACATTAGTAGGCTTAACAATCTTAGGAAAGTCTCTGACTACAAAGGTGCTACTAACCTTTACAACATTATCAAAGTTCATGTGACAAAATCTTCTATGCCACAACCAACTGTTATCCACTTTAGTTACCAAATATGTCATCTTAATAGGATTCAACTTAAATACATTACCTCTAGATCTAGTGCCAGATCCAATCATCTTACCATATCTATCTTTTATAGTGTAGCTATTCTCAATGAACAACAATAGATAACCCTTGTCCACCAACTGTCCAACACTCAACAAGTTATGCTTCAATCCATCAAAAAAATAGACATCATCAGTGTTAGTTTTACCATCAAGAGTAATGGATCCAATTCCTATTATATGATAGGCTACATTGCTACCAACTCCAACAACACCTCCATCATGATTCTTAAACTTGAAAAACTTATTTATATCACTAGTCATGTGATGTGAACATCCACTATTAATTATCCATTTAGACTTCTTTTCCACTTGGGTAATTAGAGATCTTTCTTCTCTAATTTCTCTATCGAGATCATCTTCCTTGATAGCCACAAATCCTAATGCATCATCACTTTCACTTTGACCTTTCTCATTTGATTCTTCATCTTCATTTGCATACAAACAATGTTTATGTCTATCTCTTCTAGGGTTAAACTTCCCTTTATACTTTTTCTCTCTTTTAGGACATTTAGATGCGTAATGACCAAATTTATTACAAGTCCAACATTTAAAGATTTTCTTACCATCTTTTTCTCTTCACCAGAAGGACTATTCCTTCCTTTATCTTCTTGTCTTCATAAGCTCTATTACTACTAGAAAAATCTCCACGCGGAGTGCTTGCACTCCTTATCAAATTAGGTCAAATTTTTAGGGCACTAAAGGTTGTTTCAACTCTTGCAAGTTCTCTAGACTATCTTAGATCTACTTCTACTGATTCTAATCTTCCAAGCAATTTTTCCTTTTTGAAATCCTTAGTGTAGGGCATCACTAGCTAAATCATCTAAGCTATTGGTTTGAATGGTGGTGTCAAACTTTTCAAGATCTTCCATCTAACTTCACCATCTTCCTTGGTTCCACCATGAGATGGAATTCCTATAACCACTTCTGATATTCTATCAATATAACTTCTTATAGATTCATCTTCCATCATTCTAGCATCTTGAAATTTACATATCCAATTCTGTAATCCCATTCATTTTGCATGATCATCGCCTTCAAAAGTAGATTCTAATGCTTTCCAAATTTCATGAGATGTTACAAGGGAATTTACCTGACTATATTCATTCTCTAGAAGAGTAGTTAGTAGGGATTTTCTTGCTCTTATGTTACACATGAATAGATCTCTCTCTTTGTCATTACATCCATCAAGCTTTTCTTCTTCAATGATTGACTTATTACTTTTTGTTAAGACCCAATATCTTGGACCCATGCACAATAGATGTGTCTTCATCTTCTCCTTCCAACTATCATAGTTGGCCCCATCAAATCTTGGACTATCCTTCTTGAGCATATTCACCATTGATCTCCCAAATTTTTAAAGCTTATTCTTCAAGAACCTTAAGCTTTGATACCAATTGTTAGAATATGTAGTCCACTGATATAACTGGGAGGGGTTGGGGGTGGGGTTGAATTAGTTATCCAACTAATATCCCAATTAACAATAGTAAATAATCTTAACTATATGAGAAATGTAAACTAAAACCACAACAAGATATTCATACATAATAATAGTAGATATGTTAACTAGGGAAACCCTTTATTGGAGGAAAAACCCCAATGGGGATGGTACCCAAAAGATGATGTACTAATATAAATATTACTTATTAGAGGATAGACCCTATCAAGAGTTTGCTACAAAATTTAGTACATATGAGTCCCTGTTAGGAGACTTTGAGTCCCTATTAGGAGATTCCAACCCTATTAGGAGTTATAGAAGACTATTGGACCTACTACCTAAATGGCTTCAAGGGTAAGACCAATGAACCCACTATCCAAAAAATCTATGTATTATTCCTTGCAAAATAATAGAACTAAAATGTACTTCCTTCCTCTATCTTTGTCCTATCAACCAGACTACTTCTCCTTCAGATCTTGTAACTAGATCTCAAATCTCCCATCCAATAATCCCTTGGATTGCTTACACACATTCTAATAAGCACTATGCTCCTTTTCTCACTTCGCACTTCAATAATGATCACAATACTTGAATGCACACTTGAGCACTTCTTTGCAATTAAGGAAAGAATCTTTTCTTTATACCATATCTTCATAATAATTACTTGAGTCAGCCTTGAGGTTTTCCCAATTAATTAAAATAAGATAGTTAATTGAATTACAATTACAATAGCATTGTTAGCTCACAGTCTATACAAGACTTCACATGTGTGATACTAAGGCTTGCACACTCATTGACATCATCATATGACTATCCTCTATCACCTCTTAACTACACATCTCTTCATTACATTTGGAATGTAAGATAGCCAACAACTATTATGAATTTTTTTCCCCAATACTCTATCTCTGAACTACTCTCTATAAATTAGGTACAACTTCTATATGCCATCGACTTAGACTCTACACACTTAACCACATCATCGAGACATTGTGTTGTACATGTCCATAACTATGCATGATGAGACAATCAAGCCATTTTTCATACCATCAAGATCTTTTTCTACTACTCTACTAGTCTTTATAGAAATAATGCTACATTGACATCAATGACAAACACAGTCATGAATGCAATATATCAATACTCTCCAATGCTCAAGATACTCCCCCAATGTAGTATTATCAGCTTCCATGCTAAAAAATCTTTCCCCAAGATTTCTCTTAGGGTCTCCTTAGGTTATACACTTTACTAACTAGGGTTTCTACTCACCCTATGTTTCTTAGGATTCTAGTCAACAAATCCTAACTATTCAGTTGGTGCACATCAATTAGATAGAACACACACTTTCTTAGTAGTCTCCATAACATGGGTAACCACAAGCCTACCAATGACTCCCAAACAAGTTGATTGGACTCTTAGGAGCTCCTCAAACTTCTCTCAAGATCTAAAATAAAATCAAGATTGATGCCCTAATTGAGTCCCAACTTTGAATCCAAATTGCAACTAAATGCTTGTAAAAAGGCTACAAAGATTAGCCCTCCAAATGCGGTAAAACCTAGATATCTTGCAAAATCTCTTAATAAGTGTCCAAAAAAACTACCATTCCTAATATCCTTTTTAGATCTCTTGAATATTTTGGAAATCTTAGGTCCTCAAATTGTCACAATTTTAGCCTTATATTAAGGGTTTTAAATGTTTCAATGTTGTCTAATGGAAAAAACTAATTTTCCAAACCTTAGGTTTCTTACCAAAGCTTCTCCTTAGGATTTGGATTACCCTAGAACACCTTATTACTCTCCACATGCTTGGATTAAAGTATTTGCACTTTTAATCCTCTCCATAGCTCTTTCTCTGCTCTATAACCCCTAACCAAATTGGAATGACTTGCTTAGGGCATCACCTTAAAAAGTGATGATGTGATATCCATAGGTCCATATTTACTGTGCATGGAGTACATGGAGTCTAGTTTCAAATCCCAAGAAACTATACAATTCTAATAGTGGGAAGTGGCCCTAGAACCCCATTTGTGCATACAAGCTATCTCAGGATATCAAACTAACAAGAATAAAAATATTTACTCTATACAAACAAAACCTTGCTAAATGAAAAATGAACTAAGTAATAGATTACATGGGATCTAGTTGAAAATCCTAAGAAACTGTACATTTCCAATGGTGGAAAGTTTCCCTATAACCCCATTTGTCAACACAGGTTGTCTCAGGACAATAGACTGACAAGAATCAAAATATTTACTCTATACACACAAAACCTTGCTAGATTACAAATGAACTAAGTAAAAAATATTTGAATGATATCTAATAACACTTCCAACACTAAAAAAATTGAAACTAATCGGTACACATGCCAAAAGCTCTAAAAAACATAAAACTATTGTTCATCACTTGCTTTCTAGACCATACAATATATAGTTTACTTTCTTCAACCCCTTGAACATGTGAAGAATGGCCTTATATAGGCTTAAAATCAAAATTCCAAACTAATTTAGGTACTTGGAGAGCTCCAACTAATAATTTTCTCTTTTTGCAAGAAATTGTCGAAAAGTTGTCAATGACAACTTTTGCAAGATTGAGCAATTTTTGCAATTTTAAACATCTAATTCTGAAACTTTCTCCAACTAATACTAAACTATGAAAAAGGCCTTAAATGGTTCCAAAACACCTAATAAGGTCCTTAAAACACTTAATTGACCTATTTATCCACCAATACCCAAAAATGCTCTATAAAGCCAAATGAGCAATTTTGAGCAACTATGAGAAACATTATCATTTTGGGCTCTTCTAACCTATCTATCCACACCTTAGGGCTAAGTTAGTCCTCTTATTGATCTAGTGATGTGAATAGAATCACTACAAGCCAAAACATCTAAGAATCTCTAGGTCTATCACTAGCCTACCTAGGTGCTCCTACACCATACTCCTCCCCAACAAAAAATCTAAGTTGTACCTAATGGAAACATTTCTAGGGGAATGCCAACCTTCTTGAACTCTATCTTAGAAACCCCAGTAGCCTCTAAAGTTGGCTTTCCCTTCCATTGGATGAGGTGCTCCATATATACCTTGTGCCTTGTAGACTTCTTCACTCTTGAATCTAACACCTTCTTTGCCTCAAACTTGCTCACATTAGGTGTTGCAATAGGTTCAATGCCATCTTGAACATCTGAACTGATCTGAGGTAATGTGCCTTTGAATTCCACCAAGTCTTGTACGTTGAAAATAGGGGATATGCCTAAATTTGATGGTAAATCTACCTTATAGGCATTTGATCCATATTTTTCCAAGATTTTTCAAGGCTCTATGCTCTTCATATGTAGCTTGGTAGGCATACCTTTTTGAACCCTTGGTCCATGCAAATGGACCATAATATAGTCACCAATAGAAAACTGAACATCTTTTCTCTTTTCATCCACTTTGGATTTTATTTTTTGAGTGTTAGCTTGGATGACCTTCTTGACTTGCTCTCTAATCTCCTTCATGGTTTGAAAAAAGTCTTTAGCTTGACCACTCTTTGTATCCATGTCTCCATGATACCTTAATTCACATACACCCGTTGGATGCATTCCATAAACAATCTCAAAAGGACTCATGCTAGTAGTCATATTCATGTTATCATTATAAATATATTATGTCTGTGAGATGATAACATCCCAAGTCTAACCATATTCTATAGTTAGGCACCTTAGAAGGTTACCTAAGGTCATGTCAACCACTTCAGTTTGACGATCAATTTGGATAAAGTAAGCTGAACCAAAAGACATGTTTGTGCCAAGCTTCCTCCACAAAGTTTTCCAAAAGTGGCTCATAAATTTTGCATCTCTAACTGACACTATGGTTAATGGAAGTCCATTAATCCTCACAACCTCTTTGAAAAATAGATGGGAAATATGACTTGCATCATTAGTTGTTCTACATGAGACAAAATACCCCATTTTGTTGAATCTATCAACAACAACATAAATGCTATCATACCCTTGCTTCATCTTAGGAAGACCTACAATAAAATCCATACATACACAATAATGGATGGTAAAGACCTGCATTGCTCATTCATCCTTTGGCTTTCATGCATACCACACACTGCTCCGCATACTTAGTCACATCCTTCACTAGCTTGGGCCAATAATAGAACCTTTGCACCAATTCTATGGTTTTTCTTACACCAAAGTGTCTACTGAGGCTACCATTATGTTTCTCCTATATTAGGTTCTCTCTCATTGAACCCCTCAGCACACACAACTGGTTACCTTTGAATAGCACTCCATTTTGCAAGGTATACTCTAAAAATTTTCTATGAAAATATTTCTCAAAATCAATGCATACCTTGTAGGCTTTAGAAAAGTCCTCATCTTCCTTGAAGAGATTCTTAAAACTCTCTATCCCAATGCTTTGGAGCTGAATCTCTTGAACTATCATGATCCTTCTACTTGTGCATCTGCCACTTTTTTCAATTGTCCCTTCTCATGCTTGATTGTGAAGGTGAAGGCCTACAAGTGCTCCATCCACTTCAAATATTTGTTGCTCAACTTCTCTTGAATTTTGATATAGCTATGAGCTTGATTATATATAAACACAACAAATTCTTTGGGAAACAAATAGTGTCTCCACTTCCTAAGACATTGAAGTAAGGGCATAGATCTTTAAGTCATAAAATGAATACTTCTTCTTGGCCTCATTAACTTTCTCACTATAGAAAGCTACTAGCCTACTGTCTTGACTCAAAACCCCACCTATTGCTAAGCCACTTGCATGACATTCTAGGGTGAACAATTTTTCAAAACTAGGTAATTGTAGGAAGGTTGAGTAGCTACTTGTTTCTTCAACATGTCAAATGATTCTTAGCTTCTAAAGTCCACTTAAACTTAGACTTGACTCCACCCTTTATAGTATCAAGAAAAGATGCAAAAATACCATTGGAATTCCTAATGAATTTCCTATAGAATTGGTATAATCCATGAAAAATTCTTACCTTAGTAGATGTGGTAGGTTTTGTCAAATCTAGTATAGAAGTAACCTTCTCCTTGTCATCTTCAATTTTCTTTTGGACACCACAAAGCCTAGGTACACAAGTTCTTGTTTGAAGAAATCACACTTCTCAAGATTGATGGTTAGCTTCTCTTTATAAAGTATTTTCAAAACTATCTCAACATTCTTGATATGGTCCACCTTAGCCTTGCTATAGATGATTATATCATCTAAGTACACCACCACAAATCTTCCTGTGAAATCCTTAAGCACTTCATTCATGAGCCTCATGAATATGCTAGGAGCATTGGAAAGACCAAATGGCATTACAATCCATTCATAAAGACCATCAATAGTCTTAAATTTTTTTTTTCATTCATCTCCCTCCTTTATCCTAATTTGGTGATAACCACTCTTCAAGTCCAACTTAGTGAAATATTTAGCTCCTCCAAGACAATCCATAAGGTTTTCAATCCTAGGTATGAGAAACCTATACTTTATTGTGATCCTATTGATGGGTCATGAGTCTATACATAATCTCCATTTCTTCCCTTTATTAGATTTGAATAGGGACTACACATGGGCTTATACTCCTTTGTATCAGGCCTTGATCCATCAATTCTTGTACTTGCCTTGTCACTTCTAAGTTATGATCTAGAGTGATATTTTATGTTGCTTTATTTGGCAAGGAGGCACCTGGAACAAAGACAATTTGATGACTTATAACCCTCCTAAGAGGTAGGGTAGTTGGAGTACCATCACTCACTATGTCCTTCATATACTTTTCAAGAAAAGTTTGGACTTCAACTAGTAAGGGTTCCTTGATTGCAGTTTCTTACACTTTAGACTTTAGCACTACTATATAACTCTTAAATTCTCATATTTGACATCTTTAAAAAATTCTTTTCCACCACAAAATATTATGCTAGGTAACTTAACTTCAATTCCTCCCCTCCCAACAAAAACTAAAATTTAAAATTCTTACCTCCCTTTTTGAAAATTATGACATTAGCCACCATCATACACAACCTTCCTATCAAATTTCCAAGGCCTACCTAGTAAAATATGGCAAGCATCCATGGGCAAAACATCACACAACAACCTATCCTTGTAACCTACTATGGAAAAATCCACCCAAGCTTGCTCATTAACCAAGATGCTCTTCCCTTTGTTAAGTCAAGTGACCTTGTAGGGGTTGTCATGAGGGATCTTCTACAATTTTAATTTAATAACAACCTCCTATGATATCACATTATTAGTAGACATTGAATCCATCACCACTTTTCACACTTTCCCTAGGATTTTGCATTTTATCCTAAACAAGGCCCTTCTATGTCTAGGTTCATTAACCAGAGATGGTTGCTTGATCAACACTCTCCTAAACATGAGGTCTCTCCATTCTTTAACTCAATATGATCCATGTTAGATTCCTTGTTGTAGTTTTCCTCTTGTTGTAGTTGTCATTTTATCCTGGTTAGAAGAAGAGGGTTTTCCAAGACACCTATAGGTATGGTGGCCTAGTTGACCACAATTATAACATTTCATGGTGGAAAAATAAGAGCTACTTATGCCTGATCCTCTACCTCTATTTTATCCTCCTCAGTTTCCTCTTCCTCTATTATAACCACCTCTTGAGGAGTTCTCACTAGTTTTCTTTGTGAGCTTGTTCTCCCCTTGATTCTTATGCTCACTACCTCTATCTTGGTAGCCCCCTCTTTGTCCTCCCTAATTTTTTCCTTTTCCTTTATCTTTGGAGTTGGAATCCCCTTTCCTTCTATTCTTTTCCTCCACCTTTAGAGCTATTTGATGACACCTTTGGATAGTGGTAGGTGCCCACAAACTAAGATCCTCTTCAATATTACACTTCAAACCACTTAAATATCTAGCCACCTTGATTGTCTCTTTTTTTTTTTTTTTTCAATCTCATACATAGCCTCTAAAATTCCTTAGTATAGGAGGTTACATCTAGGTCTATTTTCTTCATTCCTTGTCTTCTTTTGTGGAGTTGGATCTTAAAGTCTTTAGGTAGAAAGTTTGCCTTCACTTTGGTGACCAAAGCATTCCAATTAGCTATAGGAGTCTTGTCCACTCTGACTTTTCCATCTTGTACATATTTCCACCACATTAGAGCTGAGCCTCTAAGCCTTTACATAGCCACTTTAACCTTTTGTGCCTTTGATATCCCCCACACTCAAAATAGTTCTCCATGCCATCTATCCAATCCATGACTGCATCTATGTCCATCTTTCCACTAAAAAGTGGCACACCTTCCAAATCTTTCCCTCCTAGGGATTTGATAGCATTCAAGAAGGGCTCTTCATTCAAGATAGGGTTAGGTTTAGGTACCAAATCCTTTTTTTCTACCTCCTTACCCTTTTCATTATCTTCCTCTTCCTTCATCTTTTCTGAATTAGAAATTTCCTCTAATTTTGTCTTCATCTCTTCCAAGGCTACTTCAAGGAGCTTATTCTTCTCCCTTTTTTCATCAACTTCCTTGGATAGTTTTTCATTAAGCATTGTACTAGTTTCACCTACTAATTCTCCAATAGCTACTGTCATCCACCACTTTTTCCAAGTCTTTGACTTGCTCTTATACCACTCTGATGTGACAACCAACCTTTCTCTTTCCCAAAGCTTTCTCTTAGGGTCTTCTTAGGTCATATACTTGACCAAATAGGGTTTCTACTCACCCTATGCTTCTTAGAATTCTAGCCAATAGATCCTAACCATTCAGTTGGTGCACATCAATTAGATAAAACACACACACTTGCTTACTACTCTCCATAACATGGGTAACCCCAAGCCTACCAATGACTCCCAAATTAGTTGATTGGACTTTTAGGAACTCCTTAAGCTTCTCTTAAGATAAAAATCCAAAATCAAGACTGATGCCCTAATCGAGTCCCCCCTATGAAGCCAAATTGCAACTAAATGCTTGTAAAAAGGTACAAGGATTAGCCCTTCAAATGCACTAAAATCTAGATATCTTGAAAAATCCCTTAATAAGTTCCCAAAAAAACTATCATTCTCAATACCCTTTTTAGAGTTATTGAGGATTTTTGAAATATTAGGTCCTCAAGTTGTCTGTACAATATGGGCAAAATTTTAGCCTTATATTAAGGGTCTTAAGGGTTTCAATATTATCTGATGGAAAAACCTGATTTTCACACCTTAGGGTTCTTACCAAAGCTTCTCCTCAGGATTGGGATTACCCCACAATACCTTCTTACTCTCCACATTCTTGGATTGAAGTATCAACACTTTCTATTCTCTCTATAGCTATTCTCCACTTTGTGATCCCTAACCAAGGTGGAATGACTTGCTTGGGGCATCACCTTAAAAAAAAAAAAATTCTACTTATCATGGGCCCATCTTTACTACATAAAGTACATGGATTCTAGTTTCAAATTTCAAGAAATCGTACAATGTCAATGGTGGGAAGTGGCCCTAGAACCCCATTTGTGTGCACAAGTTGTCTTAGGATATCAGACTAACAAGAATAAAAATATTTACTCTACACACAATTTTTTTTTCTAAATGACAAATGAACTAACTATAAAATCTCTAAATGATATCTTGTTAGATTAAAGAATAAATTTGACAACTAAGTGTCAACACACTTAACCAAGATCAAGAGTAAGTGTTGAGTAAGATAAAGTGCCAAGCTATAACAAGTGCCAAGTGTAACAGGTGCCGAGTGTTAACAAGTGCCGAGCTATAACAAGTGCTGAGTGTAACAGGTGCCGAGTGTTAACAAGTGCTGAGTGTAATAGGTGCCGAGTGTTAACAAGTACCGAGCTATAACAAGTGCTGAGTGTAACAGGTGCCGAGTGTTAACAAGTGTGAGTGTAACAAGTGCCGAGTGTTAACAAGTGTGAGTGTAACAGGTGCCGAGTGTTAACAAGTGCCAAGTGTTAACATGTGCCGAGTGTTAACAGGTGCCGAGTGTTAACAAGTGCCGAGAGCAATAAGTGCCGAGAGTAATAGGTGCCGAGTGATACAGTTTTTTTTAGGTGTCAAGCTATCTAGGAAAAAACATGTGCTAAGTATTAACAATACTTCAGGAGCTGAGTAACTCAGTAGATCAGCATAAAAGTTTGAAATTGCACAAATTATGATGCAAATAGTTTTTGCAGCCGACAGAAGGTAAAATTCAAGGGATTTAATGATAAAATCGAATCTTTTATTTTTCCCGTGCAATTCACATGTAGCCAATAAGAAACATGATAAAGGCATGCAAGCAATCAGTAAAAAACAAGTATTGAGCAGGACATTGAGATTCAATATGGATTGTAGATCCAAATCAAACCCTAAGTCTTTGCAGTCTTTATAAGGAAGACAAAATTTCATTGAAAATACATGGAAGGACATAAAAGGGTGCATAAGGAAATCTATTTTTAGAAGTAAGGGTTATCAGATCACAAAGGATCAAGATCAAGAGAAGGCGGAAAAGGAGCTTGCATTCAACAATCAAGGATTGTAATCTATCAGGTTTATTGTATCTAATACTCTCTAGCAATTGTATTAGAATGAAAATCCTATGGTGATAGGTTAGCTCTACAGCTATTTTGTAAGATCCTTTTGATTAGGTGATTAAAATCCTTTAATAGGGTGACACTTCATGTTAAGTGTTTGTAAATCCTCTAACCAGGTCACTATTAATACAGTGTAAAGCCTTTAACAGGGCAGACCTTTAACAAGGCAAACCATCAGAAGTGGTTGAACAATATTGCTGCAGTAAATTTTGTGGGTATCATCCCCACCCCAGTTTTACCTTCTTATTCCTGGAGGGTTTCTGGGTTACCAAATTCTAGTGTTATGAGTTATTGATGCATGAGTTTTGTTACATGTTTATTTGATGTATTTACATGCATGCAATTTACTTTAAGTTAAAAGTTTTATTGACTAAAGTGTGATACTTATGATTCACCCATCCCCCCCCCCTCATAAGCACTCTTTTCATATTCCAACAATTGGTATCAGAGCCATCCAGGTTCTCACAAGGAAAAGCCTAATAGCTTGGAGGAAAAGATCTAAAGATGGAAGCTTTCAAACTTGGAAAGATCATTGAAAATCAGGTGATAGATGTGCAACTTGCTTTGCATAGCTTGGAGGAATTTAGAAACAAATTGAGAAACTCATTAAAAAAGAGGAAGGATCTAGCCATAGCTGAAAATGATATACACTACAAGGAGATTGATACCACCAACATATTTTCCAGTGGAGACATTGAAGAGTTTGATACAGCAATAGCAAAACTAATGGAGAAAAATAAAATTCAAGCATATGAGATAAGATCTCTCAAGATGGAACATGAATCATAGGCTATAATGATATGTGAAATTACTGAACAAAAGAAAAGAGAAGTTGATGATAAGGTCATGATGGAAAATGACAAAAGGAATCTTGCAAACAGACTTGAAGAAAAATGTACTGAATTGACAAGGATCTCAAACATGCAAATGGATACACTTGCTCAAATGATGAATCTTCATCATGAGCTCAATATGAAAGATATTGAGATCTCTACTTTGAAGATGTAGAAGGAATAAATGTAGAATGAATTGAACAGAGAAAGAGAGGTGGTAGAAAATCTCAACAAATCAAGTGAAGCCATCAAATATTTTGAGCAAATACTGAAATCTCCAAGATCAATCCATGATACAACAGGGCTTGGATATAACAACACTGAAGTAGGAGAATCATCAAAGAGTGTAGAACAAAGAAGTGAAAAAGGTAAAGATGTTAAACCTACATGTCATTTCTGTGGAAAGAAAGGACATACATCTAATGTTTGTAGAAGCAAGAATGCCCATCAGCATGACAAACCCAAAAGCATAAATCATTGTCATAAATGCAAGAAGCAAGGTCATCAAGCATATGAATGCAGAACCCAAACTATCAAGACATCAAGATTTGATGGACATTTTTATAATTGCAAAAAGTATGGACATAGAGCTTTTGAATGTAGATCAAAGTCTATGTGGACAGTAAATCAACCGACAAAGTTATCAAACCATGAATTTTGGGATTACAACACCAAGTACAGCTGTCACTATTGTCAAGAATATGGACATATCCCACAGAACTACATAAGAACACATTTTAGAGGGAACTACAAAAGATGGTTCAGTAAAACTACATGTTTCAGTTGCTTAAAAACTGGTCATGTCAGCAGGAATTGCCCAACAAGGTCAAAGGCATCAAGTTTTGAGTTCAATAATGGAAAGGCAAAGATAGATGTTGGACATATCAAAAGTGAAATGAACAAGAGATGGAGGAAGAAAGATGAGTATAGCACATCAAGTACAGCGATCGCTTCACCTAATAGGTCAAGTGATCACACTTCATTAAATTAAGCAAAGAATAAGTGTGTGGGATTGATAAACCAAGTTACATCATAAATTAGTCCCAAGACATATAAGAACTGCAAAAATGAAATCAGCATAAGCAAAGATGCTAAGTCAAAATTGAGAACTTTTTTGAAGATATGTCAAAGTTGCCTTCAGGAGCCGAGTTGCTAACAACGGCCGAGTTGATAGTTGATGCCGAGCTATGAAATATCAATAGGAGCTGAGTAAAGTAAAACACAATGGGAGCCGAGTCATGACGAAACTTTTCAAGTGCCGAGTAGACAGTTGGCAGTGTACTAAGCATTTATTACTCTATTTTGAAAGGTACATAAATCCAATTTTTGATCATTTTCCCACCATTCAAACGAGAAGCAAAGTCGAGAAGAGTGGAGAAGATCAAGATCAGCTCAGAATCCATTTGTGAAGATTTCAACAGCGATTCAAGACAAGTTTCATCGATTTAAGGTATTTTACTTAAGTGCCGAGCTACGTAGGACCTGTAAACCTGTTTAAATCATAAACCCTAGTTTGGAAAACAATGGCATCTGGGTCAGGAACCACTAAGGGTATAGAGAGTCATGAAGTACAGTTGGTCAACAACGAAGTTAAATAACCTGAATTTAAGCCCATTCTAGAAGTAGCATACAAGAATGATCCTGTAGGTGCATTATCAATTATTTTGAATAAAGTTGTTATGGTCCAA
Organism: Cupressus sempervirens; assembly: GCA_028749045.1. Classification (NCBI taxonomy): domain Eukaryota; kingdom Viridiplantae; phylum Streptophyta; class Pinopsida; order Cupressales; family Cupressaceae; genus Cupressus; species Cupressus sempervirens. The sequence goes on from CM053786.1 coordinate 487,950,790, forward strand.
GATGTTCGTAGATGTTATAATTGCAAAATTGGTGCCATAGGAGACTTAGAAATCTATAATGCATATGATAAACTATGTGAAAACAAAGTACTAAAAAATGAGTTTTCAATAATAGAAAGAAAAGGATTAACCAAAACCCTAGCATTTTCGATTGTTTTCAAAATTGAATGGATACAGATAGTTTTGAGCCGAATACATGATGGAGCTTTTTGGTTAGAGTCAGGGCCAGTAAAATTCACCAAGAAAATTGTTCATAGGGTTACTGGTATTCTAACCCTAGATCGGCCAAAGACCTTGCGAAGTGACAAAAGGGAAGTAATAGAGAAAAATACAGGTGCCAAATGGAACAATAGAGGAATGACTATCGACACAGTCACAGATCCCTTACTAGATTTTTCTATGAGAATCATTTCACATAAATTCTATCAATCAAGCAGGTTAAACAGTGTACCTTGTATAGCAGTTGATGTTGCATACAAGATAATCAAAAGGGATCACACTTATGATTTGGCAGAGCTCATGTTTCAACAGATTAATGAAAATCTAGGAGCTATAAGGAAGAGCAAGGGAGCTCAATGCAAATTTGGATCAGTTTTGATGTGCATGTTTTTCTATATGATGAAAGAATTTCCTTCTATGGGTAAGGTAAGATGGAATCCAGATAAAACAATTGTTGAACAAATTAATGGATACATTGAACAGATGGGTGAAAATTTTGATGCCCAAATGACTGGTTATTTTGAGGATTTCAAAAAGTCCATGAAAAAAAGAATGAGAATTCCAGTCTCATTGACTGAGAAATATGAAAAAGACATTTTCTTTCTTGTAGATATAGATTATACCTACATATAAGCAGTTATACCTAGAGTAAGATGGCTTAGGCCACTAGGTTATGAACTTGATGTTGATCAAGCCTCTGCAGCAATAACAACCCTACTTGCAGAAGAAGCTAATAAAAATACAAAATTTTTTAGAACCTATGATGTTGTCAAATCAAAGGTGATAACAGATTTGAAGACTACTTCAGCAATAAAGAAGAAAGAGAAAATGGTGAGACAAATCAAGAGAAAATTTGGCGTGGAAGAAGAAGGAACAATAGAAGAAGAGGGAGAAGACATTGAAGAAGAAGGAGATAAACTTCAAGGTCTGACTCAAGGGTTAGGAGAAGATAAAGAGGAAAGTGCTGAGGTAGAAGAAGCCAAGGAAGCACCAGTTAAGAGAAAGACCACAACTCCTTCTGCTCCTCAAACCAAGGGAAAGAAAGTAGCTGCTCCTGCACCAAAGAGACCTACCACAAGGGCTGCAGCACAAAAAGCTCAAGAGGAGGCAAAAGGAAAGAAGACAGACTCAAAGAAGACTACTACTAAGTCAAAGAAAAGGAAATTTATTCCCCAGCCTGAAACAGATGAGGAGAAAATAGAGTCAGAGGACAATAGTCAATTTCAAGTGGTAAGACACAAACCTCAGACTGCTATTGATAAATTATGTTCAAAAATTAGGAATAATGATTTAAAAGGTTTAAAGAACCTGAATTTTTCTAAGCTCACTAAAGAAGAGAAAAATAAATTAGAGCAATCTATGTATGCTATGATGGCTGAATATAAGCACACACCTCTAGAATTAGATGAATCTATGCCAAGAGAATTATATAAAATTGTAGAGGATAAATGACATTTTTGTTTACAAATGGAAAAAGAGATAAGGGAGTCAACATTAGCCAGATTTTTGCCTAATTTGATTAAAGATCAAGTAATAAATGCAGTAAAAAGGCATAATAACAGATTCACTCCCAAGTATAGAGCATTCAGCATATTGCAGAATAAAATTGAAGAGGTAGTTACTAAATCCACAAGATTGTGGAAAATAGTTTACAAGAAAATAGAAGATGTATATAATGAAGAATATAAGGCAGAGGCAAGTGCGAAGACAAAGGAAAAGAAGGTGTCAGAAACCAAAGAAAAAGAGAAAAAACTAGTGGAGAAGAAGAGTAAAGAAGAAAAGGAAGAAGAGGCACATAATGAGGAGAAAGAGGAAGAGAAAGATATAGCTGAGCCACAAGATCAAAGTATGCAAGACATACAGGTATCTCCTCCTAGTCCTCCTCATGCCACCATCACACCTGCAGATATCATAAAAATAAAAGATGTTACAGATACTTCAAATCCAAACATCAATCCATTAACTACAGAGGATTTGGAAATCCTTGACCAATCATCACTAGTAGCAAAATTAAGTTCAAATCCTATATTGGTTAGTGTTGATGAATTACAGAATCCAGAAGTTAAAACAGAGATAGTCAAGGTAAAAGCAGAAGTGCCACCCTCAACCATACAAATTACTGGTATTCAATTTCTTCCACCACCACCTCCACCAAGTATAGTCACTTATACACTCCAAATGCTGAGTACAACAACAGGGGAAATAAAAGAAACATCTGAACAACCAACAAGTTCAACCCCACCTAGCAATCATAAAAGGGATATTCAAGATGAAGAAAAAGATGAGACAAAGAAAAAGGAGGAGACTGCAATTCAAACACTGGTTGCATTACCAAAATCTAGTACTCCAACACAGACTCTTCAGCAGTCGAGCACAGATGGATTACAGCTGCAAATCAGGACACCAGGCTTAAGCTCATCAAAGGTAGTCAGGAAACTTCACTATGGAGTTCTTGAGCTTGATGAAGAAATAAAGATCCCATATTATGAATCTAGCACTCTTACTAAAGAAAAGATTAATGAAATTCATAGTGCATTGGACAAAAGAAGGATACAAGAAGCACTAAGAAAAGAATACAAGCATAAGCTTACCTTGAATGAAATTAAAGATATATTCACAGAAGCTTTTTGCTTACAATCTCCAGATGAGTCAAGACCAATTATAGAGCAACTATCTGATATAGTTGACCAGGTGACTAATGAAGACCAGGAAACAAATGCCAGATTGCTTGAATGGTCAGAAAGGAAGTTCCAAGGTAAGGTAAATAGTAAAATATCTAGTGATATAGCACTATCTCAATAAGAACTGGAAAAGAAAGTTATAACAGTTAAAATTGTACTAGGAAACATCTTTTCCCTGTACAACAAGTTGTGTGATTTTTCTACATTCACACAGGACACTAGCCAGAAAATACTGAGCTTGGAAAACAATCTGAAAATTTTTAGCATGCAACTCCCCACAAATCCAGCTCAGAGTGAGAAGCATTTTGTCCAATCGCTTCACACACAAAGAGAGTTAGCCGTCTTAGCAGCAGAGGAGGCAACCAAAAAAGCTAAATTGATGCAAATTCAGTCGTCAATAACTCCTCATTTGGAACTACTTCACAAGGAGCAGATAAATGCAGAGACAGTCCTCAGGAAAGACCCCAGTCTTTCTTCATTTGATGGACTTGTACACCTAGCAGTAGAGATTGCCATCCAGCATAAGATATTGGATGTCGCATTAGCAAATTGGGATGTAGCTCTGAAGGTACTCCTTGAAGTAAATAGCACATTTTTGGCTAAGTATGGCATTTCATTGTCAGACCCTTGACATAAGTGTCAAAAAGGGGGAGAATAAGTAGTAAGAGAGTAATAAGAAGTGATTAAGTATGATAAAAGGGGGAGATAGCAAATTTTGAGATAGCAGGGAGTTAAGTATAGGAATGAAATGATAAGTATGATAAAAGGGGGAGATAGCAAATTTTGAGATAGCAAATTTTGAATGTAGGATAAATTAATGAGTCACAAGGATCTTAATTAAGTGTTTTTGCCACTCATGTCAAAAGGGGAGATTGTTAGCTTAAAGAATAAATTTGACAACTGAGTGTCAACACACTTAACCAAGATCAAGAGTAAGTGTCAAGTAAGATAAAGTGCTAAGCTATAACAAGTGCCGAGTGTAACAGGTGCCGAGTGTTAACAAGTGCCGAACGATAACAAGTGCTGAGTGTTAACAAGTACCGAGTGTAATAGGTGCCGAGTGTTAACAAGTGCCGAGTGTTAACAGGTGCCGAGTGTTAATAGGTGCCGAGTGTTAACAAGTGCTGAGAGCAACAAGTGCCAAGAGTAACAGGTGCCGAGTGATACAGTTTTGTTTAGGTGCCGAGCTATCCAGGAAACAACATGTGCCGAGTATCAGCAATACTTTAGGAGCTGAGTAACTCAGTAGATCAGCATAAAAGTTTGAAATTGCACAAACTATGGTGCAAATAGTTTTTGCAGCTGACAGAAGGTAAACTTTGAGGGATTTAATGATAAAATCAAATCTTTTATTTTTTCCGTGCAATTCACATGCAGCCAATAAGAAAAATGATAAAGGCATGCAACCAATCAGTAAAAAAAAGTATTGAGCGGGAAATTGAGATTCAATATGGATCGTAGATCCAAATCAAACCCTAAGTCTTTGCAGTATTTATAAGGAAGAAAAAATTTCATTGAAAATACATGGAAGGACATACAAGGGTGCATAAGGAAATATGTTTTCAGAAGCAAGGGTTATCAGATCACAAAGGATCAAGATCAAGAGAAGGCAGAAAAGGAGCCTACATTCAACAATCAAGGATTGTAATCTATCAGGTTTATTGTATCTAATACTCTCTAGCAATTGTATTAGAATGAAAATCCTATGGTGATAGGTTAGCTTTACAGCTATTTTGTAAGATCCTTTTGATTAGGTGATTAAAATCCTTTAACAGGGTGACACTTCAAGTTAAGTGTTTGTAAATCCTCTAACCAGGTCACTATTAATACAGTGTAAAGCCTTTAACAGGGCATGCCTTTAACATGGCAAACCATCAGAAGTGGTTGAACAATATTGCTGCAGTAAATTTTGTGGGTATCATCCCCACCCTAGTTTTACCTTCTTATTCCTGGAGGGTTTCTGGGTTACCAAATTCTAGTGTTATGAGTTATTGATGCATGAGTTTTGTTACATGTTTATTTGATGTATTTACATGCATGCAATTTACTTTAAGTTAAAATTTTTATTGACTAAAGTGTGATACTTATGATTCACCACCCCCCCCCCCCCCCCCCCCCTTCTCATAAGTACTCTTTTCATATTTGAATATTCCAACATATCTATTAACACTTCCAACATTAACAAAACTAAAACTAATCTACATATGCCAAAAACTCTAAAAAACATAAAATTGTTGTTCATCACTTGCTTTCTAGACCGTACAATGCAAAGTGCACTTTATCCAACCCCTTGAATAGGTGGAGAATGGCCTTATATAGGCTTAAAATGAAAATTCCAAACTGATTTAGGTATTTGAAGAGCTCCAACTTATAAGTTTCTCTTTTTGCAAGAAATTGTCAACAAGTTGTCAATGACAACTTTTGCAAGATTGAGCAATTTTTGCAATTTTAAACATCTACTTCTCAAACTTGTTTCAACTTATACCAAACTATGAAAAAGGCATTAAATGGTTCCCAAAGACCTAATAAGGTCCTTAAAACACTTACTTGACTTATTTATCCACCAATACCCAAAAATGCTCTAGAAAGCCAAATGAGCAATTTTGAGCAACTATGAGCAATATTACCATTTTGGGCTCTTCCAACCTATCAATCCACACCTTAGGACCATGTTAGTCATCTTATTGATCTATTGATGTGGCTATAATAACTAAAATCCAAAACATCTAAGAAGCCCTAGGTCTACCAATAGCCTACCTAGGTGCTCTTGCATCAAGATCTCTTGCTTTCAAGGAGCTTCAAGAAGTTTATTTTGGTGTTTTTTCATTCATCTTCCATACTCATACTACACAATTTTAAGATATATATCCCTTCCTTGATGAGATTGGATCTTGTCATCAAGAGAGGTTTCTTACTTGCATTCATACTTCTTTAACATTCCCATCCTCTTGATTTGATTCAATTGGTAAAGTAAGCTCATATATTTGATTTGAGAGATCATACTATTTTGAGGTGAAGTGGTGCATTTACTATACATTTTTAGTATTTCAATTATTTCAATTTTAAGGTTAATTCCAAAACTTGGATTTTACCAAGGAAAATCCCCACCAACAAAACAAAATCATTTTTATTGCAAGTTACAGATTTTAGAATGAAGAATAGGATGTGGATTCAAACACCTTTTTTGTCAATATTCAGAGATTCAGAAATGGTTTCATTTTTAGAGACTATTGAGTATGGATGTATTGTATACTTGCTACCTAAAGTCATCCTTGCTAAGAAAAGTTGACATTTCCAAACAACCAAACAATTTCTAGGTTTCAAATACCTCACATTTTTTCGGTGGGGGGCTCATATTATTTGCCAATTGGATTTGCACAAACATCATAAAATCATATTCAAAGTTCCTTATTCTTAAGGTGAGTCCTCTATTTACCTTCTTTATTTGAACACATCTACATCCTAAATCAAATTTTTGAATATCATTTCATAGCTCTTTCTATAGTAGGGTTTTAAGGACTTCTAGCATTCTTTCTCTAATTATGTAACCATTAGATCTTTTCTTGTATTAGTGCTTCTTTGTCACTTGGTTGGCACTTACCTTTCTTGTTCTAGTTACCTTAGAATTGGGATTGAAAGGATCAAATTCCTTGATTCCCCTTTGAGGTGTGAGGTTATGTGATAAACTTAGGTTAATCTTCCTTGATTACCTTCTCCCTACACATTATTGGTGAACCTAACTGTCCATATTTCCACTTTTGAATTGGTGTAAGATTCCCTTTTGTATTCTATTAAAGTTGGATTCTTTTCATTTTGGAGTTAGATTATCACATGCAATTGTATATCTTCTTAAACATATCTCTTATTTTAAAACATTGTATTCTTTATAATTTAGTTCATACCATAAGGTTACATTTATTTTTGTGATCTTTATCTTGCCTTTATTGGTGTATGAGCTTCATTACTTTAAGCCCTACTTATAGTATTCCTTTTAGGAGAAGTCATATACTCATGACTTCCTTTAATCTAAAATCCTCTTCTCCTCTCTTTAAGAACCATAGTGATCCTATGGTTTACCATGATCCTAATACTTCTATGAGTCTTCCCATTCATCTCATGATGAAGATGAGGCTTTAAGAGTCCCTCTTTAACAAGTTCATAAGATTGCTATTGAGATTGATAAGATTCATGATAGGCTTCTTCAAGAGAATCACAAATCTGATACTATTATCTCTTCTGATGCTCTTAAGAGAATGATTTGTAATGATGAACATGGTATTAATATTTTGTGTGGTCTTACTCACCTTATCCACTCTTTGTTGAGATAATGGGTGTTGCACACATTGCATAATATTGTTATTTTATTATTTTATTTTATTATGTAATGTTGTACCTAGATGGGCGTGCAACATGTAAAGATTCCCATGGAATATTCTTGATGAGTTGTATTGTAACATTGTGATAATATTTGATGTAATTATTTAATATTGGGGAAAAGAATTAAATGCCCAATATTAAATGTGGGGTCAGTGGGTTAGGTAGCACATGGTTTTAGCACATGGTTTATGTAATACCACTTAGTGGTTTTGTGGGACTTGCTACTATATAAGCAACCACAAGGGTAGTTGTTGGTGAGAGAGAGTAAGAGAGTGACAAGGAGAAGACAAAAGGCAAGAGTCGAGCGGGACAAGGCTTGACAGGTTGGCCAAGGGAGCATTTGTGAAGGTTGAAAGCATGGCATGGGATGTGTGGATTCATGCTTGTTCACATAGTTTGCTCAATTGTGGCTATGGCCATGAAAGCTTCCATGGTTGTATGGCAATGGTATTTTTGCTGAATAATACATGATGATGGATGCTTTTGGAGGCTGGGTTTTTCCCTCAATGAGGGTTTCCCAAGGTATATCTTGTGTCACATTTTGTGGGTATGTTTTCTATTCTCTTGCATGTGGATTTTAATTCCGTGTTTATTTTAGATCTATTATGGGTTATGTGGAAACGGTTATATTCTTTATTGCCAAGTTTCCTTACAAGTGGTATCAGAGCTATGATTTTATTATTGTAACCCTAGATTGAATCCATGGGAATGCATGAGAGGATAAAAGAAAGGGCAAGATATATGAATAATTTATTGTAGATCTGAGGGTTTTGGATTTGCTTTTATGATGGGATGTTAAAAGATTTGGGCATGGGAAATTGTTGGACAAAAAGAGTTTTTGGATGTTTCATTTAAAATGAGGGTTTTGGGGGGTAGCATGCAGAAATGACCTCCTAGGTAAAAAAAGACCTCACCATTGGATCCAGGTCGACATTTTCATAAATTTGATATATAATATGCCCTAGTTTGGCCATATTAAGAGGAAATGAAAGAGTTTTTTAGTTTCAGCCCATGATGGCCATCAAATTTAATCCCGTCGGAATTTTCGTCACTGAAAAAATAAAAAATGAAAAATCGTACTGAAAATGGTAAAAAGACTGTCTTAGTAAAACGGCCATAACTTTCTCTCAGAATATTAGATTTTAGAGTTCTTACAGGCGTTGGAAAGCTAATTCAGAGCACTAAAATATGGTGTAGGTTTGGTTCTATGATTTTGAGATTTTGTCAAGTTTTAAGAGCCCTAAAGTTAGATGTTGTTTATTTTGAGCACGAATTAGGGCATAACTTGGGCATACGGAGTCGAATTTTGGACTTCAAGTAGTCAACGGAAAGCTCTTGGAGAGCTCTACACATTGATTCAGATTTGGTGTAGGTTTGGCATGATTTATTTGTTGATATATTGATCTGAATAATTTATAGTTATATTTTGACTATGGTAACATTGTGAGTTTATGGCATTGGAGATTTAAGTTTTGATGTCATTGTATACTCAAGTTTGGTCTCATGATGATATGGTTATCAGTGTTTGGTTTTGGATATGCATGATGACTTGTTGGATCTACAAGTTGTGCAGTGTTGTAAGCGGTCTATACTTACAGGTTACATTTATAGCTTGGTTATGGGTTGTCTTTGCCCATTGATCTTTCATTATTGATGCATATTCAGATTGGTGGCTTGGATTTGGGTTGTCTATGCCCTAAGTCACATGATTTTATCTTCATGTAGAAGGGATGAGATGTTGTTACCAGGTATAGTCATGGCAGAGGATTGTGGTTGACTATGCTGACAGGTTGGACATATTGAGAGCCAGATGCTCGGTTCATGGATGTGATCATGATGTCATAGATTTTGGCATGACATGATTGGTTATACAGGTACATCCTTGATGTTCATTAGCTTGGATTTTCTGATTTGGTTATGGTGGTATATCTTCTTGGTTAAGGATCATGGTTATTTAGTTTTCTTTTGAGGAGCTCATGATGTGCACTTTGAGTTCTTTGATAGTTTGATGCCTTGGTTGATTCTCATGGTTAGAGGATGGGTTTTCATCATTATGTCATGGATAGCTTGGATACACGGTTTGGTGGGTGCTTGTGACAGTGATGGGGTGACAGTGCAGGATTAGTTCCTGGTTTGGTTTATATCTTCTTGGTTTGGAGAAAATGGATTTTATGATGCCATAGGTGACTTGGTACCACGGTTGAGTGGGAGTTGTTGGCATTGATATATTTATTGAGTGTTTGCAGATGTTGGAGGTTTGTCTTAGATCCTATTGCTGCAGAAGCATCTTTGACATTTGCATGGTGCACTTGTTATCTTCATGGTGTGTGAAGATGGTTAGATCTTGAGGACTCATGGAGTTCTTGGTCATCTTCATGGTGTGTGGAGATGGTTCTTCCTGGTATGTGGAGACGGTTTTCTTCATGGTGTGTGGAGATAGTTGCATCTTGAGGACTCACAGGATTCTTGGCAAAGGTGTGGTTTATGCTTTTATTTGGCATGTTATCCTTGGTGTGAGGATAGTTTCATTATTATGTCATGGTATACTCTTGATACGCATTTAGAGTTGTGACATTTTATGATGTGTTCATATGGAGCATGTTATCTCTTTAGTTGAGATGGTAAGATCATGTTGTCATATTTATGTTCCTGAGGCCATGGTTGGAACTTTGACATTGATCTTGGTTTAGTTTCTCGGTATTGAGTACAATGATCATAAGCTAGATACTTCATGATATTGCTATGTTGCATTTGGAGTTGGCATAGATTGATTGGTTACAGGTGCTTATGGATACTTAGAGACGGTGGTGATGCTGATTTCTCTTGGATTAGAGAAGTATTTGTTGGGATGATTGATGGTTTCAGCAGGAAGTCCGAGGGGCAGTCACCTGATATGGACTTGAGAGGAGATTGTTCTTAGATGAGTCTTGGTTGGAGACTTGGGTATCTTGATGAGCATTCTCATTCCCCACTCTTGGTCTACTCGACAGTTTTGCTACTTGAGAGGTATAGCCCATTATTTTCTCTCAGTTGCATTATATTTATGCTTATCTTTCATGGATATGAATCTTGAGCTATGGTACATGAGTTAGTTTTGGAGGGTTCATTTGAGAGATGGTTTAGCATTGGTTATCTCCATGTGCATATGTTGTTATGTTGGTTGAGTTTGGGAGATGGTTTTATTTTGGGCATATTCCTTGGATTAGGAATGGTTATTCATTGGTTTAGGAATGGTTTATTGAGTTTGATCTTCTTGTGAGAGGCTTACATCCATGATTAGCTATATGGTATGGTTTGGGTGTTGTTGAGGCTTCTTGTTGGGGTTTTATGAAGGAGATCATACTTGCACAGTTTACATCTAGAGGTGTGTGTAGAAGGACATGATACAGGTTATGATTTGCATGGTTTCTCTGGTCTTGGTTATCTTCCTGGATGTTCAGTTTTTCCTACATTGGATTTGAGATTGGTTAGAGATTGTGATCACTAGTTTGTGCTCATGTATGTCATGTGAGAGATGACATGGTTATTTCTTTATCTCTTTCCTTTTTTTGGTTGTGGAGAACTTGGAGACTATTGGAGACTTGTTATGAGAATTTTTCTTGCAGGATATCAGTTTATGTATTGTGGATGTCCTTGATGCTACATGGATTCACTTCTTTGAGATGTGTTGAGTGGATTGGTTATAGATTTGACATTATCTTTTGCAGTGGGAGCTTCTTGGTATATATGTGGCAGGTATTGCTCTTAAGGCTTGTGATTGCATGTTACAGATTAGATATGTCGGTGATATAAGATTCACTTGTTATACCTTTGAGGTATGGATAGTTGGATGGGTTTGACACTTTGCTGTGGGTGCTATTTCAGCTATGGATATTTTTTGACAACTACGGATACATGTGATTACCTTTTGGATCAGGTTTTTGTGCTTGGAATTTCAGTTGGTACAGGATTTTATGATCTAGTAATGCAACAGGTTGGGTGGTTTTCTCTTTGGATGGCTTCTATGTATGTCCAGTGGGAGTGGCATAATAGGAGGTGAGATCATTCATGTTCGAGATGCTGGATACTTTGATTTTGTTGTGGGTACCAGGATGGAGCACTTGGTGTATTTTGATCCATGATGGTGGATGTGCTGGGAGGGATTGTTCCCTTGTTCATTTATGTGGCTACAGATTGACCCTATGCAATGTATACAACAAGTGGGAGATTGTTGAGATAATGGGTGTTGCACACATTGCATAATATTGTTATTTTATTATTTTATTTTATTATGTAATGTTGTACCTAGATGGGCGTGCAACATGTAAAGATTCCCATGGAATATTCTTGATGAGTTGTATTGTAACATTGTGATAATATTTGATGTAATTATTTAATATTGGAGAAAAGAATTAAATGCCCAATATTAAATGTGGGGTCAGTGGGTTAGGTAGCACATGGTTTTAGCACATGGTTTATGTAATACCACTTAGTGGTTTTGTGGGACTTGCTACTATATAATCAGCCACAAGGGTAGTTGTTGGTGAGAGAGAGTAAGAGAGTGACAAGGAGAAGACAAAAGGCAAGAGTCGAGCGGGACAAGGCTTGACAGGTTAGCCAAGGGAGCATTTGTGAAGGTTGAAAGCATGGCATGGGATGTGTGGATTCATGCTTGTTCACATAGTTTGCTCGATTGTGGCTATGGCCATGAAAGCTTCCATGGTTGTATGGCAATGGTATTTTTGCTGAATAATACATGATGATGGATGCTTTTGGAGGCTGGGTTTTTCCCTCAATGAGGGTTTCCCAGGGTATATCTTGTGTCACATTTTGTGGGTATGTTTTCTATTCTCTTGCATGTGGATTTTAATTAGGTGTTTATTTTAGATCTATTATGGGTTATGTGGAAACGGTTATATTCTTTATTGCCAAGTTTCCTTACACTCTTATAGTGAGCCTTTGGCTCAAGCAGCATAAAAAATAGGAAGGGCTCCAATCATCACTAATTTTGAACCCTCCTTGCCTTTTTCAATTCTTGTAATACCCAAAAAATTGGCACATTGGTATGTTGAACTAATTTCAATCTATTGATCTCACCTAAAGTCCTATTGTACTAGGAAATTTTGATTCTAACAATCTCTAATTGATCTAAGTGTCAAATATACAAAATCCCTAATCTACATTAGTCACATACTTCATTTAATTCTTAAATATTGATCAAAATTGGCTAAATTAACCTTTTAATTGAATTAATTGAATTATAAGTCCTAGTGCTTTAATTAAATTATATTCACCCCTTTAGCTAATATACATGAGGAATTAAATTTCCTCATTCTAATTATTGAATTTAATTATTCAAATGATTAGAATATTCAATTATGAGGTCATATTTAATTTCCTTAAATCAAATATCTTCTCTATTATTCTCTCTTCAATTTAGAATTGGTAACATTGAGTTAACTTAAAAAGAAAAATAATTAAATTAGTTAACTCCTTATTCCACTAAAAAGAAATTAGTTAACTTCCTTTTCACTAGGAAATTAACTTTCTATTCTAACTAAATCTTCTTTGGATCTCAACCGTTCATTCAATTTGATCTCAACCATTGATCAATTCTTGGATTCTATGTAAGAAATGCTCAACTCCTCATTTTGGGGGAGGCACATGAATATTATCAAACTTATGCTGAATTGTTGGCTCAATTGCTCTTGCATTCCTAGTTTATTACTTCCATATTCTCTCTTTCATAATAGATTAACCATGCATTCATGTAGATTAATTTGTTCTTTCTATTCTTAGATTAAATGCATACATCTAGCATAAATATTGCATATCATCTAGCTTAGAAGAAATCCTTTGTACTAGAGGTCTGGTTGCTAGCTTCTCAAATCTGAGAGTGAATAGCAAAATCAATCTAGCTAGGAGTCAACAGATTGAGTTGTTGGGTTATTTCGGATGAACAATCCCGTGTTCATTTCGAGATGATCTGTATATAATGATCATGTTGACATGTGGTTAATTTATAGGCCATAATTATCATACACATTTCTAGCACCCACTATGGGGCTTATATTGATATTTAGCCTCAAATTGTCACTTTTCAGATGCTAATTAATTTTTGCTTGCAAGTATTTAAAGATTTTTTCATATCTCCTAAAAGACATGAAAATTATTAATGAATTTTTTTTTTTAGGTTTATCTTGATGTTTCGAAAAATAAAAATAAAAATCAGATTTTGTTGGATCGATTTTTCATATTTTTTTGATATTTTTCATTTTTTCATAAAAAAAATCATTTTGTGCTCAAATTACCGAATTGGGAAATGATTTTTTATGTAGATTTATACACATATGCCCAACTCAAAACAAAAAAAATCAATTTTTTTGGGTTGATTTTCCAATTTATAAAAAAAAAAATTTTGGGCACAAATAATCAAACTACACAATGAAATTTTTCTTGTAGGTTGATCTGGATATTCAAGGCTCATAGGATTTTTTTTAGAATTTTCTAATTAAAAGTCTATTTTGCATAGTTTTTTAATGATTTTGCATAAAAAAATCATTTATCACCCAAACCATGGAATTTTGATCTAGAAATTTTATTTCAAATTTTGGACAATTTCATGAGCTTCCAATAAAATTTTTAGATTTTTTTGATAAAACATCTATTTTTAATATTTTAAAAAATGTTTTTCATAAAATAAATTAATTTATGACACAAATCATTGAATTTTAATAAAAAAAATTTATTGCAGGTTTTCAATGTCACGAGGAGATCACAATAAAAAATTCAAGATTTTTTGATGCAAATTCTATTTTTAATAATTTTTAAAAATATTTTCATTAAAAAAATTAACTCATAATGCAAATCTTTGAGTTTTAATCAACAAAATTATTATTGTAGGTCTGTAGAAAGTGGCAAGGAAGAAGACATGGGAGGAATTTAAATTAGGAAGTAATGAACTTGAATGATTAATCATTTGTCTTTGAATGAATGTTGCAATTAAATTCAAAATCCAAACACATTCTTGAATGTCTTCAAACTTGAAACAATCAAATTCAATCTTGAGTGTCTTAAGAAATTGACAAATATTTCATTGAATTAATGTTTCTAAAATCAATCTTGAATGCCATGAACTAAAATCTAAAGTTTTCATTGGAATGCATGCTAAAACACAATCCTGAATGCTTAAAATGCTTAAAGGAAATTTACATGCTTTCATTGGGATGAATCTTTAACACTAAAGTTTGATGCTTAAAAAGAACACTCATTCAATCTTGAATGCATAAAGGAATTGGCTCTTTCCCTATCAATTTCTTATTTTGATGATGCTCAATTTACTTTTGTTGATGAACTCTCAATTTCTTATGTTGACTACATTGTAAGTTGGAAAGAACCTTGCATGCTAAACACAAGTGTCTTCAAGAATAGATTACAAAATCTAAAGATTCATTGGGAAAGAACAAGTGTCTTTCAAACCCCAAGGCCACTTACATATTCACTCCTCTTGCACCTTTGGGTGGTCTTGAGTGCACAAGAAATAAGTGGACTTGTTTTGTTTTTAGGTGGCCTTCTCAGGGATTTCATCACCCCTTGGGACAACCTTAGCTCCCATGTTCTAGTAGAGTATAAATATTGAGAGGTGAATCAAAAGACATCTCTCTTGGAAGTATAATATTGTCACTCTTGACTAATCCCCAAAGAACTTTATACCTTTGGGAAGTGAAGGTGGAGATTTGGGTTATCTTCTCCTCCCAACTATTTGGCATTATTTTCTTTCATCTATAGATTTGGGCCTCACGTACCTTGTTTATATTGAGGACACCCTATAGTTGATCTTTATATATCCTAGTTGAAAGCCTTGATAGAATTGTTGATTTTTTTTGCATGCTTTAGTATTCAAAGTCCAAAATTTGTATAAACATCAAACAAGTCAAAACTGTTGAAATGGCGAGTTAAACATTTGATGAGAAACTTCTTTAAAATGATAACTCTACTATCTTCTTGAATCTTCACTAATCTATGTTAAGAAAAATCCATACACAAATCTATTTGAAACTATCTGAAACTAAATTATCTCAGTTGAACACTTGTGACCCACATCTGGACTAGTCTCTTTTCTCTACTATTCTACTTGTTCTATTGTGTTGTTCTCCATTGTTGTCATGATAATCAATCTCTCAATTGTTCTAGCCACTCTTTGGACTATTTGTATCTTGGAGAACATCACCCTTTATATAACTTGCACCTACTTTGAGACAAATATTTGGTTTGGTATTAGTCTAAACCTATCAAACCTTTCATGTCTAGTTGTTCACATAAACCTAGGACATCACAATGGTTAACAAAAAATGCACTAAATCTAATATTCTTGGTGAGGAAGAAGAGATACTTATTGCAAAAATGAAGATACAAATTCAATCAATGGGTTCTCAACTTCAAAGAATGAAGAAGGAAGATGACACATCATCGAACAAATTCTCCTTATGATATTATTTACCTTCCTATAATGTTAAGTCCAAGCCACCTCAAAAAAAATTTGCAAACACCTAAGAAATCTAGAAATATCTTTGAAGAAAAACCTTGGGAACCTAAACCAAAGCATGATTTCACCCCTTTGGGAAGATCTTATGAATAAACTTTGGAAGAACTTCTTCAAAAGAAACTCATTTTTTACCTAAAGTTACTTTGGGCTGAAATTTCTTTATGAGTAATTATTGTGCCTATCAAAGATATAATCTACATGAAACTTCATATTGCATGAAGTTGAAAAATAAAATCCATGATCTATTTGATGTTGGCATAATTCAAAAACTTAAGAATTGATCTATCAAAGATACTACTCTCAAGCTTGATCAACATTATTAAACCATGTGTAGTAATGGTTCAAATGCAACTTCTACTTTTTCCAACATTCCATCACCTTCAAAAGTGTCTAAGCTTTCCAACATACCTCCACCAAACAAAACACCCAATTCTTTTGCTATTGACTATGTGTACCCTCAAGGGCTGCCTCTAAAAGAAACCCACGCTAATCTTGGCTTAGTTGAAAACCTCTCCCATCCTACTCAAACTAAAGATCCAAAACCTACATGTGCTACTACTCCTATTATTCCCACTCCAACTAGCCCTTCACCATCTCTTCAAGAGCCTACCATGCAAACTCCACATTCTACCTTGTCCTTAGAAGTGGATCCATGTCAAGAGGATTTAAAAAAATCTAAAGATTGAGATCAAGAACCCTCTCATATCCCTCAAGATGTCATCCTCCATTTCCCATATCATGCCTCTCTACTAGGAAAGATCATAATATTCCTTCCACCATCCCTAATGAGATTATTGAAGATCAAGAGAAAAATACTTTTCTTATGCTATCCAAAAATCCTCATCAAGATCAAAGTATCCCCTCTTGTTCTACTTCTCCATACTTACTTCAAAATTATACTCAAGCTTTAAGTTCTCCTATCAAAAAAGTTGCTCCTATTAAAGTTTTTCATAAGTCTATAAATGGCCTAGGTCATGTTGCTCACTCTAATGATGTTGATATCCATATCCACTATCCATTTATATCTTCTAAATCTATTCTTGGTCCATATCCATCTAAGATAAATCCTTCAAACCTTCCATCTATTTTGGGACCTTATGTTCCTCCATCTCCTAATTCAACTATTATCTCATTACCTACTTCTCCTACCCTACCTCAAGATCAACAAAGACACAAATCCTTGAGTCCTCCACATAAAGCTTTCCATCTAAACCAGCCATATCAAACTTCTTCATCCACAATTCCCAAGCCTTTTGGAAGCAATTTGGATGATCAACTTAAAAATAAAAATGAGAATTCATTTACAAATGATCACTATGTCTCCTCTAATCGACATGTGAATGCAAAAAAATAAAAATCAAGAGACCACAAAGGTCCACAAGAAAAAAATAAAAATAAAATAAAATATGGGTTCCTAAATCCATCATTGAAGAAATATGCTCTAAAGCATCCAAAAGTGAAGAAAACTCTAAAGCTATATGGATTCCTAGGTCTCTTTTGAAAGACTTGAAATTTTAAATGAAATCAAAGTTGACATTCTAGCTTCCAAAGGCTTCCACTTCATCTTCTTCTAGACATCTTCCTTAAAAGATTCATAAGCCTTCCACTCCTTCGTTCTCCAAAATTATTCTACTACCTTATACATCAAAACCTCAAACTATTTCATCCATATTTCATCCATCATTCCACTACTCTTCAAGGTATGTGTCAATGTTGATCTTGCCCACTTTGTCTTATACCCTTGTGCATCCCTTTCAATACCCTATTACCTATCCTCCCACCTTCTATCCTAGCACCTTTTATCCTTCCATCCCATTTATCTCATCCATAGCCTAAAACCTTATCCTCCATATATCTTTTGTACTATTCCCTTCCATTACCCTATCAACATCTTTGAGCATACATTTCTATGCTCTTGGCTTATCATAAGTTCTCCTTCTAATAGGAGTACTATTAAAATTGAAAAAGGATTAAATTCTTTCGAACAAAATCTAAAAATCCATTTAAAAAAAAAAAATGTGCCATGGTGAAAACTTGGAAATAGGTGCCTTGGTAGCAAAAGTAAAGATAAATAAATTCATTCTATGGTGAAAAATACTTCTTGTTGTACATTGGACAAGTAACATGATTAAAACCTGGCAAATAGATGTCATGCACAATTCTTCCATAATCCATCCATCCCATCTTTACTTTTTGATCTTGATGCTTTTGAGTTATTCATGCGCATGTGTTATCTGATCAACCAGGCTTCCTGTCACCATCCTTCTTATCCCAAGTCACTCACTCATAGTCTCCATTATCCTTAATTCTAATCATGTTATCCTATCACTATCTTATCCACTTGACCCCTTGGTCTTGATTAAAAGAAAAAGAAAAAAATGGTTCTTAGAGAGCTCTTGACATGTCCACTCTTTTGGATTACTTGCTTTCATGACATCATGCTATCTCACTCATTGAATTTCATTGATTATCCAAAACCCACTTCATATGGCTATCTTACATTTTCCCTAGCTTGAGTACTCTTGGAGAGCCAGTTCTTGAGGATCATTTTCATTCGCTTCATACTCCTTGTCTATCCATCTCTACTTATCCACCAGCTTGCTACTACATCTTTTCTACACCTTGCTAGACACTGGAACAAAATGATGTGATCCTGCTTAAGAGCTAGTAATCTCTAAAAAAGTTCTAAAATTTTGAAAATATCCTTTAAAAATTCACAAAAAGTCCTAAAAAAATATATTATCTTGGTGAAATCCTATCAATAGGTGCCTTGATAATAACAAAAAAATTGGAAAATTCAAAAAATTCCAAAAAAATGGAAAAGTAGGAAAAAGTGTCATTCCTCTCATAGAAGATCTCTTAAGCTTTAGTCACCAATTGTTCTAACTATGTATGCCTACTGTCACTTTCTTCAAGTTAGTCACCAGTTGTTCTAATTGCATCTACCTACTGTCACTTAGCTCCTACAAAACTTCCTTGAAGAAAATCTCTTAAACTTCAGTTACCAATTATTCTAACTACATCTGCCTATTGTTGCTTAAGTTCCTAATGAGATTCTTCTCAATGAATATTTCTCTTAGATGTTAGTCACCAATTTTCCTAACTGAGTCTATCTACTATCATCCTCTTACTGAAGAAATTTATTTCACATATGTTCTGAATATTGATACTTGACATCAATCCTATGACACCAATACTGAAATGAAAATATTGGCATGGTTTGTGTTATGTTGAGCTTTTCTTTGCTTGTTTTGTTTTTTTCTTTATCATGTCTCTTTGAGAAACTCAAGGATGTCTCTTATGACTAGAGAATTGAGGACTAGGGGAAAATCTTTTCTTTTCTTTCTATTTGATGGTTTAGCTCCAACCCAATGAATTCTGCCTACCCCATCACTACTATTCCTTGGGGCTACCCCTACAATAATCTAAAAGGGGGAAAATAGAATAGCCCTACAATAACAACTATCTAGGGGGTGGGGGGTAATGTTACATATATAATTGCCTAGTCAAATGGTAGGGGTGCAGGGTGCATGGGCATGAAACTTGCCCAATGGGTGCCACTTATAAATGGTAGGGGTTCCCACCAGCTGGTGGCATGAACAATAGTAGGGGTAAGGACCAATTCAATTCTAGTAGGCCCTTACTAGCCAGGGGCAGGGAATTCTATATGTAACATGCCCACCCCATAGAATAGTAGGGGTAGGGGCCATAGCAGCCCTCCCTATGCATTAACAAGTAATAGATAGAATCCTCCATTTCCTAAATTCTCATTCAGGTAAGGGATAACCTTGACCCCCTATTTTTTTGGGGTTGGTCTAAAACATCCATATAAAATTGGTGTCCACTATAAGAGCCTCTATCTCATATTGGATGGCTATGTGTACCTCGACTCCTTTTATATAGATACTTTAGTAAAATTGGTTATTTTCTTTGCTTGTTTGAGTGAATTCTCTATGCTATAGTAAATACTAATACTCATCTTGCTATGTGAACATACAGGTCACTGTGAGTATACTCAGCATACTTCTGTCTTAGGTTACGAATGCAAGGGTCATTACAGACAAAATCTTTACCCATTACTTAGCATGAAATGGATCTCTTGTGTGTTTGGGGTGTCCGCATGCAAGAAACATTTTATTAATCCTAGCATTTATGCTCTGATGCTTATGTTAGCTTGCTACATTAAAAGGGACAAATATTCTGGTCATTGTGGCTTCTTGTGCCTTAATGCTTACATTTAATCCTGACAAAACTAAGACACATGTCATATTCATATTCTCATTATTACAATTTTAGTGTGAATTGTATGATATTTATGGATTTAACCAAACACTCAGTGATGATAATTCTATGAGTTCAGTAACTAGACCTAGGGATACATCTAGCATAGGATTCCATTTCATACCTCAGCAAATAAGAGTACATTTTGATCAGTACTTTATTTGCATCTTTTGATATGAGAGGTTGTTGGTTTCTTCAATGTATCATGTTTCATCTTAACTGCATAAGTGATTGATTAATCACCCCCTAGCTATTTGGACTACTTTGAACCCATTTTTAGGATCAAATTTGAAATCTGACACACTTAAATAGCTAAAAAACATAATTTAAAATTTTGGGACTGATGTGATTAAATGCTTGTATTGTCCATTTTTTATTGATAATTTGTGAATCTTGGATTTTTTCACATCATATATCTCATTAATTTTTTTTATTTTTTTTGGAAAAGTCAACTTTGGTCAACTTTGGTCAATCAAGGTCAAATTTGGTCTTTTGGACCTCGAAATCCCTCTAAATCAACTTCAAATTTTCTTCATCATCTTCTAATCTGATCTACATGCTTCTAAATCTTTGATCATATCTTTATCTTTGAATATATTGCTCTTTGTCACTATTCTGGTGTATCATCTTTCGATTTCACTCTCGAGGGGGCAGGATGATTACATCATTGAAGCTTTCAAAACTAGCTTCAACTTAATCTAAATCTTATGTCCTAATTGCTAGGGGCATCTCATCACTTGGGAATCTTTTTTCCCTCTATTTGGCATCATATGTCATTTATCTCATCTCTCGATCAGCTGATCATACTTATAGTAGTTCCTCTCATAGTTTGATGGACATGTATTGGGGCAATCTAACCTTGACTCTTGAGAATTAAGACTCATTCTAGGGGTGATTCTATGACTCATGATTAAGTCTTGTTATGTTTTATGGACCAGTACTTAGGTGTTCTATCTATACTCTAGAGGATTAAGCTATGTTCTAGAGATGATCCTAATTATTGTTGAAGAATTAAGCTTCATTCTGGAGATAATTCTAAACTCTTTCTTTCAATCATTGTCTAAGGGACATGTATTGGGGCATTCTAACCCTTAATCTTGAGGATTAAGCCTTGTTATAGGGATAATTATATGAATCATGATTAATCTTGTCAACTTCTAATGGACAAGTATCGGGGCAATCTAACCTTGACTACTAAGAATTGAGTCTCGTTCTGGGAATAATTCTGTAAAGTTTGATAATCTTTGTTCTTACATATCAATATCTAGGTATTCTATCCAGATTCCCTAAGGGTAAGCTTCATTTTAGAGACAACCTTAAAAAGCTCAATAATTGGTCTCTGTTGCATTAATCTTAGAACCAATCTCACCACATATCAGTATCTAGGAGTTCTATCTAGATTCCCTAAGGCTAAGCTTTTTTCTAGAGATAATCTTAAAAAATTATCAATTGGTCTCTATGTCATCAATCTTGGAACCAATCTTACTTCTTGGTCTATATTCTCAAACTTTAGATTTCTTTGAATCAATGTGTTGCTCACATATTCATTCAAAGAGGGGCAAATGTAATATCCCAAAATTGGCACACTAGTATGTTGAACCAATTTTGGTCTATTGATCTCACCTAAATCCTATTGTACTAGGAAATTCAGATTTTGACAATCTCTAATTGATCTAAGTGGCAAATGCAAAAAATCCATAATCTACATTAATCACATAATTCATTATTTCCTAAATATTGATTGAAATTGGCTAAATTAATTTTAATTGAATTAATTTAATTATAAGTCCTAGTAATTTAATTAAATTAAATCCCCTTTGGCTAATATACATCAGGAATTAAATATATTTAATTAAATTAAATATCCTCATTCTAATTATTGAATTTAATTATTCAATTGATTAGAATATTCAATTATGAGGTCATATTGAATTTCCTTAAATCAAATATCTTCTCTAATATTCTCTCTTCAATTTAGAATTGGAAATATTGAGTTAACTTAAAAATAAAAGGAATTAAATTAGTTAACTCCTTATTCTACTCAAAAGCAATTAGTTAACTTCCTTTTCATAAGGAAACTTTCTATTCTGACTAAATCTTCTTCAAATCTCGATCATTCATTCAATTTGATCTCAATCGTTGATCAATTCTTGGATTCTATTTAAGAAACTCTCAATTCCTCATTTTGGGGGAGGCACATGAATATTATCAAACTTATGATGAATTGTTGACTCGATTGCTCTTGCATTCTTAGTTTATTACTTCCATATTCTCTCTTTTATAATAGATTAATCATACATTCATGTAGATTAATCTATTCTTTATATTTTTAGATTAAATGCAGACATCTACCATAAATATTGTATATCATCTAGCTTAGACAAAATCCTTTGTACTAGAGGTCTGGTTTCTAGCTTCTC
The DNA here is from genome assembly GCA_028749045.1 of Cupressus sempervirens. Taxonomy (NCBI): domain Eukaryota; kingdom Viridiplantae; phylum Streptophyta; class Pinopsida; order Cupressales; family Cupressaceae; genus Cupressus; species Cupressus sempervirens. Next base: position 487,973,292 of record CM053786.1, read on the forward strand.
AAATCTAATAGTGAATAGAAAAATCAATCTAGTTAGGAGGCAACAGATCGACTTGTTGGGTTATTTCGGATGAACAATCCCATGTTCATTCTGGGATGATTTTGCATATAATGATCATGTTGAAGTATGGTTAATTTATAGGCCATAATTATTATACACAATGCTTATATCTAGAATTCCTACATATGTCCCTCCTACTTTGAGTACTTATATTCAACCATCCAATCCTCCTATCATAAGTCTTCATCTATTTGTGAGTGTTTGACCTTCTTTATTGTCTACCTTTCAACCTTTGTACAATAGTGTTCCTTACACTTATCCTAATTCTATACTAATGTGTTTCCTAGTGTTCCACCCATACCTTATATTCTAGCTAATGCATACACTCTTCCTAGTGTGTCAAATATGCTATTTCCATCTATTTCCTCTAATGATTCCACATCCTTAGCCTTGCTCAAACTATTTCTTCCTTGAAACAACAACTCACTTCTTTAACTCAATCCAAGTTTAATGTGTCTACATGTGATATGGGTAGTCCTCTATCTTTAGACATGTAAGGGTGATCATGTGACTCATCTTAAAAGTTTTAGTTTCTATGTGGTGATTATGCTCATGATCATAGGATTTTAGCTAATTTGTTTGCTCGCACTTTTCATGGCAAGGGTTTGCAATGGTATTGTTCTTTTCCACCTTATTCCACTGATTCTTTTTACAAACTTTCCAATATTTTTATCCAATAATTTCATGATAACATTGGTCCTTAGGTGTCATTGACTAGTTTTATGCATCATAAACAATGTCTTAAGGAAAAAGTGACTAATTTTATTGCTAGTTAAGCAATTGTATGCTTGAATTTCTTATCATGTATTTGAGATTGGTATTCAATATATGTTTATTACTAATTTACAAGAAATACATTAGAGATAAGATTTTTCTTACTTATTTTACCTCCTTTTTTTAGCTTTGATGCTTCATCATTATCAATTACAAGTGAGTCATTTTGAGAGCACCACTCTAATGGCTCATGTACCCACTGATAAGAGTGATGTTGCACCTAGTCATAAAAAATTCCAAAAACCTAACAACTATGTCAAGATCAACAAAGCCACAAATATAGTAGATGAAAAAGTAGTAGTTGCATACAAAAGTGTTATTGCTTCTTCCTTTTTTTTTTTGGATAAACCATAAGTTTACTCCTTGTCATAAGTATTTTCATTCAATTAAGGGAATATTAGTTAGTGCTAATATCATTACACCTCTCCTATTAGACCATTTCTTCCTTATACTACATCAAGTTGGCACTTTGATTCCAAAGCCTTTTATCAATATTATTGTCATCTTGACCATGATATTGAGGAGTGTCATACCTTGAAAAATAAGATTCAATACTTGATTAATTTCAATGCTCTATCAATTGATAATCATGATAATGGAAACAAATCTATGGCACCTCAACTAACTACTAATATGATTGATCAACCCTCTTCTTCCCCCATTAAGAACATTTCATGTAATAAACAATGAGAAGAGAATGACCATACTATTAACAATGTGGAACCTATATCTCCACCTCCACCTAGACCTAAGGCTCCATCAAAATCTCATGATCAACCTGATCCTAAACCTAACCTTAGGAATGCTACAGACCTTACTATTTTATTTGATGATTTTGACAATTTTTCATTCTTCTAATGTTCCTCTTTATATTGTAACTAGGATTGGTAAGTATACCTCTTATGGTTTTCCTATTGATCCTACTTCCACGGTTAATGTTATCCCTAAGGAACATATATTTTCTAAGTAATTGCATCATGATTTTTATGATTCAGTGAATACTTTGATTCAAACTTGTACAGGTTTCTTATATCCCCTCATGGTTCAATTTTATTGACTATTAAACTTTTTGGTAAAGTACTAAATAATACCTTCATTATTCTTCCTACTTCTAATCAATTCTAGGTGAAGCATGGTTTAGCTTGGTTGACTTTCATGCAAGATATTACTTGTCCTATTCATTAGTGCATTAAATTTCCTCATGATGGTGAAATTAAGATGATCAATCATAACCTTTTTCATCCCTCTAGACCTAGGAATTGTGTTGCCTTTAATTTCTTTTGTCCATTTATTCATACTTCACCTCCTACTTATCTAGGTTATCTTGTCCAATAATATCAAGCTCATAAATGTCAAAATATTGTTGATTTGAGTATTCCTGAGAATATAAAATTTGGTCTTTTACCTACACCTTCTACACATATCTCTTCTAATTCTTCCATTTCTAATGGTCAACCACCTTCTACATCAGATACTCCTAGTGTGGTTCCCCTTCTAGTTCTCAACCTAGTATTGTTATTCCTCCTATCCCATATAAAGGTGGTAAGGAGCCTATATACATTGATCCTTCTTCTCAACCAATTTCTAGAAAAACTAAATACAACCAACATGCCCATAATTATTTAAAGAAATATCAAGCTTGTGTTAAGTCCCTGATCTTAATCCTTATAGCAATTTAGAGGACAATGCCAAAAGAAGAAATAATGGTATTGTAAACACATAATAAAAAATATCAAGAATTCAATTTACTCATAATATTAAGTATAATTTCATACAATTATGGACAATATTGTAAGTGAGATGCATACCTGCAAATCAATCAAATTTGGAGAAACCCATCGAGGATTTTTGTCTTCGAGCTCATAAAATTTGGGCTATCCTATTAATGAGATGTATGCCCATGAACTCTATAGGAGTTGGGTGATCCCATGGTTGAGATGTCTACCCATGAACTCCGTATATAAATCTGATACAAATTAGAAATCTTAGAAAATGTGATGTATGTTCATATCCTTTTTCTCCTTCTTGACTTCAACTTGGTCCTCTTTATAGATCTTTATGGAAGTTTAAAGGTCACTCCATTCTCATTAGAAATTGAATAGACAAATAAAAATTGAAAATTCATTACAATTTATAAGAGACCATAATTAATTATAATAATATGCCAATTTAATTTTGATCATTCCTCCTTTCTTATGAGGTAATGTACCTCATTGCCCCATCATCTTCCAAATGAAGAAGGATGTGCCCAACTCATAGTAATTCTTCTATTTAGATTAGAAGTTCTCCTCGGTATGTCAAATCAAAATATTGTAAGACCATGACAAATTTTGGAAAAGTACTCTTGTTAAATGAAATAATATATTTCATAATATGGCATTGATCTTCTTTATCATCCCCAAAGCTTTTAGAAAATTTATGATAGCAACAATCCTGAAAAAACTGCTCTAGTTTTGATTTTGTAGAATATTGTGAAGGCCTTTGATCATGTAAATTTATATGATTGGAAAATTATCTATTCTACATATGTTGCTTTGAGTACTAATTTACCCAATCCATTTATATCCATTATTCTTAATGTGGTGAGCTCCTAGCAATGAAAATTTGTCCAATGGTTAAAAAAAATCGTGCTTTTGAAAAAAGGTTATACATTTTCTGTAGTCATGGGAAGTCGATTGGCACTAAATTTAGGCACAAAAGTAACTACAATGCTCTCGTAATGCTCTCCTAAATCAAAATCAAAATCTTTAAGTATTTCACTTATTTCTAATCTCAAATTGCACCTACAGATCCACATTTAATGTTTTTTCCCTGAAGGAATGTGAATAAGAGATCCAACATATTCATCAACATCTTCCTCTTCTCTATACATAGGTCTGAGATAAAAATTGAACCAAAAAGGCTTCTCAATTTCCACCTTTATCCCTTCAATTACTAGATCTACCTAAGAGTCACTACCAAAATGGGGTCTTGAGACTTTTTCTTGAACAAAGTCATAATTTTTGAGGTAGTAATGTTGCGAGGGCATTGAAACCATGCCGAAAAACTGCCCTAGAACTCCTCCTTTGCATAAATTTGATGATGAAAATAGTGAAGCCACATCAATGTCCAAGGAATATTTGAATTTGAGCTTATGTGGAGCCTACATGTTCTATAAATTAGTTGGATTAGAGGGAGGGTTTATTGGTGCTTGGCATTAAGGGCACACAAATTGAAGTGGAAGTAGAGGCCAGAAGCATTTTTCAATGTTAAAAAATCACTTCCCTTTAAATTTTCTTACACCAAGTGACATTACTTCTTCTTCTCCATGTTTTTCTAGGAATAGCATAGTGTGGTAGAGAAAACATGCATTCCACTCCACAGCTCTGATACCACTTATCTAAATCCTTTTAGCAATTTAGAGGACAATACCAAAAGAAGAAATAATGGTATTGTAAACACATAATTGAAAATATCAATAATTCAATTTACTCATAATATTAAATACAATTTCATACAATTATGAAAAATCTCATAAGTGAGATGTATGCCTACAAATCAATCAAATTTAGACAAACCCGTAGAGGAGTTGTGTGTCTAAGCTCATAAAATTTGGGCTATCCTATGGATGAGATGTATGCCCATGAACTCTATAGGAGTTGGGAAATTCCATAGTTGAGATATCTTCCCATAGACTTCGTATATAAGGTTTGATACAAATTGGAAATCTCAGCAAATGAGATGTATGTCCATATCCTTCATCTCCTTCTCGAGTTCAATTTGGTCCTCTTTATAGATCTTCATGGAAGTTTAAAGGTCACTTCATTCTCATTAGAAATTTAATGGAAAACTAAAAATTTAAAAGCCATTACAATTGATAAGAAAACATAATTAATTAAAATAATATGCTAGTTTAATTCTAATCAGTCCCATATACATGTTTCTCATTATTATCCTCCCTCCTTAGATCAACTTATTTTTGTAGAGGAAGTTAAGCATAATAATGAGGTAGATAAATGTGATATTCATATTTTGGTTTCTATATCTATTAATCTTGATGAAGAAGATACATTAGATGATGATGAACATGGGATTATTGATCTCGATGTTGATTTGCCTAACTTGCTTTCTACATGCCTTTCACTTACATCTAGTCTTGATTATGCATATTTCTTAACTTTTTCTTTACTAGTTTCACTCCTAGTTTTAATGGAAAGTGATGAAGGACTAGCTTAGGATCTAAACCAGGCATGTTTGCATAAGACCAGGTGAAGTTGATCTGCCTCTCTAAAAAGAATTTGACAAATTCATCTCTTTCCTCTGGGGATATTGAGGCTACAAAATGTATGATCAAAGGGTTGTTAGGTGTTCCCAGATTTATCTCTTCTGTCATTTCCACAAGTACTATTGATCTTTCCTTTAAGAGTGGGATTTATCTATTGAATATTCCTCAGGCACCTCAAAGAGGTTTTCACCCTTGGATATGTCCTTTATTTTTATTTTTTCATGGTTTAATGGTGCCTTTTGGTTTTCACCAAGAGACCTACTCTTGTCTTTTTTTTGCTCTTTTTCTAATTTTGTGACTAATAGATGGAGTTGACTCCCCAAAGTATGCCATGATCTTTAGGTCAATGGAAAATCCTAACTTGTGATCTCCTCATGGTAGGTCTTTACAGAGCTCAAAGAATTTTGCAATGGCATCATCATTTTCAAATTGGTCAAATGTTTGTGGTCCTTGTTGGTCTCAATCAATAAGTTTAGGGTAGAGTAGGGAAATGACATCATCAGTGTTGAATAAGATTTGGTCAAAGGCAATGATGTGGGTATCACTAGCAAAGGGGTCATAAGAACCATGCTTAGAGGCAGGAGGGCTTGGGTCCCAACATATTTCATCACAAGATTCTAGATGAATTGAGGAGCTAGTAAAATTTCCAGTGATGTGTTTATCGTAGATGGGTAGTTCATCAAGATCAAAGATGTGGTCAAGGGAAAAGAAGGTATCAAGGTCATCAAGGTTGGATGCAGGTTCTATGGGTTTAGGTGGGATATTCTTAGATTTCTATTCATTAGTCAAAGCATTCGCATTCTTAGATGAGGATGAATTAGTATTAGGGAGACCCAAAACAAATGGTTTGAATCCAAGTCCCAGGATACGAGATCATCCTTCTATAGTAATAGACTGAATAATACCTTTTTTTTTAGGTCCCAAGCTACTACATTCATCATATCCCTTTTTTACATGATGGTGAATCTAGGACCGTACTTATCTAATGATATAGGAGTAGGTTCTTTCTCTACTTTATCCTTTTCAATCCATGTAGATGTTTTTTCATAGCCACATTCTTCATGTAGGCCACCTCCACTAGTGAAAGTCATGAAATGTTTCTTCTACAAAGTGAATTTAGGTCTAATCTGCATAAGTTGTGGTTTACCATATGGCTTCAACAAAAGAGGGAGTTTCCCAATGCGAAAGGCCTATGACATGGAATACTCACCGCAACATTGGTCTTTAATTTTAGGCTTTCCTTTAACTATAGATGAGAGTTTGGAAGGATCAACATATTTGGAGGACTCTAGTGGATTTGTTGCATGGTTAGTTGGGACTTGGTATGCAGTAGTTCCTCTAAGACTGATATAGAATTGGAATGGGTTTGGATCACCAGGGATGGTAACCTCTACATTTTTATAAGAAAATTTAAAGCACTAATGGTATATAGAGGGCACTAATTTCATAGCATGGATCTAAGGGTATCCTAGTATCATGTTATAATGCATTTCAAAATCTAGGATTTGGAATAATGTATTTTCAGTAGTTAGACCAGATTTGATGGGTAGTATGATGATGCCCTTGGAGAAGCATTCACCATCATCATAGGCCTTTATTGTGATTTCATGAGAGCGATCCACATGATGCAGGAGCATCCAAAGGTATAAGGGCAATCCTGTGTCACCCAAAAAAATGTACTTAGACTTAGTTTCTGTTTCATGTGTTTTCATTTTTGGACACCTATTTGGGTCAAATAAAGGTTCCAACTCTCACAGTTCCACTATCAGTGTAATAGAAATTCTTGAAAAAATAGGAGCATGTAATTGGGCCATAATTTTGGTAAACTAGAAGGTGTGAATTGGCCAGATGAATATAACTGTAATTTAGAGCATTCCAAAAAAGGAATCAGGTCAAAAGGCCCCACGGTTTGAAAGTTATTGTAGTTTTTTGAGTTTTGGAGACCTCCTAAGAATGCTTCAAAGTCAAGTTAGGGGCATTAAATGACCTCAAAAAGGGCCAAAAAATGGGGGACGAGTGAAGCTTGTCCATAGGGCTATAGAGTGCTTCGAGAGCTTTTTGAAAATGTAAACGGTTTGTCAATCGAAGCTACGGTTCAAAAGTTATGCCTCTCGAAAGTTCGGTTACCATTTTTGGATTCTTCTAGATTTGCACCGACTTCTAACGCAACTTCTGGAACCTTCTATTTGGTTGGTGGATGCCTACTAGCACTTTCTAGAATGTACTCCTAGTCCTTAACCCTCTGGGGTCTATTTAAGGAGATTTTTGGCATTGTAAAAGGCAGTTCGGAGTGGAGTTTGAGAGGTACTGAAAGGAGAAATTATCTCCAGATTTATGCTATTGTAAGCCCTTAGGACATGTTTTGAAGTTTATTTTCTCTATACTGAATGTACTAGCTTATTTTTCAGTTAATACAATTTCCCTTTTCTACTGTGTCCATTCTGTTCTTGGGTTGTGTCCCCATCACCACATCATCTTTAGAGTAACCCAAACCCTTGATAAGTTTAAGGGTACAAATATTTAGTCTTGCTCTGCTATCTATCAAGACATGTCTTACTTTAGTGTTATGGATAAATAATTCAAGATGAAGGGGGTCATTGTGGTTGGGTCTTTCTTTAGGAATGTCTTGAGGAGAAAAAGTGATAAGCTGTGATGCGGATAGGTTCCAAACCATGGCTTGGAACTAGGAAAAATCAATGTTATCTAGGACTACTCACTCTTTGAGGGCTTGATCCAAGATCTTTAGATGTTGGGGAGATGCACATAGTAGGTTCAAGATGGATATTTGTACAGGGGTCTTTCCAAGCTAGTAAAAAAGGCTATAATTAGATGAAGTAGGATCATTAGTTCTATTAGGGGATGCAGGTCTAGTAGAGGTAGGTCTATAATGAGCTCTAGGTAGGATAATCTTGGTACGATGCGTAGTGACAACGCAATGAGGATCCTCAACCTTTAAAGTGAATGTGGATATGTGGGAGTTAGACTCATTAAAATAGTTGATGGTGTAATCATATCCAGTGCACATGTAGTTCACATTAGCTTGTGGGTTTGGGTTTGAATTGGAGGCCTTTTCTTTATCATGATTACCCAAAGGATCTTTAAAGATGGTATGATCAACATTGGATGCTAGTAAGGAAGGATCAACAATAATTATACCATCATCGATAAGGTCTTGTATTTCATGTTTTAGCTAAAAGAATGACAAGGTATTGTGGCCTTTGGTGTGATGGTAATCACGAATTTTTTTGTCATCCCACCAAGAAGCTTTAGTTAATGGTTTGTCTTTGATCAGGGGTAACTACAGGAAGTAATTACTGAGTAATTGTTGGAGTGCGGTCTCAATAGGTATCCCCAAGGGTGTAAATTTCCTATGTTTTGTTTGAGGTTGTCTTCCAGGTCTATCCTACTTGGAAGTATCAGTTTTCTATTTTTGAGGTGATGTTTGATTGGGAGTTTGTGAATTTGTAGGGTTTGCACCTTTTAAAGTCAGTTGAGGTTGTGCTATGTTGATCATGTGTGCATCTAAAATTCCATCATTGGTTACATTCTTGTTTTTGGAGAATTTTTTTGCCTTATCATTAGAATAGTTGGTGTTAGTGTTTTCCTTGTTGGTTTTGAGGATGCCCTTATGAATGAGACCATCTTTAATACTAGCCCTTTTTTCATCAACTTGGAAATGGTGCTTGGAATTCTGATCTTGAGTTTGTACATTAAGTCGAGGACTGGGTTTTCAAAGCACAAATTAACTTGTTGTTCTTCAGGAATGTTTAGTGAGCATTGGCTAATTATTTTTCTCTAGCGTAATAAGAATGTTATAAATGGTTCTCCCATCTTCTGTTTCATTGAGTACAAATCAGAAAGGATCATCTCATTTGTAATGTTGAAGGCAAAGTGGGAGATGAATTTGTTTACTAATTCTAACCATGATTTTATGTTACTAGGAAGTTTAGAGTACCATTCAAGTGTGGGCCCACCTAGAGAATGAGGGAAAAATCTCATGAGGTAGGTGGGCTCATCATTAAGTTCAATACAAGAGGCACACAATTCCCTAATGTGATTAATAGGGTTTCATTTTCCTTGATATTTTTTGAATCTCTGTGCCTATTTTTTTTTCTTATGAAGGCATATATAGACTTTTATCAAATAGATTAGGATGTAAGTCCCTTTATGTGTATAAAGCTAATTTCTTCTAGACCCCCAATGCCTTGACTTGTTTGGATAGTTTTTTGAATTGTTGTAGTAAATATTCATTAGGGTTTTGAATGATAGTCCTCTCTTCAAGTCTTTTGTGTCTATGAGTAGATCATTTGCTATGGTGAGAACTATGTCTACTTGGTTCTAACATTTCTATGTTTAAAGAGTCGGTGATGTGTCACTAGGTGGTGGAGATATCTTAGTACCTTGAAGACAAAAGGGTCCTTATTGTGGTACATATTGGGGTACTTATTGTGGTATTGGTTGCAACTGTTGTAGCATGAGCTGTTGTTGTATCACTTGTAGTAGTTTTTGTGTCATCTACTGTAGTTGTTGTTGAGATAGCTTTGCTGGTTGCATGTGAGACCATGTATGTGACTATTTTTGTAGAGGTATCTATTGAGGTTGTCATGGTGTATGTTAATGTTGTAACAAGTGTTGCTAATATGAAATTTATTTCTTGAGGTGTCTTTGGTATTCCAACTATTGTTTTAATTGCTCTTGTTGTTTAGCAAACATCGCTTGTTATTATTTGAATTGTTGTTGGTATATTGTGTGTAAGTCAAGTGGATTTACATTGGGTTGTGTGTTAGGGATGTTGGATCCTTGAACCACTTGTGGTTTTTGTTGTGGTTGATATTGTTGATGATATTTTGTATGCATGTTGAGTGGATTTTGACTTGGTTGTGCATTAGAAATGTTAAGTCCTTTTACCACTATAGGTTGTTGTTGTCTTTGAAGATGGTTGTGCCCTTCAATATTGAACACCATGTTTGGGTTGTTGTTTTGATACTTTTGTGTGTTAGATGTTTCTCCTTGGGACATAATATTGATTTGGCAATGAGACGTGTGCCTTTTGGGAATGGGTGAAATATTGATAAGGCTCTTCCTTTGTATGTCAATATGGGTTGTTGCAATTGATGTTTCACATGGTATACTCATGGGAAGCTCCATAGCATTTGATTTCATAAAATTCAGTAAAGTTATGAGCAAGGGTGAACTTTGTTGATTTTTCTCCAAAGGAGGTATGTTGGGCATCCCTAGAGTGCAAGTTCCTTTAGGAATGTCTTGTTGTTGCATTATTTGATTGAGTTCAATTCATAACATCCTTTTGGGATATTTATAAAGAGTCTTGTTTCCATTTATTAATGGCAGTTCGTCAAACAAGGGATTGATATTAATGTGTTCAAACATTCTTTAGAGGATTTCAATGGTTAATTTGTGGTGAGATCTTATAGATGTCATCATTGTGTTTTAAAATTTCAAAGGTTATTTTCCCTTGTCCAAGTCTAAATTAATTATAGGTTGTATGTTTTCAAGAGTTGGGTTGGTTTGATGTTTGGACTTATGTCCCTCCAAGTTTGGATTGAATTTGACAATTTCTTGGGCTGGCAAAAGTTTACAATTCTTTCAAAAAGTCTTGTCTCGAAAATCCCTAGCCATCTCTTCATCTGTGATATTGCAATCCATGTTAGAATCATGGCTTAGATGTAAAGTACCTTTCATGTTTAAGGTGTTGAAGGTACCTATGTTAGGTTGTCTGAATTCAAATGGGTGAGTTTCTTCATCTTTGGGAGTTGTAGGTACACTTCCACATTTGGATGGCATAGGTAAAAATATGGGTTCAAAGTTAGGACTCAATCAAACTATTCCATGTTTAGGGGTAGTGCTTGAAGGAAATCTCATAATAGGTGTGTTGTTTAGGATTGGTGTTTATAATCTTGCAGATATATGCTTAAGGGGTCCACAAGTAAAGGTTGTGATGCTTCAATTTGGTGTTTGTTAAATGTTTTTTGGGGTTTCTTGCTCTTATTTTGTCTTGGATGAGCTTTAGGTTTCACTTTGGGTTGTGTTTGTACTTCATAAAATAAGGGTTGATATAGTGCTTCAAGTCTCTAAGCTGATTGTGTCCTTATAAGTGATGGCATGATACCTAAGGATATAGATGCAATGGAGAAAAACCTAAATGGACACTCTACCTCCATAGTGTGCACCTAAACTACTAACTAAGCTCAAACAATACCAAGAGCACCCTTGGTGCACTTAGGGGCCTAAAGGTAAGCAACAGGTATCCAGTTGGTAAAAAGAGGTGTTAGGGTAACCAATATGCATAATGTGAATTATTTGAGTGTTTTTAGGTATTTTCTGGGGTTTAGAGATGCAATGCAAGGTATGGATGTATAGATTAGGGTTTTGGAACCTAAAATGAAATCCCTAATTACCAAGTGCACTCCGAAACTACCAACTACACACTTGAAGTGTGTAGTTGGTAAAATAGGGGTGTAGTTGGTAAAATAGGGCAAAACATGGAAATCTAGAAGTGGGTATTTAAGATATGAGTGTTTTTTTGGATTTTTAAGTACTTAGGAGTGTTATGAAATATAAGGAAGTGCTAAATGAACTAGGATTTTGATATGCAAGGTGCAAATGTTCTAGGGAGATTATGCAAATGCAAATGTAAATGATGTTTTGGATTTTGACTAAAGAGGATGAAAATGACTCTATGGTATGCAAAACAAGATTATGGTTAAATATTGGTGATGTTAAAGGTGGATGTATGCAAGTTGGATTATGCAAGGGAAGATATGGTAAGGTTGAAAATGATTTTTAGGACATGCAACATGAGGATATGATATCAAGGAGACAAGTTGATTGATAAACAAGTTGATAGGGTTTGATATTGGAAATTATGCTAGGGTTTTGAACAATGCAAGATGAAGGGGATATGCCACTAGGGTAAGTAAAAATTACATTTAGGGAGAATAGAAATGTGATAATTGTATGACAAGGGTGTATGAAAGGTTTTGAACTTAGGATCAACTCTTTTGAAAGTCTGTTATCTAAGAGTTTAACCTTGTGAAGATGGACTTTGGATCTTGACCAAAAAGAGATAAAAGATAAAAAGATAAAGTTGATAAAAATGACAAGGTAAAATACATCAAGAAATAGATAGATTTTGACCAAAGAAAAGTGATAAAAATGACAAAAGGACTAGTCAAGATCCATCATCCATCAACACTAGGAGATACTCTAGGATTCATAATTTGTTTAGATTTTTGACTAAGTTCAAAGGTTTTGTGTTCAAAATGAGGTTTTGGGTGATCAAAATGATGGTTATACTGATCAGATATGCAATATTTAGAGGTCCTAATATGTAAAATGAAGTTTGGTGTGAAAGTTGATGTTTTGGGTCATGTGCAAAATGAGGACCTATAAAGACTTTTGAATGCAATTTTAGGGTCTCACAATGTAGTCTAGAGGCCCAAAATGGTCCTGCAAGTCACTAACTATACTCTAATAGAAAAAAGTAAACTCTAATGACACCAAATATTCCTATGGTGCACTTGGAGCTAGTTTGAGTGCAGTTGGTAGTTTCAGGGCGTAGTTGGGAGATTGGGTTGAATGTATGCTGGTTTTGGGCTGGGTGATTGTCAAATTGATATGCTAGAAAGCTAAGTCGCTAGGGATGATTTTGGGACCAGATTTTAAATGAAAAACGAGGGTTATGACCTAAGTTATGAAGCCTAAAGTGAAGACAATGAAGGTTAGGAGATGTAGAATGCAGTTTAGGACATGGTGAGAAAGGGGGACCTATCTAGGCACTTAATGACACTCCTAAGTCCCAAAATGCTATCTAGAAGTCTAAAATAGGTTCTTAGACTACCAAGTGCACTCAGAAAGAGAAAAATATTCCCTTGGTGTACTTTGGGCTAGTTAGAGTGTAATTCGTAATTTCAGAGTGTAGTTTGTAAGATGGGCTAAAACTAGAGTGATTTTGGGTTTTGTGGTTTCCAGATTGATGTTCCAGTGAGCCAAATGATAGAGGATGGTGCTAAGTTTATAATGAAGGTGTAAAATGGTGCTTAGGACACAAAAAAAAGCATTAAAATATGCAATATGAGGGTTGGGCATGCAAGGATGCAAGTTTGCAAGATGCAAGATGCAGATTTGGGGTTGAAAGTGTAAACTAGGTGATGCAAGAGGAAGCCTAAGGAGTGCACTATGAATGATAAGTGATGCAAAGTGAGGACTAAGAAGATGCAATATGAGTCTCAAAGAATGAAAAATTCAAGTGGATGTTATGCAAAGGTGGAATCTAAGTCATACCAAAGACTTCTAAGGTTATAAGTTGCCACATTTTCCAAGTCTTGAATGTTTTGGACCAAAATTTGCAATGTTTTGACAATGTTGTAATGTTTTGGTAAATATTTGAATAGTATCCAAGGTATAAATTTTTAAATTTGGTTTGATCTTGATTAATGTTTTGCATACACACAAGACATAATAAGACAAGAATAATTGTTGTTAAAGTGAAAAGACACACCATAACCTAGGATTTAAGACTGTATCCACTAAATTCCAATTCGAATCAAAGTTCAACCACACTTATCTAGAGTGGAAAACTTAGAATCTTGGCAGCATAGACTCCCCCTTATAGTGCACTCACTTCTTAGGGCTACCAGGATCTACTTTCCAAGGGGTGTTACTTCTTCAGGGACTGTTTTCTCTACTAAGGACCATGAGTATGTGGGATGTCTTCACTAGCATGGGTGAGCCCCTAAGCTAGTGGATAGAAAGTTTTTTGGCCTCTAAAAAAAGGTATTTAGTGCAAGAATTTGATTCAGAAAGTGAATGATAAACTTCCTTAGAAGGTCTCCTAGCCTTGAGAACTAGGTTTTGATTCACTACAAGGGTATTGGAGGAGAGTTATCACACAACAATATCACTGAAACAACATTAACTATATTGAATATGTTATAGCAGCTAGAATGTTGAATTTTCTTTGGTCCATTAGCACTTTGAGGTTGTCCCTTGGGGCTCACTAAGTAGTGATTCTTGGGTCCAAGGCATGCCTCTCTATAGAAGTCACATGGATTTCTCTTGCACCCAAGATCAACGAATGACAAGGGGAGATGATATATCCATGTAACTCCTAGGGTTCTAAACAATGCATGGGTACCAAGTAGTATAGAAACTTTTTTTAGCACACCAAACAAAGTGTTATCTAATCTAGAAAAACTACATAGAGTTTGGACAAGCACAGGGGTCTTTAACAACTTCCTACAAACAAGCATTAGTAGTTTCTCAATGAATGTCTTTGCCCAACAATTGCCACATTCTATAAATAGATCATCAATAACATGGAATTATCTACTCTGAATCCTAGAAATAAATTGAAACCCTAGATATAAATTTTGATAAAAAAAGTGCTTTCTGTGAACCAAATGTGCTATGACAGAGAAAAATGCACCCCAGAAGGCCAGAATCTCTCAAGAAGCCCCCAAGTGCACTCAAACAGTGCTAACTACACCCATGGTGCACTTGGGGTCCAATAGTGCATAGTTGGAAGAGTGGAAGTAGGTTGTGGGGAAATGGGGCCTAAACAATGATGCAAGAGCATCCTGGGTTTCCTTGCAAACCTGCACTTTTGTTGTTTCTATCCATTGGTGCTGAGTGATCCTTTGGGTGTCAAGTTCCTATTGGTGCTGAGTGATCCTTTGGGTGCTGAGTTCCTATTGGTGCTAAGTGATCCTTTGGGTGCGGAGTTCTTGTTGGTTCCAAGTGATCCTTTGGGTGCCAAGTTTCTATTGGTGCTAAGTGATCCTTTGGGTGCCGAGCTTGTGTAGTTGCTAAGTGCTAGTTTTTTACGAGTCTTCATTTGTCAAGTTTTCTGTGTCTAGTTCCAGTTTGGGTGAACTCTACTTGCATTTAATTTCTATTAGGTGATTAATATTTGCAAAGAGCTGACTTGTGGCCTTTCTATGTTCTAAAATATTTTATAAGCTATTTTGGCAAGTATAAATAGAGTGCTTAGGCTTAGATTAAAGGTAGAACTTAGAGGATCAAGTAGAAGATGTGAACTTGAAGTTGGTTGTCTGGATTGGAATCCATTGTTAATTGGCTGTAACCCAGAAGGCCTTATAGTTGGGCATGTATGCTGAATATTTGATGAAATAATAGAGATATTCTTGTTCTCTCTCTCCTTGGTGTTGTACTTTGTGTTTACTTTCATTGTGTTAACTCTTGTAGGGTGTTTTGGATAGTTGGGTGAGCCTTTGGCCCTAGTTATTCATTCCATTGCCTATGCTAGTTGGTATCAGAGATTGAGGTTTGTGCTTGTGGAGATTGGATTGTGTATAACCCTATTTTGGATTTGGTTGTAGGGTAGCAAATTTTTAGGTTTGACCTATAACTTGCAGAGGGTTACGATCTTGCAGCAACCTAATTTGTAAAGATGGTTTGTGGTAGAGGAAATAATGTTGATAATGCTATATTGGATTAGCTAAGAAAAATTACAGCCAGATTAGACACTGTGGAGACAACCTAGAGGAGAGGAGTGCATCTTTATGATGTAAGTGATGATGAAGTAGCAACATCAAACCATAAACCAGAACTTGAAGAAGATCGAGATGAGGAAAGATTGATGCGAGTGTTGTCTACAGAAAATTCAAAGCTTGTTGTAGAAGTTGTTCCTCATGATGAAAAATTGGATACCAATGTTGGGTTGGATTGGATCTCTGATACAATTTTTTTTTTGAGTATGAAAACACTACTGATAATAGAAAGGTGAAGATTGCAGTCACTAGGCTGAAAGGTCATGCATCACTATGGTGGGAACACTTGCAAACTGATAGACAAAGGAGAGGAATGGAGAAGATCAAAACTTGGCCAAAGATGGTGAACAAGGTAAAGAACAAATTCCTTCCTACTGATTACCTAGTTAGCTTGTTGAGAAAGATGCAAAATTTGAAACAAAAGGACATGGCTATGAAAGAATATATCGAGGAATTCTATATATTAGACATTAGATTTGGACATGTGGATGATGATGTTGAGAAAATTACATGGTACATTAATGGATTGAGATCTAAAATTCCAGATCAAATAAGTTTTGTGAAGTTGGAAAGATTGGAAGAAGCATACCAATATGCCTTGAAAGCTGAGGAGATCTTGACAAAGAAGCATGAACAAAAACAAAGAGGTAGAGGTAGATATTATGGTGAAGGTGGTAGATCTAACAATTTTATGTAGGATAAGGGAAAATCTGAATGGAAGAATGATGACAAAGGCAAGACCAAATGGAAAAGTGGTAACTCTTACCGAGGAGGTACTTGTTCTTACCAAGGAAGAGGTAATTCTTATTCTAGAAGTGGTTTTTATGGTAATAGTTTCAAATGTGGTAAAGTGGGACATAGATCTTTTCAATGTAGATCCTCTAAAGGTGGACAAGGTAACAAAAATGCTATGATTCAAGGAGATGATGAGGGTTCACCAAGTGAACTTGAGACTGGAGAGAATCCAATGGTGAGAAGAATCTTATGTAATAAGGGAAGTGATGAGGAACTTGTTTTAAGGAGAAGTCTTTTCAAGACAAGATGTAAGATGGCTAGAAAATGCTGCAAAGTGATCATTGACAGTGGAAGTTCTACAAATTTGGCATTAGAAGAGCTGGTTACAGAGTTGTAGTTGCCAAGGCTAAAACATCCCAAACCTTATCATGTTTCATGGATCAAAGATGAGCATAAGATATTGGTAAGTGAGCAATGCCTTGTGAAGTTCAAAATTGGACATTACTTTGATAAAGTTTTGTGTGATATTATACCCATAGATTGTTGTCATATTTTGTTGGGTAGACCTTGGAAATATGATAGATATGTTGTACATGATGGAAGATCGAATCAATATACTCTTTGGGTAAATGGGAAGAAAAAAACATTACTACCTTTGATTGAAAGTCCAGATGAGGTCAGTTGTACTGCAATAAATTTTGCATGGTTAATGGGAAACAATTTGAAAAGGAAATGAAGAAGAATCAAGTCTATTTTGCTATAGTTCCTAGAGGACGA
The DNA here is from genome assembly GCA_028749045.1 of Cupressus sempervirens. Classification (NCBI taxonomy): domain Eukaryota; kingdom Viridiplantae; phylum Streptophyta; class Pinopsida; order Cupressales; family Cupressaceae; genus Cupressus; species Cupressus sempervirens. The sequence continues at coordinate 487,990,431 of CM053786.1, forward strand.
AGTGTTTGTAGTAATGACTGAGCAACAAAAGCTAGTAATGATTGAGTGACAATAGATAGCGATAGCCGAGTACTAGTAGAAATTGCAAAATTTCTAAATGAGGATAAAGACATTATTGTTGATGACATTCTTGATGGTTTACCTCCAGTGAGAAGTATAAGTCATTGTATGTATCTGACTCCTAGAGCTAGTTTTCCAAACAAAGCACCATATAGATTGTCACCTATAGAGAATGAAGAACTTAATAGACAAGTGCATGAGTTATTAAAGAAATATTTGGTCAAAGAAATCTTGAGTCCATGTGTTGTACCTACTATATTAGCACCTAAAAAGAATGGATAATGGAGAATGTGTACTGATTCTAGAGCCATTAACAAGATAATAGTGAAATATAGGTTTCCTATGCTGAGGATGGATGACATAATGGATTGTCTGAGTGGAGTAAAATATTTTACCAAGATTTATTTGAAGAGTGACTATCATTAGATCAAAATTAGAGAAGGTGATGAATGGAAGACTACTTTCAAGACAAAGGATGGTTTGTATGAATGGTTGGTTATGCCTTTTGGTTTTACTAATGCACCTAGTACTTTCATGAGGTTGATGAATGAAGTTCTGAAAAGATTTTTGGGTAAGTTTGTGATTTTTTATTTGGATGATATTTTGATATTTAGTAAGGCTAAGGAAGAACATCTTGAACATATTAGACAAGTATTGTAGAGGTTGAAAGAGGAAAAGTTATCGATTAATCTGAAAAAGTGTTATTCTATGCAAGAGGAGGTTGTGTATTTGGGATTTGTTATTTTAGCTAATGGATTGAAGATGGATCCTAAGAAGGTTAAAGCAATTTTGGAATGACCTACACCTGAGAATGCAGGTGAGGTAAGATTATTTCATGGTTTGGCTAGTTTTTAGAGAAAGTTTATAAAGAATTTTAGTGCTATTTGTAATGCTATGATTGAGACAATGAGGGGAGATAAAAAGGAATTCAAGTGGACACATAGAGCTGATAAGAGTTTTGAAACTTTGAAACAAAAGGTTACTGAATTACCTGTATTGGCTTTTCTTGATTTCAACAAAGTATTTCAAGTTAAATGTGATGCAAGTGGTAATGCAATAGGAGCTATATTAAGTCAAGAAGGTAAACCTGTTACTTTATTTAGTGAAAAGTTGAATAATGGTAAAAGGAAGTATTCTGTGTATGATTAAGAATTTTATGCTATTGTCTAAACATTGAAGAAGTGGAGACATTATTTGACTCCTAAAGAGTTTGTGTTGTGTACTAATCATAAAGCTTTACAATAGCTGGGAAGTCAACATAAATTGAATCAGAGACATATGAAGTGGGTTGAGTACTTGTAGAGTTTTACATTTTTTATCAAGCATAAGAGTGGAGTTACTAGCAGAGTTGCTGATGCATTGAGTAGAAGATGTTCTTTGTTGACTGAAATGAAGGTTGAAGTTCTTGGTATCGATGAAATGAAAGAGTTTTATGATGTTGATCCTAATTTTTTTGAGGCGTGGAGAGAGTGTAGAGGACCAAATCTAATAGATCGCATAAGTATGTATGATGAATATTTTATTCAAGAAGGTATGTTATTCAAAGGTATTCAGTTTTGTATTCCTAGAAGTTCTATGAGGTTGAATCTTATTAAGAAAAAGCATAGTGGTGGATTAGCTAGACATTTGGGAATTGATAAGATATTGAGTTTTCTGAAAGAGAAGTATTATTGGCCACAAATGTATAAAGATGTTCTAAAATTTGTAAAGAGTTGTGGAGTTTATCAAGTTGCAAAAGGAGTGAGTCAAAATACTAGTTTGTATACACCTATTACTATTCCTGAGAAACCTTGGACAGACATCAGTATGGATTTTGTTCTTGGATTGCCTAAGACTATGAAAGGGTATGATTTTGTATTTTTTGTAGTGGATAGATTTTCTAAGATGACTCATTTTATATGATGTAAGAAGACATCAGATGCTGAGCATGTTGCTAAACTTTTCTTTAAAGAGATTGTGAGATTGTATGGATTACCAAGAAGCATTATTTCTGATAGAGATAGTAATTTTTTGGGTTATTTTTGGAAGACTTTGCGGAAGAAGATGGGTACTGAGTTGAAGTTTAGTTCTACATTCCATCCATAGACTGATGGATAGACAAAGGTTATGAATAGAAGCTTAGGTAATTTGTTGATATATTTGGATGGAGACAAGCCAAGTAATTGGGAGATGGTATTGGTACAAGCTGAGTTTGCATATAATAATTCTATGAATAGTAGTACAGGGAAGACACCTTTTGAGATTGTTACTAGAATGCATCTTAGAGGTATATTAGATTTGAGAAATGTTGCTAGTAAAGAAAAGATAAGTGTTGTAGGAGAAGAATTTGCTAATTTTATGAAGTCTTTGCATAAGGAAGTGAAGTTGACGTTGGAGCAAAGTAATAAGAAGTATAAAGAGAATATTGATAAGTCTAGAAGACATCATGATTTTGAAGTTGGTGACGAGGTAATGGTTCATTTGAAGAAGGGAATATTTCCTATTGAAACATATAGTAAGCTGAAGATGAAGAAGTTTGGACCTTGTAAGATCTTGAAGAAATTTGACAGTGGTAATTCATATGAAGTTGAGTTACTTGATGACATGGATATATCTCCTATATTCAATGTTGTTGATTTATATAAGTATCATGAGTTAGATGATGAAATGGCTATACCTGATGATTATCCTAAAAAGAAGATTGAAGAAGTTGAACATATTTTAGATTAGAGAGTTGGCAAGAGTACAAGAGGAAAATATTACTATGAGTATTTGGTGAAATGGAAGAATAGACCAATTGAAGATGCTACATGAATTTCTCAATCTAAGTTCGATTCAGCTTAGGTTGTGACACTTGCATGATTCAAGAGAATCATTTCTCCAACCCTAGTTGTCTAATGCAGGAGCATCCTGAGTTTCCTTCCAAACCTGCACTTTTATTCTTTCTACCTGTTGGTGTCGAGTGATCCTTTGGGTGCTGAGTGATCCTTTGGGTACTAAACTCCTGTTGGTGTTGAATGATCCTTTAGGTGCTAAGTGATCCTTTCGGTACCAAGTTCCTATTAGTGCCTAGTGGTCCTTTGGGTGCCGAGCTCATGTAGTTGCCGAGTGCCAATTTTTTGGGAGTCTTCATTTACCAAGTTGTCTATGTCTGGTTCCAATTTGGGCCGACTCTACTTGCATTTAATTTTTGTAAGGTAATTAATATTTGCAAAGAGTTGACTTGTGGCCTTTCTATGTACTAGAATCTTCTATAAGCCATTTTGGCAAGTACAAATAGAGTGCATAGTCTTAGATTAAAGGTAGAACTTAGAGGATTAGGTAGAAGATGCAAACTTGAAATTGGTTTTCTAGATTAGAATCTATTTTTAATTGGCCATAACCCAGAAGGCCTTACAGCTGGGCATGTATGCTAAATATTTGACAAAATAATAGAGATATTATTATTCTCTCTCTCCTTGGTGCTATACTTTATGTTTACTTCCATTTTTTTAACTCTTGCAGGGTGATTTGGATAGCTGGGTGAGCCTTTGGCCCTAGTTATTCATCCCATTGCCTACATCAAACAAGACCCCAAATTTGAAAATTTGAAACCTACCTAACCAAGTGCGGCCAAATAGTGCAGAGTGAACCCATGGTGCACTAAGGCCTAGAAGGGCATAGTTGGTTGTTTTGGAGTGTGGTTTGTAAGATGTGAATAAGGGTTATGGTGACTCCTAGGCCCCTAAAAAAACTTCATAGAGGTCCCAAGTGTGCCTTGATAGAGCATAGTGCATCCTAGGACAAAAAGCTAACAAAATACATAAATGAGAGCTTAAAATCATACTACTAGCCCCCCTAATTAGACTAGGCATGACAAGGAATAGTAGATAGCCATTATGCCCTTCCAAGTGAGCTCCTTCCTTGCACCTACAAGGACCAAAAAAAGAAGCCCAATTTTAGTTAAGCATGATCTTCACGTTGGGTTCACAAATTGTAGGACTAGAAAATGGGTTAAACATCTAGCATACTATGAGCAATCAATAAAATCAATCAAAATACACTAAAAACCATCTACTCTACCATGAAATCCAAATAAACAAAGAAAGAAACACAAATTAAAACTCCCTCTTTCATTTGTAGCTCCCATGTCCTTCTTTCGTCTCCATATGATGTAGCTCCAATTGCCTATAATGCACATAATTGAAAAGAAACAGACTATGATATGATAATGGTATGAGAATACTAGAAGAGTGATTTCAATCTTGATGATTATGGAGTTAGGTGTTAGGACTAACAATGCGAGAAAGAATGCTCAATTTATGGCCATCACACAAGAGGAGAGCATCAAACTTGTCACCTTGAATGTAAAACTTGGCAAGAGATTCCTTTAGGAAATCTATGAAACATATGCAACAAGATGCCAAATGTGATATTTGTTGATGCATATAAGTCAACATGGCTAAAAGTAGTGGAGGATCTATGACACATCATGTGACACCTCAAAGCCACTTAAAGCCAAGAATCTATGATGATGATGGCTAAATATAGATATGCATAAGGAAAAAGAATATATGGATTATGAAAATTCTTAGCCAAGTGTAAGGATAGAATCCATGATGTAAGATGTCCATGTGTCATAATGATGTCAAGATTATGTGGAATATTTAAATGAAAAATTTAGTATTCCACACAAATGAAAATTAGTAATTTGGAAATTAGAAGTGGAAAATGAGACTTAGGAAATTGAGAATTTCCATTGTTTGTGAAGATGAACCAATTAATTAATGAATATCAATTAATTGAGAATATTAGTTTGGAAGAATGATTAGAAATTTGAGATGAAAAATGATCGAAATGACCTAGGATTAAATCATGAGTTATTTAATCCTATAGAGAAAATTAGTAGATGATTGGTCAATTTTATTTTATAAGTGCGACAATATCCTTTCATGAAATGTGATGATTATGTAGATCAACTAGGATAATGATGGGTAGACAAAATCCATGGTCAAATTCAATGACTGATTAGAATTTATAACATGCCAAAGACACATGACATAGATTAAGGACATGTAACATTTAACTAACATTCTAAATGCTACATGATTGAGATTGATTGATAGGGTTGATCATAATAACATTTTCAGACACTGTCAATGTTATTAAATTGATATGATAATGTCATGATCTCACATTGAGAGACTCAACAATGTAAAAGATTAGATGATGTGAATGATAGTTTGACCTAGCACTGAGAGCCATGATAATACGAAGTCAGATTGATAGGTTTGATAGATTGATAGATTTCTGATGCACTAAGGGACACACAAATGCCTAGGGTTGGATAGATGATGGTAGATTTGGGATGTTAGGAATGTTCTAGGTTGATTAGTACTGATTTTAGGTTGATTTGGGGTTATTTCAAGTTGATTTGATATGATTCTAGGTTGATTTGATATGATTTTGATGATGTTGAAATGGTTCTAAAATGATCTACAATTGATGTGAAAGAGGATATGGATGATGAAGAATATTGTTGAGATATAATCAAGTTGGCCAAAAGATTAGAATTGGTGAAATGAGAAAATGGAATGAGTTGTATGAAAATGTGATTAAACTGTAGACATGAACCATTTTTTAGCATCTACACTAACAGGCCAATGTAAATTACATAGGCACTAGATATGACTACACCATTAATTGTTTCAATGAGTTTAAATCATGCATATACACATTTACCTTAAAAGATGAAGACCCTCATTGTCTTGTCACCACATGTCGCACTTAGATTACCTTACCTGGAGACCTTGGTAGAGCTACTAATCCCACTTCTTTAGATTATATCCTTGTAGACTAGCTTGGAATAACCCCTGCACAAATATCCATCCTAGATTTTCTATGTGTATCACCCCAGTATCACAAAATCTTTGACCAAGCTTGAAAAGAGTCCATAATACTAAATAAAATTGTTATCCTAATTCTAGTCCGTGGTTGGAACCTATCCACATCACAACATATCACCTTTCACCCTGAGATATTCCTAAAGATAAACCTAACCACAATGACCCCCTTCATCTTGATGTCTTTATCCATAATGGCAAGGTTAGATGTGTCTTGATAGATGAAGGAGCAGGACTAAACATCTATATCCTTAAAGTTTTCAAGGGTCATTGTTACTCTAAAGAAGATGTGGATCCCTCTTGTACAATAAAAATAAAGGCCTATGATGATAGTGAACACTTCTCTGAGGGCATTATCATATTAATCATAAGAATTGGTTTGACTATTGAGAATACATTATTCCAGCTCCTAGATATCAAAATGAATTGCAACATGATACTAGGACACCCTTGGATTCATGCTATGAAAGCGGTGCCTTCTACATACCACCAGCACTTAAAATTTTCTTATAACAATGTAGAGGTTACCATCCTTAGTGATCTGAGCCCATTCCAAGTTTGTGCCAGTCTGAGCGGAACAACTTCGTAGAAAGTTCTGACAAACAATGAAGCATATCCACTTGATTCCTCCAAATATGTTGATCCTACCAAACTCACAACATCATTCAAAGGAAAGCTCAAAATTGAAGAACAAGGTTGTGGTGAGTATTTCATGTCACATGCCATTCACATTGGGAAATTACCCATTTCTCCTAAATCATATGGCAAACCACAACTTATGCAGATCAAACCTAAATTCACATATTAAAAGAAACCTTTTGTGGCTTTCACTAGTGGAGGTGGCCTACATGAAGAGAATTTTTACAAAAATACATGTACATGGATATAAAAGGCTAAGGAAGAACAAGAACCTATTCCTATACCATTAGAAAAGTATGGGCTTGGATTTACCATCATGCAAAAAAGGGCTATGATAGTTGTAGTGGCTTGGGACCTCAAAAATAGGGCATTACTGAACCCATTACTACAATAGGATGACCTCATAGCATGGGACTTGGATTCAAGCCATTTATATTGGGCCTCCCTAATATTGAGTCATCCTCATCTAAGAACCTGAATACTTTGACTGATGAAAAGGCATCTGAGAACACCCAACCTGAAACCACATAAACTAAACCCATATTGATGACCCTGATAATTCCTATGGTCCTAACCACATCTTGATCCCAATGAACTACCAATATAGGATAAACGCATCACTGGCGCCCTATCTAGTCTAACAAACCATCCATAATCCTATGATGAAATACAGTGGGACCCATGTCCTCCTACCTCTGAACATGGAGCTTATGATCCATATGATAGTAACACTCATATCTTTCCCTTCAACCATAGTTTATTCAAAACTGATGATGACATTTCCCTAGTTAACCCAAATTCATTGATTGGGACCAACAAGGACCACTGACCTTTGATCAGTTCAAAAATGATGATGCCATCACAAAATTCTTTGAGTGCCATGAAGACTTACCATGAGGAGACCACAAGTTAGGTTTTTCCATTGACCTAAACATTATGGCATACTTTGGGGAGTCAAATCCATCTTCCAGTCACAAAATTGGAAAAATAGAAATGAATGAAAAAAAAGTAGGTCTCTTAGTGAAAACCAAAAGGCACCATTAGGCTATGAAAAAGTAAAAACAAAGGATGTATCCAAGGGTGGAAACCCTCTAAGGTGCCCGAGGATGGAGGATTGGACATACCCCCATTGAAAGAAAGATCAAAATTGCTTGTGGAAATGATAGAAGAGATAAATATAGGAACACCTAACAACCCTAAGATCATACATTTTGTAGCCTTGTCATCACAAGAAGAAAGAGATGAGTTTGTGAGATTCTTTCTAGAAAGGTAGAACAACTTTTCCTAGTCTTATGTAGATATGGCTAGATTAGATCCTAAGCTAGTCCTTCATCACTTGACACTAAAAATAGGAGTAAAACTAGTACATAAAAAGTTGAGAAAGATGCATCCTCAAGTTTCTCTTCTTGTCAAAGAAGAATTAACAAATCTATTAGATGCAGGGTTCATAAGACACATTAACTACACAGAGTGGACATCTAACCTAGTACCAGTAAGAAAACACTCTAGGGGAATCTAAATATGCATAGAGTTCCATGATTTCAATAAAGAATGTCCCAAGGATGATTTCCTATTACCAAATATAGACATCATCATAGACATGACAACTGGATATGAGATGCTATCACTGATGGATAGATTGTTTGGATGCAACTAGATTAGAATAACTCTCAAGGATCAACACAAAACAACTTTCACATGTCCTTGGGGAACATATTGCTAGAATGTCATGCCTTTTGGCCTTAAAAATACTGGGGCAACATATCAAAGAAAAATGACCACCATCTTCCATGATTTCATGCACATCCTAATGGAAGACTATGTAGATGACTTACTTTGAAAATCCCCTAGAAGAAGTGATCATTTGAGCATCTTAGATAAAAAATTAAAGATAATGGAAAGATATAAGCTCCATTTGAACCTTAAAAAGTGTGCATTCAGAGTTGTTTCTGGAAAGCTCCTAGGGTATATTTTTTCTCAATGAGGCATCAAGGTTGATCCTAAAAAAGTGAAAGCAATACTTGAAATGCCTCCTCCAAAAAATCTAAGAACATTAAGATTTCTACAAGGGAGATTACAATCTATCCTAAGATTCATTGAACAACTAGTAGATATATGTCACTCATTCCAAGATCTATTATGCAAGGGAGTATCCTTTCAATGGAACAACCAGTGTGATGATTATTTTCAATACCTCAAAGACTATCTTATTCATCAACTAGTTCTAATGGATCCTATTCTATGAAAACCATTCATTTTGTACATCTTAGCTACAAAAACAACATTAGGAGCTTTGTTAGCACAAAATGATGAAAAAGGAAGAGAATGACCCATTTACTACATCAACAGAACAATTTTGGTAAATGAAATAAATTATTCTCTCATTGAATGAGCTTTCCTTGTTATTATCTTTATAGCCCAAAAGCTGAGGCATTACATGCTCCATCAAAAAACAATGCTTGTCTCCAAGATTGGCCCATTAAAGTATCTCCTAAGTAAACTGCTCTTACATGGTACTAAGCCAAATGGGTTATGATCCGTAGTGAATTCAACATAGAATATGTGGACAGAAAGGCAATCAAAGGACAAGTGATAACTGATTAGTTAGCAAAAGAACCTATTATAGGTGATCATCCCATGTTGATAAATTTTCTAGATGAAGCCATATTTTACATGGATATAGCTAATGAATGGAAGCTTTACTTTGATGGATGACATACAAGAAATGGTTTAGGAGCTAGCATTATGTTTATCACACCGCAATGAGACATAATCCCCAAGTCATACTAGATAGCATTTAGTTTTACAAATAACATAGTAGAATATGAGGCAATGATCATAGGATTGAAGTTAGCCATCTATGGAACATACAACATTTGCAAGTGTTTGTTTTCCTAGCCCATCATTTGAAAAGTTAGTGATGAGTATGAAACCAATGATGATAAGTAAATCCCTTATAGATAGATGGTAAATTTTCTCAAATCAAAATTTTTCACTATCTCTTTTTGTCAACTCCCAAGAATAGAAAATAAGTTGATGCTATGGCCACTATCACTTCTATGATCTACATGCCTCAAAATGTGGAGCATTGTGAATTCCTTGTTGAGAAACTCTTAATTCCAATATTTAAACTCTCTCAAATTGAGTTCATGTGTGAACTTGTTGGTACCAATTATCCCTTGTATCAAGACACTTATGATCACCTACATGCCCAAATCCTACCCCCTAATTTATCCAAGAATGAACATCAAGCCTTTATCTTCCAAGACACTAGATATGTCATTATCAGTGACACCCTTTACAAAAGATGCTTTGACAAACCCCCTCTCAAATGCCTTGATTTGCAAGAAGTTGAAACTACCTTACATAAGGTACATGAAGGTATATGTGGAGGCCATTTTAATGGTTTGAGCCTAGCAAATCAATTGGTAAGAGCTAGATATTATTGGCCCATCATGGAACAAGATGCTTATAATTTTCCTAAAAGATGTCTTACATGCTAGATACATAGTAATATGATCCATACACTAGCATAAGAACTTGAACCACTTATCTCTCTATGCCCCTTTTTACAATGGATAGTTGATCTTGTTAGAGCTATTTCCCCTCTTTCCTCTAATGACCATAAATTCATCATCAAAATAAATGAATAATTTACCAAGTTAGTTGAAGCTATCCCTCTAACTTTCACCACTAGAAAGAAGATTTCAAGGTTCATCCTGAACTATATCATATGTCATTATGGAGTTCCCTTGGCTATTATTTCTAATCATGATAGTTTATTTCAAAATAAAGATGTTGATAAGCTCTATAAGAAGTACAAAATCTACCATGGATATTCTAGTATTTACCATCCAAAGGGAAATGGGAAAGAAGAAGCATGTAATAAGACCATTTTAAAGATTCTCCAAAAGACTATCAATGATTCTGGTTGAGAATGGCTCCTACAATTAAATCTAGCTCTTTGGGCCTACAAAACAAGTGCGCATGCTCCTATTGGTGCAATACCATATTATCTAGTCTATGGCATTGAAGCCATCCTTCCTATTGAAATTGAAATTCCATCATTGAGAGTATCCCTAAAGGACATTGTTGATGATGAAAACTATAGGGTATCTCGATTGCATGAACTTGAAATGCTCGATGAGTGAAGAGGAGCTACCTTGACACATCTACAAGCTTATTAAAATTAATTCAAATGGAGCTATAACAAGAAAGTTGAGGTCATCATTTTGAGGTTAGTGATCTAGTCCTAAATATGAACTACAAGATTGAACAACATAGAGAGAAACCAAGAAAATTTGAACCAAATTTGGAAGGACCCTATGTAGTTACTGCAACATTTGGATATGGAGTATATCAGCTTGTGACTCTAAAGGGTGAAACACTACCTATGTCCATCAACAACATGCATCCCTACAACTACTATACTTGATTCCATTCTAAAGTCTTAAAAAAAAAACCAAAAAATGGCAAAAAATCTTTAAAGATAGCAAAAAAGTCATGAAAAAAGATTTTTAAAAAAAAGAAAAAGTCATGAAAAAAATGGATGTCTTGATGAAAACCTAAAAAATAGGCTTCTTGGCAAAAAAATTTGAGCCAAGAGAAAAATTCTGTCCAAAAGTAAAAACTTGGCAAACGGGCAATTTGGGCAAGTTCCATTGTGAAAACTTGGCAAATAGGCACCTTGTGTAATCAGTTGTTGCTCCTCCATCTTTTAGGATGCCATTTGGTTTTCCCCCTTTTGTCATTCCTTGGTTACATCCTTCATATTGCAAGGCATCCCTAGTCCTTGATCATGGTCCATGAATTGGTTAATATCTATTGTTATCTTACCCAAGCATCACCAGTTTGTACATACTCTATCTTGTGCCTTTGTACATAATTTGTGTCTTATCTAGAGGCATATCACCTATATAGTGTGCAAGATTGAAATTGAAATGGGGGCATGTTGCTAAGAACATTTTATCCATTGGACTTATTACATATCAGATTGGAGCTAATATTTGTGAATCCTTTATGATCCTGAGAAAACCCCAAAAAATTCAGATACGATCTTGAAAACATCCTAAAAATTTAGATAGGATCTTTAAAAAAATCATAAAAATTCCATAAAAATCTTATAATGTCCTAAAAAAACCCATAAAAATCATGGAATATCTTGAAAAAACCAATAAAAATTATATAATGTCCTGAACAAACTACTAAAAATCATAAAATGTCTTGAAAAAACCACTAAACCTCACAAAAGGTCCAAAACAAAACCCTAAGAATAATAAAATTTCCTGAAGAAATAAGCACCACAAAAATATGAAATATCCTCCAAAACCCTAAAAATAACAAAAACCACCACAAACCTGCAATAAACCTTGTAAGTAGTCACTATGGATAATCACCCCTTTTGCTTAAACACTTGCACTTTCATAGATTGAAACTCAAAGTGGCAATCACACTATATAAGAAATGTGAGCTAACAATGAATCCAACTTGTCACTATCAACCCAACCAACAATTAGACCTATCACATTGTCAATCTGTCAGACACTCTATGAAGAGCTAAAATAGTAAAACACAATTAATAATGGACAAGAATAACTATTGGCTCATGTTTTTAAGTGAGTGATTTATTTTTTGCTTTGTTTTTCTTTGATCATGTTCCTATACCACTTGATGATATAAACTAATATATGAGAGTGGTTGGGATGGTTCATGGTCATCTTATGTTTTTTATCTATTGAATGTACCTTTGAGTGTCTAAGGCATGTATATATACCTCAAGAAGGATAAGATCATTTTGTGCCTGCATCATGCTTGTTTATGCAAAAGGTTTTCATTTGCACTTTGGCCCTTTATGCTATGAGGCATTTCTTTCTATCTACCATATCAAAATAAATCTCCTTTGACATGTATGCACTTTATGAAACAAAAAGTCCTCACCTCCTTCTAACTTGTCCTCATCTTGCCTCCTCTATCTTCTAACATCCATTTCATCTACCACCATGGTCTCATACTTTGATACACCAAGAGCATTGTTATCTTGCATTCTTGCATACGTCAAAAGTCCAAAAAACCCAAAGCAATACATATATGCATAAACATGGAGTTCATATCATTTTACATTTTATTTACATTCATTTCATATCATTTTACATTTCATTGGCATTCATTTCATGAGAAAAACATGTGATAAACCAACACATGATGTCATCATATAAAGTCCACATAAAAAAGCATAAAGGCATCCATATAACAAATATAAAACATGTGCATAATCCATCTCATATAGTCATCATAATATAGGTACATCTCATAAATGTCTCACAAAGTATTAGAGTAGATGATCATGGTTTACATCAATACTAATTGCACATAGGCATGAATCATTGAAGAGCATAACAAAAACAAAGGAAGCCCCTCTACACATGAGTGTGTCTAAATCAACTAGTACTATCCCTAGCATCACGACCCCTATCTGGCCTTGAGGAGGATCCCTCCTCTATCTATGGTGGCCCCATCAGCCCCATCACCCCTACACTACTTTGTGTCATGTGTGTCCTCTGGGAATGAGATCTTGCTAACCAATAGCTCTCTACCCTTTGCCCTAGTGGCACCACCATCTCATAGTGATCCCTCTAATACTTTGTCTCTACATGTGCCACAACCATCATCATATCCAAATCTTGAAATTATGGATCCCTAACATTGCTAGTGAAGTCCCAGAACTCCTGGTCTACCCTCTCTGCCCTCCACACCACTGTGTCCCTCTCTATCATACCTTGATCCCACACCACTATCAGTGCATCCATCTCTACTACAATCTAGTCTAACTAAATTTGGAGCCCCTCTAATTACCTCCATTAACTCTGACTTTGACATGCTAGGCTCTATCTATATTGGTACTAGCATAGCCACTGGATCCTCCTCTATGTTCATCGCTGCAACATCCACACATCTATCCTCCTCACCATCCTCCCCACCTTTTCCCTCCCCTCTATGCCTTTCTTCATCCTCTCCTTTATCATCATCCCCATCCCCACTATCCCCACTATCCCCACCCTCCTCCTCATCATCTCCCTTGTCATCCTCTCCCTTATCATCATCATCCCCATCCCCCTCATGATCCCCATCCTCCTTAGCATCCTCCCCATCCTCCTCATTATCCTCCCCATCATCATCATCTTTCACCTCCTCATCATCCTCCTTTCCACCCTAATCTACCTATGGTCTTGCCCATGGTACCGACACTATTAGACCTATCAATAGCTTTAGTCAATTATGAGCAAACTACCTATCATACACCATTGTCATACCCACATCTATCACTTCTGTTGCTACTCCCCATAACCTAGGCTACAAATCCTCTAACTATTCATAGGCTACATGTGTCTTGATCAATTCTCTCCACTCTCTAATCTCTTCCCTAGATTGAGCAAACAATGTAAGACCTATAGACACATCCTGTCTCTCACCAAACTATTGACATTCTCGCTCTAGCAGGTACATCTCAATCACTAAGTGTCCAATCACAGTGTGCCCTATCAGATAGTTCTCCTATCTATAATATGGAAGGTGGACCTCATCATCATCTCACTCTAGGAAATTTTTGTAAGGTCTCCATATGAATTGTGTCATTGTGTCCAATTGATGCCTAAAGAATCAAGTGTATCCTAATGGTCCCCATGCTAGTATCCCTCTATAGTTGTATGCATAAGGCATATCCTCAACCAAATCCCTCTCCATAAGTGACCTAAATATGACAATATTCTTATAAGCCCAAATTTGTAGTAACATACCTCTAGTACTAAATGTCAACCCACCCCTATATGCAACCTAGTGAAGATAGTAATATAACATCCCAAGCATACAAGGCCCCCATGCAAACATGGCCTTGTCTATAACCATCCTCTCCAAAACTTGTCTCCATCCAATAGGGAATCCATACCCTTTTCTATTGGTATCAATAGCCCACCCATGATCCAATAGATCACAATAATAAGATGCTTATGTCATGTTACTAGTAGCTCCCATCCAATATTATAATCCCAAATCCCTAACTCCGCATCTTTGTAGCTGAACATCTGATGTAGTTTTGCCTATCCTATAGCAGGATAATATACTACCAACTCCCTATGGATCAAAATCTAGAGGATACACCATACATTCTATAAGGTCACAATGGCCTCTCCCATTTGAAGATGGAATAAACTAGTCTCTGAGTGCCATCTCTCTATTAGTGTTGTCAGCAACCCCCTATTCCCTCTCACTTTAGGCATGAATGTAATGTGGTACAACCCAAGCCCTACCAAGATCTCCCACTTGTTGATGGTCATCTGATGACGTAAAGCTAAGCTCTATGGTCTATGGCCCCTCATCCATAATAGGGGCAGGTCCTCCTATATAACCATATGTTGTCTATCAACCTTCTATGGGTTTCTACCAAGTCTAACCTAAGTTTGACCCAAGTTTGACTTAGTTTGGCCTAGTGTGACCTTATTTTGACTAAGTTTGACTTTATTTGAATATTTATAACTAGTTTGACCTATGTTTTGAACTCTATCTAGGGTTTTAAATATGTCTACCAAGTTTTGGGTCATTCCAAGTTTATCTACATTGATTTTGACCCTCAAACTACCTTTCTGTTAACTTTGACCCAAATCTGAGTTAGGTTTGAATAAGCTTGACTTTTCTAAACATATTTGACTAGGTTGACCTATGTTTTGAACTCTTTCTAGTGTTTTGATCATGCATACCAAATTATGGGTCATTTTGAGTTCATTTGTAGTCTTTCTGACTATTTGCATCGCTCCTTGTCAACATTCTACTAGGTTACCCTAAATATGACTTAGATTTGACCAGCTTTGACTACTTTTGACTATGTTTCATCATGTTCCAAGTTTTGGGCCATTCTAGGCCCATCTTGACTTTTTTCAGGGCCCCATAGCATCCTGGAGCATAGTTGGGCCCCCCAACTATTCTTAGTGCACACTTGGGCATGCCAAGTGTGCTTAGTACACACTTGGTCATGCCAAGTATTCTCAAAGAACACATGGGTGCATTTTTAGAACACTTGTGGTATTTTGATGCCCTGATCTATTTCGAGGACCTCGAGTGGGCCCTGTTTGACCCCTCATTGACATCAAAATGCATCAAAGGCATAAGATACACAAGGGAGGCTTTGATGTACTCATTGGTGGTCCTGCATCTGCCCATCATTGCTAGGTACACAATTCTTCTTCATGATGTTATTCCTTGGGTAACCAATCGATTCTCCTTTCTCCAAAGCTCTTTTCTTCCAAATGAGAAGGTGAAAATGACCTCACAACCCTCTCCAAGCCCTTTATAGCCCTGTTACTTCCTAGATGGACATGTAAGAGGAATTTTCTATGTTTATCACTATAATCAACTAAAAGTAATCATCTAGACTATGAGCCTCCTTTCTAGCATTTTTCCATAATTTATCTAATGGTTATTTTTGATCAAATCCTCAAAAATCTATTTATTTGATTATAAGCTATGGTATGACCACTTTATCCCAAGTTCATATTTTATTAAAAGAACATGTCCCCCTTTTAATTAAATAAAATTCTCCACTTCCCACTTATCTTAAATGTGTACACGTAAAGTATTATTCCTATTTTAGAAATAAAGGAAAAGACATTTTTGTCTAGACATGAATGTATAATTTCCTATGTGAGAGGAATCTTCTATTTCTAAAATAACTTTAATTCTCCTCCACACATTTGAAACCCTCTCAAAAGTCAATCATTAATTGTGATTGGTTGAGGTGCTTGTGCACATGGATCACTCTCACTTTCAAACTCCACCATTGATTACATTCATCTTGCCTCTTAATCTCTATAGTCTATTTTTCTTTAAAAGGAAGGGCTCTCTCCTCATTCAAAAAATCTTAGTCTCTCATGCTATTATTATGCTATAGATTTTCTTGGTGATTTTGGAGACTTGGAGCATTCTTGCATTTTAGCTTAGCTCTCATTCTACTTACATTATGGCATACTTTTTAGCTTAGTTTCATTTATACTTTAGCTTAGTTATCTTTGTTAGCTTTCATTTCATTTAGAATAGCTTGCTTTTGCATTGCATTTTATTCTAGATTCTTGGATATTGACACTCTTGCCTCTATTCTTTGAATCTCTCGTTCTATGGTGCACCTTGCAAGGGTTGCATAGTTTGTTTCATTTGAGAGCCATCATCTCATAGCTTTTTCATGTCATAGATAGAGAGCTATAAGCCAGCTCTTGAGACTCCCTCTTCCATGGGTTTATTCAAGAATAATGTTTTATAGAAGTGTGACACTTTTATGCACACATTTTTGGCACCCACCATGGGCTTGAATCAAGTTTCTAGCTCCAATTGCTTTCATTTGTCATTTCTAGTTTTTTATAGCAGCATATTGGGTCAAATCAAGTGATTTTGTAGAGTTTTCACTTTGGTTTTAAGGCTAAGCTATATGCAGATTGGTTTGAAGGTCAAAACCCTAGGTTTTTGAAGCTTTGATCATATCTCTTAAACTACTTGGATTTTGGTTCTAATTTTTGTAGGTTGACTATGTGTCCAAGATGTCTCAGTCTAATTTTTAGATCATTTTGACATGATTTGTATTATTTATGAATTATTCTTTTTTTTTTAATATTAAAAATCATTTTTGGTTGCAAATCAATGATTTTTTTTTGGAAAAAATTACATTTCCAGAAAGGTTTTTGAATTCTATAGGGGGTACTTTGTGTTTTGAATTTTTAGGTCAAATTAAGGATCAAAAACTCGATTTGATAATTCTTGTCTATTTTGACAAAATAGGTCCCTAGGGCACGAATGAAGATTTTTTTTTGAATTTCTCACATTTTTGGGAATTTCTCTAGTTTTTAGTAGGTCTCTCTTCTTTTTATTTCTATTTTTGGACTCAAAATCATAGCAAAAAAGTCCAGTCTTGTTGACTAGGTCAAAATCAAAGAGTAAAAATGAGAGCATTTGTGATTACCTTGCACTTTCTTTGCATACGCTTGGTTGGAAGATAACTTGGATCTTTGAGGCAACTAACCACTTTTTGTTATAGGTCTTACTTGGTTATTATGCCCTAACTTTAGTTTTTTTGCAAAGAGTTTCTTATTTTTTTTGCTAAAAAGAATGCATGTCAAAGCTTCAAATGCACAAGGGCTACTAACAATTGTTTGTAGGGTTTCCCAATGCATGAAAAAGAAACTTGTATTTATTTTATTCCATATGTGGTATTCTACTAGTTTCTTTCATTTCTTAGGCACATTAAACTTGTGATTGGGGTTCTTTGGTGATAGGAGAGTATGCTCTTCACCCTTGTAGTGAATCATAAATCATGACCCACATTTGGATTTTAAAAGAAAGGGGATAATTGGATCTTCTTGGCATGTTTGGGGGAAGAAATCAAGATAAGAGAGTATGCTCTTCACCCTTGAGGTGAATCAAAAATATTGACCCTTGAGAGTGGATCCATTTTGTGGTAGTTAGGATCCTTTAGAGGGCCTCCTCTTAGACAACTTGAGAGGAATGACCCAAGTGGGGATAGGCAAATTTCTCAGCTCTTCTAGCCCACTATAAGCTCAAGGCTATCAATGACACAAAAATTTGGTAGATGTAGTGTTTGTCTTTGGTTAGTTTGATGGATTTTGACCATGAGAAGATCACTAGGCAAGAATGCTTAAGGTGCTCTTGTGATCGTGTGGTTTGTTACCCACCACAAGGTGGGGTGTCCCTTAATTGGGTGAAAGAGGAACATTACAAATGGAAGCCCTTTCTAAACACCCTAGATTAGTAGCTACCTTATTTTTCCACTCAACTTCTTGGTGCAAGGATCGATCCTAGTGGACTACACGAATCACCCCAAGATTTTACACTTTCCATTTGTATTTCCTTGGTTGTGTTTATGACACTTCCATGACAAAGCCAATATCTCTTGTAGGAAACCACTTGGTGTGAGGCAAAGGAGCATCAAGCATGGGCCAAGTTATTGAGTAATGAACTATGAATTTTAGGTAGATATTGCTTGATGTGTTCTCAAATGTCCTAGACTTGTGGAAATCTTTTAAACATACACATGATGATAGTTCTAGGGCTTTCTTTTAAGACCTCACATATGCTTGTATCATGCAAGGTTTCTTTTTCTCTTGCTTGATTGTTTGAAGAATACTCCATGTGTCACTATCTTGCTTGGAAAGAAATTACTTTTGAACATAAAACTTGCTATGCTATCAACTATTGTCAAACTTTGTCAAACAAGTCAAAGCATCAAGTCTTAATTTTTTTCTTGTGTTTCTTGCTAAGGGGAGTCTCATCATTTGATTTTTCTTTTCTATGTATCTAGTTCTTGAACATGCTTAAAGAGACTCTTTGTTCTTAGTGCTCTTGGTCTTTCTATCTTCATGGTCTATGTCCACTTGCTAGTTATCTTTTTGCTGAAATGGTTACCTTGATTTCTTGAATACAATCTCAGGTTGGGAAAGTTTTTCACTTGTCACCCTACTTGCTCTATCTACTTGGCTATTTGGCTTCTTGCCTAGATCTTGAATTGAGTCACTAGTGTTATAAGTTTCTTGGAAAATTTCTTGACAAGTCACTTTACTCTATCTTTACTATTTTGGCAAGTGAACACTCTACCTCTCTAGTTTGGACATCAAGTTATCTTATGTCACGTTCTTAGCTTCCTCTAGTCTCCTTTAGGCTTGATTATCTATCCACCACTATGGAATTCAAACCTTATGCTACCAAACCTCAACCAAAGCTAGATGATCATGATATCCTCCATGCCACTAAAGAGTTTCAAGATCTATATGCTCAATACAAAGAACTAGAAGAGACAAATGATCTTTCTTACCTTCATTTCTCTAAATGTATGATAGAAATGAAGTATAAACTTGAGAAAATATTAGAGGAGAATATTTCATTCTTAAATGAATCTCCCTTAAGACCTTTACATACACATGGTTCATCTTCTTCAAAGTCTACATATTCTACTCCAAGACATCAAATGTCTTCATCTTCTAGATCTAAAGACCTCCTTAGAGAGAAAGAAAGTGATACCTCCTTTGAGCCTATTCCAAGCTATCATGATGGACCTATCTTAAACCAAGACAATGATGAAGACATGGATGCATGCCATTCACTTATGAAACAACAAAAGGAATCTAGACATACTTTTGATATAACTTTTGCTCCCTTGGAAGATTCTTATGATGATACTTTGCAAACACTTCTTGGCACCAAGCTCATCATGTTACCTAAGTCTAGCTCATATGGAAACCCATTATTGGATATCTATTGTGCTTATCATCAATATAATGAGAATAGTACTTTAGATTTCATTGAGTTGAAACATAATATCTAAGATCTTATTGATGATGGGATTGTTGATACCTCTAATAACTCATGTGATGAGGATACTTCTCTTAAGCAAGATCATATTAATGAACCTATGTCTAGTGGTGTTTTCCTTGATGCCTTTGCTTCTTCTAATATGCATACATCTCCCAACACTTCAAATCTTTCCAACATGACTCCATCAAACAAAGAACCTAGTGCTTTCCATATGGACTATGTGTACCCTCAAGGGCTACCTCTAAAAGAAACTGAAGCTAACTTTCACTTGGCTACAAACCTTTTCCATGCTACTAAGCCTAAAGATCCAAGCATTACTCTATTCACTCTTCATTCTCCCTTGTCCTTAGAAGTGGCTCCATGTCAAGAGGACTCTCAAAAATAAAAAGCTATAAATTTGAAGAAAGATCAAGATCAAGCACCCTTTCATCTCCTTCAAAATTTCACCCCTCCGTATCCTATGTCTTTTCCATCCCCCAATTATGATGAAGGTACTACTTCCATTATCTCCCTTGAGCTTACTAAAAATTATGAGAAAAGTTCTCTTCCTATGCTATCCAAAGCTACTTGTCAAGATCAAAGTGTCCCCTCATGTTCTACTTCTCCATATCCACTTCAAAATTGTGCTCAAGCTTCAAGTGCTCCTATTAAAAATCTTGTTCCTATTAAAGTTTCTCATGAGTCTATTGATGGATTTGACCATGTTTCTCACTCTAAAGATGTTGATATCCCTTTTCACTATCCATTTTCATATCCAAAGTCTATCCTTGGTGCTTATCCATCAAAGCTAAAACCTTCAAACCTTCCATCTATATTGGGACCTTATGTTCCTTTATCTCCTACATTTTCTACTCCTAGTTCTCCCATCATACCTCAAGATCAAAAAAGACTCTCATCCTTGATGAATTTCCACCCATCTATCCATCTAAACTAGTCATATCATCCTTATTCATCCACCAATCCCATGTCTTTCGAAAGCGAGAATAAACATAAGAATCCATTGAAAAATGAAGATCTTTATCTCCCATCTAATCAAAATGTGAATGCAAAGAAGAAATTCAAGAGAGAATAAAGGTCCACTATTAACAAAGCTAAATCAAAGCAAATATGTGTTCCTAAACCCATTATTGATGAAATGTGTTCTAAAGTATCCAAAGGAAAATCTAAAGCTATATGGATTCCCAAGTCTCTCTTGAAAGACTTGAATATTGAAAATACTTCAAAATTGACATTCAAGCTTCCAAAGGCTTCCACTCCATTTTATTTTAAACATCTTCCTCAAAAGTTTCCAAAGGGTTCCATTCCATCTTCTTCTCAGATTCTCCTACTACCCCATACATCTAAACCTCAAGCTATTTCATCCATGATTTCTCCATCATTCCAACACCCTTCAAGGTGTGTGTTGATGTTGATCTTGTCCAATGTTTTAGATAACCTCATGAAATCCTCTAAAGCTTACACTTACTTTCTATACATGAACTCTTGTCCTCCATATACTCTTCCTACTATCATCTCCCTTCCATCACCCTATCAACATCTTTGAGGATACTTATCTATGGTATTAGATTATCATGACTTATCCTTCCTATAAGAGCACTATCTAAATTGACAAAGCTTGAGCTCTTTCTAAAAATTCCAAAAAAAAAAATAGAAAAAAGAAAAAAAGAAAAAAAGAAAAAAAGTACCTTGGAGAAAACCACTTCTTGTGGTGCCTTGGGAAAGTACGGTGATGAAAACCTAGCAAATAGGCATCATGTGTAATTATTTCATAATCCATCCATTCCCTCTTCCTCTTTGGTCTTGACAATGTTAAGTTATCCTTGTGTATTGGCTATTTGAACTATGAGATTATCTATTATTATTTTTTCATTCATAGCCTTCATATCTAACTTCATTCTTATTTCTCTATCTTATCGCTATCCTATCTAGTTGACCCCTTGGTCTTGATCACAATAAATAAAGCATGGTTCTTATAGGTCTCTTGACATGGATACTCTTTTGGATTATAATTTCATGCTATCTCATTTATTGGCTTCACTACTTATGCTACATGCTATCATACTCATTGCTTCCATTTCTTATCAAACACATGCTTCATATGACTATTTCACCTCTTTCCCTAGCTTGGGTACTCTTGAGGAGTTAGTACTTAAGGATCATTTTCACTCACTTCATATCCCTTTTCTATCCATCTTTGTCTATCCACTAGCTTCCTACTCCATATTATACACCTTGTTAGACATTGGGAGAAAATCATGTGATCTTCCTTGAGAACTAGTAATCTCTAAATCATTCTAAAAAATCCAAAAAAAAAAATCATACATGATGCTGAAAAAATTCTAAAAATTAGGAAATGCCCTAAAAAAATGATCATCTTAGTGAATTTCTATTAAGTGGTGAAAATCTAGAAACATGTGCTACTTGAAACCCTTGCACCTATGTCTATCAGTCTCAATCACCCATTTCACTACACATTTCCTAGCTTGGGATTGTTTCTTGTCCTCAACTCAGGGGCATAACTACTTAATCTATTGAGGTGTCCTTGTGCATTATGGTTTCTTCATAAACTCATACAACAATGTTTCTCAACACTTTTTAGATAGTTTTACAACAAGTCTCTGATGTTACAATATTTCTCACTATCAAAATCAAGTCTTGAAGAAATGGCCTAGTAACTGACACACATGCACTTAAAAACTTAAATGATTGAGCTATGCTGATCTTTATTTGTTTTTCTTATTTGTGTTCTATCTATGAAAATTTCTTTGCTATATGTTCCCTCCCTAATAGTCTTTCAATGATGTCATGGACTAGAAGACTGGGGCATGGGGCATGTTTTCTTGATTTCTACTTGTAGGTATACTTTATTTGTCTATAGTGTTTAAAGCATTCATGCTTGTCCTATTTGACACTTTGGCTTATAAATGTTCATCCTTGACTATTTCAAAAGACCACACTTGGGGGTTATCCTGACACTTATGCCTTGATATAAGTGTAATCTTTCTATACTAAACTTAGGGAATCTAACTACATAGTCATCTTGACCTATATGTCTTTGATGCATAGGTTTGATTCCCACATTCCTATCTGATATAGATCATATTCATATCCTCATATTTTATGCTAGTGATGATTATATGATCTTCTAATGTCCCTAATAAGGCTTGATGATAAAAACTAGGACCTACTTATGTAACCCTTGCAATTGCACCTTTTCATACTAGCTTGCATTCTAGGGTTCATTCTAGCTTAGCTTTGCATTTTGCATGTTGAGAGAGCTCTCTTCTTTATCTTTCATGGATGTGTCAGCTAGCTATGTTCATCCTTTTCTTACCTCTTCTCTATCTTATCTTATCTCTTCTTTTCTATCTTACCATCACATCTATGCTTTTGACCTATCTTTTCTAATCTCGACATTGTGGGTCCATTTTTAGGATCGAAATCCAAATTTGGGTTCATCTTGCTGCTCAAAATTTCTTCTTTCTTCTATGTAATTGGCTGACCTATTGAGGCTTAATCTTTAAATCTTGTAGGGGAAATCATCATTTCTTCATTTCTTGATCATTTCTACTCTCTTCCACACTTTCATTTCATTTCATTTCTTCTTTCTTCTTTATTTGACCTAATTGTTATGTTTTATCTTCCTTTGTCAAAGTTAGTCAAACTGGGGTATATCTTCATTGCTTGGGGGTCACTTTTTGGTCTTAATCTCTTATCTATCATCATGAACTTTTCTTTTTTCTAAATTGATCAAATCTAGCTTATTTATGCATCTCCTCTATCTCATTTTGATTTCAATCTCGAGGGGGCATGAATATTCTATCATTTTTGCAAATTGCTTTCTTCTACAACTATCTATTTTCTCTTGATCTATCTACTTTTCTTGGTGTTAGTACTCTTCTTGAGTTCTTATATCATCTCTATCCTAGTGTTCAGTACTATCGCTATCAAACTATACATTCAAGACTTGCTATCTCTTTTTGCATTTCATTCTTCATTATTAGATCTCTCTATCTATTATTGTGTACTTGGATTATGTATTCTTTGATGTCATGTGTTCCTAGATCAATCACATATTAGTCAAAGAAGGGCAAATGTGATCAACTAAAAATGGTCATCTAGACTATGAACCCCCTTTCTAGCATTTTTCCATAATTTATCTAATGGTTATTTTTTATCAAATCCTCAAAAATCTATTTATTCGATTATAACCTATGGTATGACCACTTTATCCCAAGTTCATATTTCATTAAAAGAACATGTCCCCCTTTTAATTAAATAAAATTTTCCACTTCCCACTTATCCTAAATGTGTACACATAAAGTATTGTTCCTATTTTAGAAATAAAAGAAAACACATTTTTGTCTACACATGAATGCACAATTTCCTATGTGAGAACAATCTTCTATTTCTAAAATAACTTTAATTCTTCTCCACAGATTTCAAACCCTTTCAAAAGTCAACCATTAATTGTGATTGGTTGAGATGCTTGTGCACATGGATCACTCCCACTTTCAAACTCCACCCTTGATTACATTCATATTAACTCGTAATCTCTACCATCTATTTTTATTTAAAAGGGAGGGCTCTCTCCTCATTCAAAAAATCTTAGTCACTCATGCTATTATTATGTTGCAGGTTTTCTTGGTGATTTTGGAGACTTGGAGCATTCTTGCATTTTAGCTTAGCTCTCATTCTACTTACATTATGGCATACTTTTCAGCTTAGTTTTATTTATGATTTAGATTATTTCTCTTTTTTAGCTTGAATTTCATTTAGAATAGCTTGCATTTGCATTGTATTTTATTCTAGATTCTTGAATATTGGCTCTCTTGCACTCTTTGAATCTCTTGTTCTATGGTGCACCTTGCAAGGGTTGCATAGTTTGGTTCATTTGAGAGCTATCATCTCATAGCATTTTCACATCATAGATAGAGAGCTATAAGCTGGCTTTTGAGATTCTCTCTTCCATGGGTTCTCTCAAGAATAATGGTTTATGGAATTGTGACACTTTTGTGCACATAGTCACAATTTTTTTTTCCACCCGAACCCCATAACTTTCATATTTGAGATTCAATTTGTGATCCTTTAGTTGCTATATCTTGGTCTTCTTGTTGTCAACAAATTAACCTATCGTATGCATTGTTTAGTTAATTCCTCAAGGGGGGACCCATATATACCAGCCCTATTGGGGCATTCTTTTATGACTTCTTTAGTAGTAATCTTTGACACAATGCTCTAAATCACATTATATCAAAGATGGGAAAAATGTAGACACTCCAAAGTGGTTCATGTCTACTATTTAATCACTTTTTCATACTAACTCATCCCATTTTCTCATTCCACTAATTCTAATCTTTTGGCCAACTTGATTATCATTTGATTATATTTTAACAATATCCTTCATCATTCATATTCGCCTTCAAATTAATTATAGATAAGTTCAAAATTGATTCCCATTTTATCCAAACTTTTTGGAATCAACCCAAAACCATTTCAACATCATTAGAATCACATCCAATCAACTCAGAATTATCCCAAATCAACCCAAAATCATCTCGAATCAACCCTAATCAACCCAAAACATGTCAAATATCTCAAATAAATCATCATCTATTAAACCCTAGGCATTCTTGTGTCCCCTTAGTGCCTTGGCAACCTACCAAATATTATCAAACTCATCAAAACTAACCTTAGTACTTTCATGTCCCTCAACACTAGGTCAAACTTGTCATTTTTATCATCCGATCATTTACATTGCCAAGTCCCTTAGTGCATATCATTGCATTATCTAACCAATTTAATAACAATGAAAATGTCTATGAATTTTATTAGGATTAACCCTATTAATCAACTTTCAATCTTGTGAAATTTACAAGGTTTGTTAAATGTCACATGTTCTTAATCCGTGTGATGTTTCCTTGGCATGTTATTAATCCTAATCGGTCATTCAATTTGATCTACCCATCATCATCCCAATTGACCTTCATAATCATCACATTTTATCAAAGGATATTATCACATTTCAAATTGAACAATAATTTTCTAATTTATCCTGTAGGATTAGACAACCCATAATCTAAACATGGGTCATTTTGATCATTTTCATTCTACATTTACTAATTAGTCTCACTAATAAAATTTCTCTATTAATTGATATTTATTAATTAATTGATTCATCTTTGCAAACTATGGGAATCCTCAAGTTTTCGAAGTCCTATTTTCCACCTCTAATTCCTATTTTATTAATTTCCATTTGTACAAATATATGAATTTTTAATTCAAATATTCCAATTATTCTTGACACATGGACATGACATGCCATAGATATTATCCTTGCACTTGGCTAAAATATGTCATATTTGATATATTTTATTCCTTGTGCATGTGTATAATAAGCTTCTAGCATCATAGGTTCTTGGCTACAAGTGGCTTTGAGGTGTCATATGCACATCATAGATTCTCCTCCACTTTTAGCCATGTTGACTTTCATGCATCATAAAATCCAACATTTGGCATATTGTGTCATGGTTTTCATAGATATTCTATGGAATATCATGCCAAGTTACACATTCTAAGTGAAAAGTGTGCATCCTATCATTCAATTCTCTCCTCTTGCACTTTGGCTATAAATTGATCCATCTTGCTCTCATTTTGGATCCTTAAGAGCAATATCCTTAGAGTCTCTACTGTCACATCATGTCCAGACCACACTACTAGTACTCTTAATAGAATCATCCCATCATAATATTTTGCTTTCAATTGTATAGGCACTATAGGAAATTGGAGTTACATAAAATGGAGAAGAAAGAAGGACATGGGAGCTACAATTGAAGAGGGAGTTTTGATTATGTTTTCTTTCTTTATTTCAATTGGTTTTCATGGCAGATTAGAAAGGCTTAGTGTATTTTGATTGAGTTTTGTGGTTGCTCATAGTATGCTATGTTCTAACCCATTTTCTAGTTCTATAGTAACAGTTTCAAAGTACCCTATATTATTCACACTCCTCTCTTCAAAATTGTTATGCCATTGCTAACATGCTTCCAAAAATGAATTCATCTGTGACCCTACATGCTTCCTTCCAAGTGCATCTCCAAGAGAGATCTTAGGATTCTATAGGTCAATGTTTCCCACTACTTCATTCATGTAGCCTCTTAGTAGCTCATTATACTTCCATAACATTATCAATTCAGATTCATCCCGATTCATGTGTTTGATCACCTTGAGGCCTGTGGTGATCAACACTTTAGCGCTGATCATGGGATTTCCCAATATGATCTCCTTTATTTGGTAACCCTTAGAAGTTAGTTCTTAGGTGTCTACATGAGGAGGAGGAATAGAAATATGAGATAGAAGGTCCTAATCTTGACTCTTCATAATAAAGGTAAGTGTTCTAGCATCACCCTTAGGTACCTCAAGCTTCTTTATTGCTTTTGTCAATTCATTCATTTCTTCCTCTTTTGTTAGCTCCATCTACTTCTTCTTCATCCATGATGGTGTGGTGCCCATTGATGACATGTACTTGGCTAAAGAAGTTTGATCTCAAGTAGGATCCTTTCCTTTATCACTCCTCTCCAGAGTCTTCTCACATTGAGGGAGTTCTTTAGGGGAGTTTCTATTCTCAGCTGGGCTAAGGATCTAGCCTCTTTATCTAGGGGAGTTTGTTGAATTTCTTCTTCTATTTTCCCCTTTTTAGATACTTCATCAAAATGAAGTTTCTAATATTATCCTTCCTCACTACCCTAACTTTCTACTTCTGGTTGGACTATCATAGGTGGAGCTATTGACCCTTTATCTAGTATAGAGGCTATATCCTATGGTGATGGTGATGGAATGCCAAGAGATCCTTGAGGTAGAGGAGGTAACTGATTCCAATCCTCTCCTAATAGATCATTTTTTTGGGTATCCCTTATCTTCTCACCCACCATCTTTGTGCCTATAGGCATAAAATCAAAGTCCAAGAGGTCAAAAATATTAGTTCCCTCACTTCCCATCTTAGCTATCCAATTCTATTCATCTTTTGAAGTTTCTACCTGGATAGGTTCCCTTGGAGCAGATGGAGGTGTTTGAGTAGAGCTTCTCCTTCTCTCCTCCTCTACTAGCTTAGCCAAGTGAGTTCTCTAACTTAACAGGACAAAATTCTATTTGTTCCCCTTCTTCCTCATCACCTGCTTCAGGAATGGTCTCTAGAACCTACGGAGAGGGAGTACTCTTATTCTTTAATCTCCTCCTTCAAAAACCTATTGTAGTTGTTTCCATTCTAGCTCTTTCATCAAATATGGAGAGGTTTATTCTTATGATTTTATTGATGGTAGGACCCCTTGTTCTTCGAGAACTTCCTCCTCTTGTTTCTCTAGCTGAGCTTACTCTAGTTGAGGTTGGTTAGCTATCTCTGGTTCTTGCTCAACCTCCCTCTTTGGGCCTTAACTGCTTGTTTCCTCATCCTAAGGATTTCCCTTTTTCTCTTACCTTTTCCCTTGTGAGCCTCAAAATGATCAACCTCCCTCTCATGTTGATGCACCATTTTTGGCCTCACTAGTGATTTAGTGAGGTTGGTTGGTATGGTGACCTTAGCACCTTTTCCTTTTAGAGGCTTTATAGTACCTTGCAAAGGTATGGCTTGCAGAACATGATCAATTTGAAAAGGCTTCTAGATCCATTCCCTTATCAACTCTACTACATGTCTATCCTAATGATCTATTTCATCACTCTCCTTGCACCCTATCTCTGCATTCATAATGGGTCTGTCATAGATTTTATCCCTATCATACAAAGGATCCATTACCTATGGGACATCCTTTTCGATGGGCTTTAGGGTATTCTTCATTTTAAGTGATTTTTCTATCAGATGTAGATTCATCCTACAATAGTCCCTAATTCAAAAATCATATTCATCTATCACATTCATCTAATGATCTTTGAGCACCTCTTTATGCAAAAATTTCTTCCCCACTAGATGTTGAACCATCCCAATATTGTCAAAATATGGGTGAGGAGCCTAATAGTCTTTCTTCCATTGGATACTAATCCCACTTTGAATTAAAGATAGAAATATCCTAGTTTTTCTTTACCTCAAATTCTTCCATGGTGATTGGTTAGACCCGAGTCTTCTTGTGTTGTTTCCTTACTCTATCATATGCAGAAGTGACTCAATGGGCTATCTCCAAAAGTAGAAGCCATCTAAAGGGTACCTTGAGAGTTTTTTTGGGGCACAGAAGAGTACCAACTACTTAGAGATATATGAATGTCTTAAACTAAATGGAGTAGGCTCTTACTTTAGTTATTCTTGTCACTACCTAGTCTACTAACATTCATTTAGCATAATCTCCCTCAATAAACCTAATGTTGGCAAAAATGAATCCATCATTGACTACCTTATATTCCACACTTTGTAGTGGGAGCTTCTTCTTTACTAGTTGTGGGTATACCACATAGAGCCAAGTGTAGTGCCTCTCCCATTTGACTTCTATAAGTCATCTCGATGGATGCAAACTTGTTGATCTCTCCTTGAGAAGGGATCATGATTGTGACCATGAGTGGTCTACACCGTTGAGGTGATTTGATTTATGTTAGTGTATCAATTACTTTGATTATGCTTATGGATGATTTATGAAATTATGATGTGATATATGGTTCATTAAGGTTTGTGCCAGTGGTTACCAAGATCGATGTGGTATTATGATGTGATTCCATGATTACCCTAAGATGTGTGCAGAGATTGCACTATGTACTTTTACCATGCTACACTGGACTATGTTCCTATAGCAGTGGTTAGTCATGTTTATGACTATGTTTTCTTATGTGTTTTAAGTGTCTTTTCATGTTATGTAATCAACCAATATTAAATGCTTAAATAATTAGAAAATGATTGTCCATGTTGGATTCATTGGTTTTGTGTTGTAGATATTTACCTTGTTATGATTTGATTTAAAAGATTTTTCTTACTTATGTTTTACATTTGAGATGACTTGAGGGTCAAATGTTATACTTTGATTTCAGTATCATAAATGTTAGACTACTATGTTTTTCAGTTGATCATATTGCATGATGATGCCATTTTGAGATGATAGTGTGTTTTATGATGATATCTAGTTATCTGGTGTTTGGACATATCCCTGATTATGTTATGTGATGGACTTAATGCTATGGCTATTTACTTCATTCTTACTTCATTATGCTATATGTGAACATGAGTGATGTAAATATACTATTTTAGTATAATTGAATAAATGGTTAAATTAGGTGATTTGATGCATTTATTGCTTTGGCTAAGTTATATATGTAATTGCACTTGATCATGTTGTTTAGTGTGCAAGATTTATATCCCTAGCAGTGGCTTATGAAGTTAGTGATTTAGCTATTCATATTTTACCAATGTTGTCCTTGTATGGTCAATGTATCCTTATTTTAATTGTTTAATTAAACCTTTTGGTGATTATTAAATCCAAACTCATTTGCATTATGTGATTTTACCAGTGAGCATGTTTATACATTTAGAGGGTCTCATTGTCATGAAAGTTGTTAAGGAAATTTCTATGTTTTTGAGTTTTCAAATTTTATTTAATTGATTTTTAATTTTTGGCAGCTTTTCCATAGATGAATTCCTATTATTAGGAATAGCCTCTTTTAATTTGGGTCAAGTTAGAGTTTAACTAGGTTGGATGTTTATTTTCCCTAATCGATTATTCACTTGAAAAGTGAATAATTATCCAAAAAGGAATTTAATTCCTCACTTATCAATTTTGAATTAGAAAGTTGGAGAGTAAAGCCCAAAATCCTCTTCATGAGGATTTACTATTTTGTTCATTGTAAGAGCTACACGCGTGGGATTGTTGTGAGATCAGGCTCATTGGATCCAACTTGGGGAGACCTTTGATTGCCATGATTTTTGGCTTCTTTAGTAAACTTTTTATTTTATGATTCAAATTCCTATTTTGCCCTTTTGGATGTGAGGTAGAGCTCTCCCATTTTGTTGTTTCAGCTCCATTTCTGCTTTATTTTTGGTAGCCATTTGTTAGGAGGCTAAGAACTAGTGTTCCCCTTCATTTTTGTATGCCAGATCTACCTAATTGGGTGGGTATGAGCATTTCCCTACTTTTTAGGTTGAGGATTTAGGGTTTTGCACAATTATGCTGGCCATTTTTGTATATGGACTCCAAACCTAGATTTTATTTGATATCTATGGCTTTTGTGCCCTAAGACCAAATGGGTTTTAATATCAAAATTTTCCAATTTTTAGGATTTGTACCTAGTTTTGCATGCTACTCTATTTTCTCAATTTTTCTTGACATGAGTTGGGTCATGGACCTAGATCATCCATTTGGATGTCAGTTAGACCATTTTTGCACTTTTATGTTTGCATTGGGATGCATGCCACATTTACTCTCAATTTTGTATTCGATTGAGTGATCTTATGCCTAGTGTTATGGTTTCTTTTGGACCTTTCTTTTGGTTTTGTGGACACTAAGATTCATGTAGAATCCATACTCTTGGATTGAGGCTGGTTGAGTGAGTTCATGATGTTTGGTCTTGTTGCATCATTGAGATTCATGTAGAATCCATATTCTCAGATTCAGACCGATTGAGTGAGTTCATGATATATGGTTTTATTATTTTCTTAGGATTCGTGTAGAATTCATCCTCCCAAGATTATTTTGGTTGAGCGATATTTTTCTTATGTTCTCATCCAGTCCTTGTTTATGATCTTCATGATGGTGATACACCATACATGAGTACATACACGTACATTTTTTAGGTGACTTATGAGGCCCAATCTTCCATGGTACTTTTGAAAGTTATGATCATTGGGGTTGGGTTGGGAATTTGAATGCCTATAGACAATCATTTTTGGATGAGCATGGGTAGGGTCGGGTAGCATATGGAGGGGCTTCTATCTCATAGCCTAGTGATCATGGCACCATAGGTTGGTAGAGGAAGTTTTTAATTAAGTGATAACTAAATAAAATGTGTGAGTGGTAATAAAACTTAAGATAATGAAAATGTTTCATGTGATGGTACCAAGGGAGTACCTTTAGAGTGTTTCCACACATGATTTGAGCTTGGGCTTGTCAATGCCAAGTGACTCTCGATGATGTTAGCCCCTACTTAGTAGCCCATTGAGTGTTTGACTAGGACCTATAGTTTATGAATTGTCTATGTTCTTTGTTTCAATCATCATACTGTTTGGTGTGAGTGTTAGCTATGGATGTTGTGCTTTATGTGTGTTTGTGGTTGTATCATTATCTCCATCAACATGGCAGGAGTGGACCTATAGGTTCCACATGGTTGGGAGGCATAGCTACCCATACCTTTACTGGGGATAGGTCTATAGAGACAGTCTTTCATTCTAGTGTGACTATTGCTAGATATTTTTACTTGATACTTTAGGCTCTGGAGTATGCATTCTTGTGATTTATGATTTTATTGGAATGCTTGGATATCATGTTTAGATGATGCTAGTTTATTTGATGCATTCCTATATTATGATGTTTAGCATATGAATAGATGATGTGAATTGCTTCATTGGTGTATCTATTGCTTATTGGTTTACCATGTTAGATTTCCTATTCATATAATGTTTAGCATATGATAGACGATGTGGTTGATTTGTTGGATTATCTTATTCTTTACTACTAGCATGTTAAATTTCCTTATTCTTAAGTTGCTGCACATTTTAGTAGTGATGTCCTCATAAGATAACACTGATGATCTAGTTGGTAGTTTGGGATGTTACACATGGGGGATGGCTAGGATCTAGGTCTTTTGATGCTATTGATGGTTGGGAGGAATCACATACTTAGTTTGGTTGATTTTTTAATCTAATGTTGCTTCTATATACTATAATGTTGCTTTCAGTTATTTTCTTTTTCTACTATGGTTTAGATGGATAGATGTTCCTCTTCCTTGTTTCATGGTATCTTGTTGCTTATGCACTCAATTGTTTGTTCCTTGATCTATGTGGTTCTGGTACTCCTTAGTCTGGAGGTTTGATTTCTTGTTTTATCCCTTATTTTTTCCTTTGAGTAATTCTTTCTTTCTTTGGGTGACCATGCATCAGCATTGGGTGATACTTTAAAGTATTGTACATCCAAAGGAGAAGAATAATGTGATACTAGAAAGTATTGCATGTCCTTGTAAACTCTATCATGCGACACTCTATTGTATCATATGACTCTTGGAGAAAAGTTGTATGATACTGGTAATGTATCACATGCCTTCACAAGAGGTGTTTCCCAAACCCTAATTGTATCAGACACCTTCTTTAGAAAGGTTGTACGATACTAGAAAGTATCATATTGTGATGATTTAAAGTATCGCCTAGGTTTTGGAAAAACCTATCCAAGTAGACAACATGCACTTTTTGATTTGACTAGATGTTTTTTGGAGGTTTTTTGGTTATCCTTTATGGTGTTCTCAAATACATTAGAATTGTATTTTGGATTTGGAGCATTTCAGATTCGAAATCATTTGCATTCCTCTATGGTTTGTTGTATATGTTTGGTAGTTGTGTTTGGAGATTCATTGGTTGCTCAGATTAGTGGTGAAGTCTTCTATTACAATCTTTGTGATCCCTATATGATTTTTTCATGTTCATTCATACTTGTAAAATATATATATCTTGGCTTGAATTGAATCCTTGCTCCAATGATCTCTGGGTGGGGCATTACACCAAGCATTTTCCCTGTATCTTGCATGCTTCTCTTTCTATATAGCCCTGGGTAGCCAGTGGTTCTAGTTGCTACAAGGTACACCATAAATGATTTCATATAGAAGTGTGGGTCTATCTTGACTAAGACTAACTACTCATCCAATTTTTCACTTAGGATGGTGGCCCAATCTATAGGCATCTTTTTGGTTAGGATACTATGGTGAGGACCATTTCTCTACTAGGTCTATCTTGACTGAGACTAACTACTCATCCAAGTTGTCACTTAGGATGGTGGCCCAATCAATAAGTATATTTTTGGTTAGGATGCTATAGGGAGGACCATTTCTATGTAGAGGAGAAAAATTGAATACCTGATGTCATCCTTCATGTACCCTCAGCTCATGTCCACTTTGCCTACTCTTTGACCCTAAGGTGTCCTATCAATCAAGAATGTAGACTTTACCAATTCATTTTCCTCTGTCATTTTCTCTATGCCAGCTATCTTCTCCATCATAAGATATTTGGAGGTATTGGTCTACCCTCAAAAGGTGAAACACTTTCTCTATGTTGTGTAGTCAGAGGTCAAGGACTATTTCTCTTGTAACACTCCTCACAACCTTTTCCTTTGTCGCATATTTTTCTACCAATGTCATGATTAGTTTAGAGAATTGAACTAATGTAGGGTGTGATACAACATTCAATAATCCACTCTAAATCAAATATGATGTCATTTCTAACCTCTCCTTTGGTTTGTTGCATTGTAAAAAATGCATTCTAGTCAATGTGACTAAGTTTAGTATCTCGGATCTCTACATGCTCGTCTCAAAATCTAGATTTCTTTTGGAGCTCCTTGGTATTTGAATGCAATAGGTTTGGGTGTCATTTTATTTTCCATGTAGGATGATGATGATGCCATTATATCTACAAAAAAGAGGAAAATATTAGTCTACTAATGTGGGAAGGAAAAAATAAGACTTAATTAGAACCCAAATTGATGAAAAAGTGAGCCAAAACCAATCAAAATTGACAAAACTATGGAAATTTTCCCTTTAAAGCTAGTTTTGTAGATTAGTGCACCTACATAGGTGCACTAGTGTGCATATTTTTTCCTTTTCAATGGAAAAGTGTGCAGTTGAGCACATAGCACATTTGTGCACCTTCATAACTGCACATTTGTGCAACTACACACATGTGCATCAACTGCATTATGCTAAGGGGGGGTGGACTTAGTTTTTTAATGTTTTTATTTTAGAAAGTGTAGACCTCTTGATGCTATAAATGTTCACACCTCCAAGAGGTTGGTCTTTACCATGGAGGTGGTGAGGGGTTGTGCACTAGCGAAGGTCTTCAAGGTGTGGAGGTGTGGCATGAGGTTGGAGGTAGAGAGAAGTGAGGAGGGGCAGGGAGGCCAGGGTCTATTTATAGAGCTTAACACAAGTGTGCACCCCTTAAGGGTGTGTAGGTACATACCTTCAGAGGGTGCACAACTACGCACCTTGAAAGGGTGTACAAGTGAAATTCCCACTTGGAAATGAACATCTTCCCCCCCCTTAAACTAATTTTTTAGCCTCTTATTCTTGTTTGACAATGCTTGATTGAGGATTGGGGTTCAACATAGACCTAGGGGAGGGTCCTAAATGATCGATGCTTTGGACTAAATGCCTCATAGAGATTTTTGAAACTAGGGGGTCCCCATTTTGTGACTCAAAATAGGGCATGCATTGTGAGACCACAACAAATACCAAGGCACATAAGACTCGTGGACTCATTCTTGGTTGATTTCTACTTAAGTGCCTTTGACAGAGAGACTCGCTATGAAATTAGGTGTCACAAACCAACCATATTATAGAAAGCATCTAAAATTGCAACAATGATAGATATTGACATAAAGGTTGTTGGCAAAGTTATTAAAAGAGAAGATTGAAAGTTTTAGAACCCAAGAACTCTTAAGCAAAGTAAAGATGGAGATAAAATAGATAAGTTGGTGTACATGATTAAAGAGTTACATATCAAGTTGAACAAATGAAATAAGTTCCAATCCAATATGAATGCACGTCCTTATTTTGACAAAAATGAAAGATTTAGGATGCAAGACATGGAATATAATAGCATTGAGAAGGATGGGAAGGAAACGCATATCAAGAAAAATGATGAGACCCCTAATTCTATAAGGAAAGGTAACCATTTAGTTGAATATGGCCCACTATGTGAGATATAATGATTTCTACAATCACTAGACTAATGTGTAATTTCAAAAAGTATAATGCAGGATGAAAGCCAACAAGAGAATGAACAACCTACAGTGAATGTCATGTCATCAGAACAATTTTGGGAAGGATAGAGATAGTTCTTCTAAAGATGAGTATAATCATGATGTCTATGTAAGAAGAGTAGAACAATAAAGAAACATACAAAAGGCATTTACTGATGAATAAGAGACCCCTACATTAAGGAGATTGACTAATGAAGAAGGCAGAGAATATACTATAGAAGTGGTGAAAGCAGCTAGAAGCAACTACCTACTAAGAAATTGAACAATAAATGCATACATGGGAAAGCCTACTAGAATCTTAGGTAAAGTATCCAATTCTTTACATCAATTATAAGGACAAGGGAACTATACCTATGGTAAGTATTCCACATGTAGCTAAGTAGGTTGATTAGATTGCTCCCATAAAGTTGAGAAAACTCATTGATAAGAAAAAAATTGGTAAGAAAATTGTAAGATATAATTCATTCATGACTCATGTCATATCTCAAGTAAATATTTGTGTTCCTTTATTTAAAATTATTAAATTTCTTGACTATAGAAATGAAACATTGAAAGTCTTGTGTAATGTTGCAAATGTAACCAAAGAAGATCACAATAATTCATGAGCTATTGAGGAGACACTAGTTGTGAATCTTGTAATATATGTTACCAATAATCCATCCTAGGTTGATCCATTTTATTTAACATTATTAATAAATAATAAACTTGTCAAAAATTGTATTATTGATTCAGGTGTTATGGTAAATATCATGCATATTGATGTGATGAAAGAAATTGGATTAAAATGTTGACACAACCTAAAACAAATGTTATGCTATAGATAGTAGACTAGTTTCTATGGTTGGGATAATGAAGAATATAGAGTTCAAGTTACCATCATTCACAGATGCAGCATATAGAACTGACAAAACAATTGTGAAGGTTCTTTCTATTTATGGATTTCTCTTATAAGAAAATTATCCAAATTAGTACGAGGACATGTACAACATGATTGGTCATATGCAATAATCCTATTAAATGAGAGGGACATCAGAACAAACAAACAACCAAGATCTTCCTATATTATTGAATATTTTAACTCTAATCAAATGATTCTATCAATCAAAAATAGAGAACTTCAAGGTGAGTATTACTCAACTAGATCTTAGGAATATAGGTCCAACTGAAATAGATACAAAGGAGGACCACCAGATATTATGGAAAATGTATTTTGATCAAGCATGCAGTAAAGAAGGTGATGGTGTCAAGGTTATTTTTGTTTCTCCATATGGAAAGTACTTCAAGTATTTATTTCTATTGACATTTGAGTGCATTAGCAATATTGTAGAATATGAAGCACTCCTACTAGGCATAAATATTGCAAGAAAGCATGGAATCAAGGTAATTCCTATATATGGTGACTCATACTTAAGAGTATCTCAAGGAAGAAATAAATTCATCAGAAATAAATCAAGGATTGAAAAGTTTAGAAACATGGTTTGGAATATCTTAGAACCATTTGATACATTTTATATTAAGTGGATAGATAAAATTTCTTGGTTGATTTCATGGCTAACTTAGTTGTTAGACAAACCAATATTACTTTTAGTAAGATTGTAAAGGTGGAAACAAAATCTAGACCAACTATACTAGAAAATATCCAAAATTGACAAGCTTTTGAAGATGCTAAAGATTTACTAAAGTTTCTTACTTATAAAGATCAATGTGAAAATCAATGTATATATTGGAATGCTTATGTAGATAACTTGAAGGAAAAGAGATACTTTTTGGAAAGAAAGTGGTCCAATTAAAAACAAAAAAAAATCCCAAAAGGACTCATAACATTGGAAAGAGTATTTGAAAACAATGAAAAGATATAAATCAAGGCAACCCCTACAAATCTTGATGAAGTTGAAAAGATAGATCTTGAAAATGAACATGAACTAAAAGAGGTCTTGATAGGAAAAAATCCCACTCCCAAAACTATAATTGATATGATATCCTTTCTAAGAAAATATAGACATGTTTTTGCATGGTCATATGATGACCTTAGGGCCTATAGAGAGGACTTATTTTGACATGAGATTCCACTAAAACTTGATGAAAAATCTTCTAGACAAAGAAAAAGACCAGTCAATCCAACGGTAGCTCCTAAGATGAAAGAGGAAGTGATCAATTTGAGGGATGCATGAATTATAAATCCTATTAGAAATTCAACATGGATATTTAATTTAGCCCTAGTAAATAATAATGATGGTATAGGTTATGTTCAGATTTTATAAATTTGAGCATGTCATCATCAATGATATCTTTGGTGGTGATTTTTTACCAATTTGTGAATCATAGATGTCTAGTGCATTGGTAAATTGGTGAATAGTTATATCCTTTAGTATCATTGGTTTTCTACGTAAATTCAAAATCTTGACCTGTTTTGTCATTTTTTTGCCACCTTATTATTGGAAATGGTCACCACATCTTACTTTTTTTTTTTTACTAGTTTGGCTACAGTTTTTCTTTTTATAAGGAGTGATTTTGCCCAGATTTTGCAAATGAATGCAAGAAATTACTACATGACACGAATTACATTTTCCAATATTGACACTATTTTTTGGCACATTCACAAAGAAAATTACATTTCTTTCTGTTTTAGGTAATGGCCACTAGATGAAAATCAACTCTCACCATTATTAAATATTATTTC
Source organism: Cupressus sempervirens (assembly GCA_028749045.1). Classification (NCBI taxonomy): domain Eukaryota; kingdom Viridiplantae; phylum Streptophyta; class Pinopsida; order Cupressales; family Cupressaceae; genus Cupressus; species Cupressus sempervirens. The sequence continues at coordinate 488,028,953 of CM053786.1, forward strand.
TATTAAAAAATTTCCTTCAAAATAGACACAACACCTCCCTATTCTGGCACTATTCACTAAATTTAAATCTCCAAGTTGTTGAATGAAACATAGTTTCCCCAAAAAAAATGATATTATAAATGTATGAGAAGGTGATGTATTATAGTTCACTAATTTTGTAGTTATAACTTGTTAAAATCTATCGAGGGTTGTTGTTACTATGAAAAATTAATAGAAAGTGATACATGTAAATAATATAAGATAAATGCTAGTGTGTGTTTTAGAATTTTATTTATTTTTAATTTTCTAGTTTTTCCTTCACTTATAGAGGCTATGGATGCAAATTTTTGAAGTTTTTTTAAGATAGCATCATGGTTGACGGATCTATCACTTTGGAAGCTTGAAAGTGAAAAAAGGATATTCTTAAATAGTCTTTTCTTTCTATTTTTATTTGTTAGAGATTTTACAAGTTTAGTCCATGTTTGGTTTACTATAAGAGTCTCTAGATAAAAGATGTTGAGGAAATATGTAGGTGTGGAGCTACTGATGAACCATGTTACTATGAAAAATTTATGGAAGGTGACCATGACTATCAAAAATAGATTACAACTTATTTTTATTATTTTCCATTTTTAAAATAATGTCAAAAAGAATGACGGATTAAATCGAAGGTGTATATTTAATATTTGTTTCTCACAATTGTGAGTTAGTGAGCATTATTTTATGTTTGGGAGCAAGATCGTAGGTCTAAAAAATTTCAAGTCATTTGTCTAGTGATCTCGTGAGTGCTTTTGTAAAAGTGTTTTGTCCTTTTAACTATACAAGTCATAAAAGTTCTTAGTCTTAATTGCATGTTTACAAAGGTACAATGGACACATATAATAGTTTTTAGGACCTCATAGAAGTTATGTGTCATAAAGAAGAAAAGGTTGTGAAGTTGCAAAAGCTATTATGCACAACTTCACTAAAGTTAAGTGCTTGACCACTTGAGGAGTTCAGAGGTTATGAAGATAATAAAACAAATAATGCGTGAATTCTCAATAATTTATGAATTAAAGTAATAAAAGGTCCTAAAACTATATTTAACTACAATTGTAACTTCTTAGGGTAATATTTGAAGTTTTTGGCCATGGTACACATAATCATAAATATGAAAAATGTTGAGTTATTTGTGTTTTAATGTTTTAATCTGTTTGGTCACTAGATTTGGAAGGTTTTTATCCTTAAAAATATGTAAGTCATTTGAGTTATTAGTCTTTATAATTAGTGGTAGGTCAAAAGTTTGTTTGTTATTTATATGCATAAGTCACCAGCCAGCAAGTAGATGGTTAGTAGTCAAATCTGTTCCTTGTTGCTAGCATACATGCAAGCTTGGGAATGGTTGCCACATTTGTTGCGAGGCTTCGTAGTTTCTGGTGGTTTGTCACAATGTTTCTTGTGATGAAGAAGTGTATATTCAAATAGTTTTGTAAGCAAAAACTTAGAAAATTGTTACCACATTTCCATACACATCTGGATAGAACATCAAATATCAAATCACCAATTTTTATTAATGTTTTCCATTTTAGCTAGTAGGATAGAGTCATTTTAATTTGAAACCTTTGACAACTTAGTTTATTATTCCATTTTAATATTCATGGTTTCTTAATGTCATGCATTGTTGTAAAAATGTATTTATCTAATATCTTTTATATTTTAATATTTTTTTTTCATTTCATAGTTATCATATTACTATTTGCAGTTTTATTTTATATGTTTCTTAATTTTGTATACATCATATTCCTAGTTGTTGTTTGTCTTAGTAATAAATGTCTAGAATCAAGGTTCCTAAGAGTTCCCAAACTCCTCCTGAGAGTCCTCTTTGAATGAAAGGAAGGAAAAATATAAAGTAATACTTCTGGGGCCAAGTAGAGAAACCTACAACATGTTTTTTAATATTTGCATTGACAGATGCCTTTGACACAAAGATTGTTCCAATTGGTGAAGTTGTTTCTTATGGAAATGTTGTTGATACTGATATTGTTGATTTTAGTGGTGGTGGTGTTGGCATAAATGGTGAAGATGTTGTAGCTATAAGGGTTTCTAAGGCTAATGTTGGTAATGCATAGAAGAGGAGGATAAATAGAAAAGGATAAGCAAAAAATTCTTGCTATGCTAGTGATGTTGTTACTAAGAACTCCAAAGATGATGGTGTAAATGATAGAGATGTTGTTTCTTAAAAAGCCAAAGAAGTTAGCATTGCTAAGTATTTCTCAGATGCTAGTAGTGGTACTAGTGTAAATGTCATAGATTAATTTGTTGACAAAGCTGCAAATGTTTTAACTTTTAGTTTCAACAATCATGTTGCTTAGAATACCACACATACTGTTGGTAGTGCATGAAGGAGTGGAAAGAAACAAAAATTAAAGATGGTTCATGAGTGGAACTTGACGATGTCATTTCAATTGAATTAGGCTTCAAAATACACATGCATGGTGCTAGTGCCAAACTTAGGCACATACAAAGCTCCAGTTGAATGCAAGTGCACTTGAAAAGGATATAAAATTGTAGTTAGAATTAGATACATCTAAAAATAAACAATAAAGTATATAAGAAAAAATTCTTTGATGAAAATAAATAATTAGTAGTCATGTAGAAATCAAAAGATGAATGCATGCATGTCAAGTATGCATAGGAATATAATGCAGTTCAAGCACAAAAGGATTACCAAAACATCTTGTAGGTTCACTTCAATCCCAATTCCAAAGAGTAATGGATAAAACATGTAAGGCTAAAATTGTTCAACTTGCTACTCTTTTTCATCTTTTGAGTAGGCATTGTCCCATGAAAGACTTTCTTGATCTTACTAGATTATTAAAACATCTAAGTGTTCTAAGATATCTTGTGAATCATTGGTCACTAAACAATAGGCAGGATTTGGAAAATTGTCTTGCTGAAGAGGAAATAAAAAATGTACAAGAAATAGAAAAGGAGTAAAATTTCATTGCATTATTTTTAGATGAAGTTGCAATGGTGGACAATACTTCTTGTATGTGTATGCATGTGTATACTGTATAGAACCATGTCCACCATCCTCATCTTCTCTATGTTGTTGAGATGGAGGGTGGTACAACACAATGTATGTATTATGTAGCAAAGAAATCATTAAATAAAATAGTTGGTATGGGTGAATTTGCAATTGCCAAAAAGCTAGTGTGTGTTAGAGTAGATGGAGCTATAGTGATGCATGGTCATAAGAACAATCTATGTCCAAAGACACGAATGAAAAATTGTACCTTTCATGATTTTGACTCATGGTATGGACCAAAAACTTAGTTTAGCATTTAAAACAATGCACACTTTTGAATTGATAGCCAAACTTGATCAACTAATTTAGAACTAAATGCATATTTCTTTCAAAGTGCCAAACATTTTTTAGAATTTTTAGAATTTGTTGATGAAAAAATCAATGGAAACAAGATTTTAAGGATGTTGAGACCAGAAGGATCTCCAATCATGGACCTATGAATTTTCTTAGAATATAAATCCCTAGTTGGAATAATGGATAGAAATGTAGAGGCCCACAATAAGAAATCAAATAATGACCAAGGTGATAATGAACCAAAATACAACTAAGTAACTAGCTCAATGTTGTTAGATTCTGCATAGGTTAACTGATGTTGAGACACTATCAACCTTGGTTGGTAGTCTCCCACTACTAGACATGATGAAATATCTTGTTAAACAAGCCCAAGAGAGATCTATGTATATTCAAGAATACACTCTGCTTCATAGAATCACTATTATGGATATTGATCATCAATATCTAAAAGATTTGCCATTTAATGATGAAAAATTTAGTCAAGGAAAGAAATTATGGATTTGAGTCACATGGATAATATTGTAAGGTTTAGTGATTTCCAAGAGTTATCTATCCTTGTACATGATAAGCACATACCAATGCACTAGTATGTCATGTCTTCTACCACATGGACTACTAGAATGAGAGATGTACCTATAACATTGGCATATTTCAACAATATTAGGATTTTTGTGAGGACCAATTTACAAAAAAATTGCAAAATATATTTCAATAGATATTATAGATCAATTCCCTTGGGAGGAATTTCTAGAAGCCATGTTTTCTGTGTATCCTATTTTTAGAGAGTTTTTGATGTAAAATATTTTCATAGGAGGATACTAAAATTAGTGAAATATTTTGGTAACAACACAATTTTCAAAGTTGAAGGAAAGGAAGTATAAATAAGGATTAGCCCATTTTTTTGCAAATTTTTTTTATTAGGCTAAGGTTATGGATAAACCTTATGAACCAAGCTCAGTAACATAGTGTTGGGAAATATTAAGTTAGAGCCCAATGTTGCAGGACAAACTCTCAGAATACTTCAAACTTGTTGACTTGTGTCAAATGATGATATCAGGTTCTATTGAGGATGAAATATTTTTGAGTTCATTGTAATTCTTGAAATTACAGAAAAGAAATAAACTTGGCAAGAACTTGGAAGTTTTTTTGAGGCTCCAGATCAGTTCGTATAATATCAAAACATTTCCTTATGATAGGGTACTAGCACACTAGACTTCTATATGTGAAAGGAGAGGATTAGGAAATTTTTTGAAGAATAATGATAGAAAAGAGAAAATTGGATCAAGTTTTGCTGGCCCAGCTATGTCGAACCCAATCAAACAAGTTTACCTTGAAGGCTAGGAGGAAGAAGAAAGTGAAGTGTCATTCAATGAGATGGATTGACCATTAGATTTGGGTCAGTAGTGGCAAGTTAGCTATCAATTTTCATCGTCAAGATATTTAATATTTAATATTTTTTTTGGTTGGTAAAGTAATTCATGAACCATGAATAGATTTGTCATGTTCAAATAATCTTCTACTGTACTTCATCTTTTATTGTATACTTTCTTAACATTACTAGATCTCCACAATTCATTTATAATTATGTTTTTTTATCCATTTGATTGGGTATTTTTTTGTAAAATTGTAGAATCATTTTTATATTTAAATTAACAATTATGATGAAGTCATAGCTTGCAACTTGGCACAAACCTTTGTGGGTCTATGTTCTTAAAAACTTAACAAAATTTGAAATCATTTTAATATTATTATAATTTCATATTGTGAAAGATGGGCCTACCACCAAGTTGTGACAAATCCACAGGTTTCCACTTGGCACAAACCTCAGTGTGATTGTGTTGTAAAAACTATTGTGGCATTGTTTCAATATTTCATATATTGTGAGAGTTAGGCCTGTCACCAAATTGTGACAGTGAAATTAAATACTACATGTTCATTATTGGGGTTCTACCTCTAATATTTTATTACACTAAACAATGCCAAGTGTTTCATTTCTATTTTAGAAATAATCAATTTAACTCTACCAACAATATTCTCAACTTGTGAGTATCAATGGCTCTAGTTCAAACTTACGATGTAGGGTTGTTTAATCATTATGTTGTAAACATGTTCCACACATTTCTATTATTTCTCTTATTATAGGAACTTGGTCACTTTATTATTGCTTTAATATCTATGAATAATAAAGATCCACAGTTGATGAATTTATGTATTTTAGAGGTTGAAGCATCAATATCTAACAACACAATAAGGATTTTAATTTTAAGGAGATATTTTTTGAGTGAGTACGTAAAAGTTATCGATACCAAGTAAAGTAAGTTCTTAGTTGCCATCCTATTTTTCTATTGAATTACCTCAATCTTTGAAAGGGTTCTCTTAGTATAAAATTAGGTTCTAATGTTATAAAAAATTACTCTGATTACTAATATTCAAGAACATGCAACTTTGATCTTCAAAATTTTTTTGGAATGATTGTTTAGACATGAGTACTAGTAGAAATCCAACAAGAGGTTCAACACATTGTAAGGGACACTTGGATGAAATTATTATTTCTCAATTTCCTAGTTATTAGAAAAGGGACAAAGATATAAAAGGTACAAGTATTATAAATGATAGAGTTGTGGACAAGGAAACATCTTATAGAGATCCTAACACCTAGCTTATTAGATTAGATTTGGTAACACTTGTTGTCCCAAATGTTTTTGTCAATATAGACCTAATTAGAGATGTGGAAAAAAATTATAATCCAAAATTCTAGGTGTGTCTCTATAAAGAATGGTGTTTTTTTGCTAACTTCAACAAAGAATTGATTTGTCAAATATTTACTCTAAACCATAATGTCCATATGCCTATTGATTTTCCCTCTATAGAGGAAATACGATATGAAAAAATCTAGCTTCAAGATTAAATTGAATTCATTTCATAGAAAGTTGAAGTAGGACGAGAAGCTTATTGCATTATGGAAAATTGATGTTGAGCCCTTTGCATTTTGTTAAGTGTTGTGGATCAATGTACAATCCAAGATGCCTATATTGTTGGAAATATAAGAGGAGTAACTAATAGGGGAGGGGTGAATCGGTTACCACTAAAATAATTCCAAAATCCCTTAGATGTCAAAACAAAATGATTAACTCAAATCCTTGCAGAACTTAGTTAGAACTAGATATTCACTGTAACTTGATTAACAAAGAAATCTTGAGATATTAATGTGTATTAACCTTTAGTAAATTAGTTGTAAAAAGATAATGCAATAAGAAAATAACATGAACACACGAGATACCAAGATTTAATGTGGAAACCCAATTTGAGAAAACCACCAATGCAACTATTTATAACTTTTCACTCTTCTAAAGTGAGCCCTATTAGGAGAAACCTATTAAAGGTTACAAAATACACTATTAGGTGTAACCTTATTAAAGGATTTGAATCACCTTGTTAGGAGTGGCCTGGTTAGAGGTCTTAAGATACTTCAATTTAGAAATGCCACGATGACTATTAAGTCAACTTTGTTAAGAGATTTCTTCACTATTACAATTATTAGAGAGTAATAATGATTGAATTGATTAATGAAGCAATTAATTTAAATATTTAGATCATTGTTCTAATTTATCCTCTAGATCCTTCCAGATCATAATATTCTTTGCAACTCTTTGGATGTTCTACTCTTAACTAGATATCCTTCTTTATTCGCATCTTATCTTCTTCCACAACTTCCATATTTCAATCCACAATTTGACCTTTCATATATATGAAACCCAATTTCAAGTTGGCTTGAATATGTTTACAAATAAGAAATTAACATCCACTAAGTTGGTTTACATAAACAAAACTATTATGTTGTAGGTCAACTAAAAGAGAAATTGGGTCACTCAGTTACCACTGAGTTTCTTGGTAACCAACCTTACTTAGCTTACACTAAACCCCTTTGGTAGTCAAACTAACTCAGTTAACACTTGAATCCTTAAATGAATGACCTATCTTAGTTTTCACTTGATCATTGAACTTGGCTTCTTCTAAACTTCTACTCAACTGATACTGGAGTCTTCTGAACTTAGTTACTATTGGTAGTGGTCAATTAGAGTGTAACATCAATGAAAATATACAATTGAATAATTGTTTTAAAAAATCTCCCTATTTGGCATTGATGGCAACACAACATGTCATAAGAAAATAAAACTTAGAGAAATCAAATTTTATAATATTTTTAGTTTCATTATGATTCTCCATCCATCCATGAGAACTCCCTCTAAGATTCTCCCTCTAAAATCTTAACTTTAGACTCCATCTGCTCAAGTTCTCCCTCAATTCTTTTGATATGAACATGACATATTCAATCTCTCCCTCTTTGACATAAAATGCCAAAGACTTGACAAAATGAGTTTATAGTGTACCTTATGTACTAATTCATATGTAATGGGCTCTAACTTCTTTGCATCAACTTGATAGATTTTCAATGCAGTTTGGTTGATGCATCACTAATCTTTACTCTAGTGAGCATTAGATAGGGGAATGACCCATATCTTTCCTCTAAGATACAAAAATTCATCCTTCAGTAATGGTTTGGTAAATATATCACCAACTTTCTCCTTTGTGTTCACATATCCCAATCTAACCTCTTTATCTTGAACTAATTCTCTTAAAAAATAATACTTGATTGCAATGTGTTTTTTTTAGAGTGCATCACTGGATTTTTGGATATGTTGATTGGACTTGTATTATCATAGTAGATAACCACTGGGTCCTTGATTTCTCCATTTATTCTTGACAATATTTTCTTTATCTAGACTATGTTGGAACATATAACTAGTGCAACACCATATTATGCCTCTTTTGTAGACTGAGAGATGCAATTTTGCTTCTTACTAGTCCATGATACTAGCCTCTTTCTAAGAAATAATGCTCCTTTGCTAGTTCTTTTTCTGTCATCAATGCTTCCAGCCCAATCTACATTAGTAAAGACTTTTAACTAAAGGTTTCTTCCTGTCTTCTATGATAGACCATAGCCTTGAGTACCTTTTAGATATCTCATAATTCTTTTCATTTCCATCACATGATTTTCTCTAGGATTTATAGAAAATCTTACAACTATACCAACTGCTAATGCAATATTAGGTCTTGTGTAAACAAAATACTAAATTTTCCCAATCATAGATCTATAGGTAGTTTGATTTACCTGTATTGAATTGTCATTCTTGGATAGTTTGTGTCTAGTAGAAATGGGTGTTCCAACTCGTTTGAATCTTCCATTCAAAAGGTCTTAAATATCTCCTTGATATATTTTGACTGAGTAAGGTAAATGCCATCCTTCATTTGATGAACTTGTAAACCAACAAAGAATTTTATCTCTCCAAACATTGACATTTCAAATTCTTTTCTCATTTCTTTAGAGAATGATTTACATAAGTCATCATGATATGTAAATAGTATATCATCCATAAATATTTTTGCTAATCGTATCTTATTTTGTGGTCCTTATTTAATATACAAACTACTATTACCATTAGTTCTTTGAAAACCAATATTTACTAGATATCCATGTGGCCTCTCATACTATACTCTAGGAGTGTGTTTCAAACTATACAAAACTTTGTGTAACTTACATACCATGTCTCTTTTGTTTGCATCAATAAACCTTTAGGTTGATCAATGTAAACTTCTTCCTCTAGAATTCCATTCAAGAAAGCTGATTTTACATCCATGTGATACACTTTGAATCCTTTGAATACAACATATGCAAGTAGTGTTTTGACCCCTTCAAGTCTAGCATCAGGAGAAAATGTTTCATCATAGTCTATACCTTCTTCTTAAGCATATCCTTTGTACACTAGCCTTTCCTCATTACTTGATACTTTTCCCATTTCATTTTATTTTTTTTCTAAATACCCACTTTGTTCCAGTTAAATTTTTGTCCTTAGGTCTAGGAACAAGAAGAGTCTAGGTATTGATCTTTTCAATTTTCTCAATCTCTTCATTTATTGCCTCTATCCAACTTTCATTATTCAATGCATCTTTAATAGTTCTAGGTTCAAATTCAAAGTAGACATGTACCTTTTAATTTGTTCCTTGTCATTGTGCCTTTTGTCTGATCTCTAATTATTTGTTCATGCACATGATGCCTTCTGACATATCTAGCAAGTACAAGTTACTTTCTTCTAGATTCTAGACTTGCTTCACTTGGTTCGCCATGCTCAAAGGTTATATGAAAGTCTAAACTATGCTTTGTTTGAGACTCGATTTGTACTATCTCCAACTTGGCTTTCTCTGGCTGTAACTTGGGTTGCACTAGTTAAAACTCTAGTTTAACTACAGATTTAGGTGATTGAGGTGGTGTTGACTACTAGAGTGATGCTATCTATTATTACCCAATTGCATTTGTTTATACCTTTGGTAAAGTAGTAGGTTCAAAGTAAATAGAATTTCTATAGTCTGCAGGTTTCTTGCTACATTTTTCTTCACTCTTTTCTACAAAATCATCCATTTTTACATGCACACTTTCTATAACCTTGTGAAAAGAAAGATTCAAACATTTATATGTTTTTCTCTTGTTAGAATAACCTAGAAATATACCTTCATCACTTTTTTATTCAAATTTTTCTTTCCTTGTCTCCCTCAAGATATAACACTTGCTTCCAAATACTTTGAAATAATAGACATTAGGTTTATAGCCATACCATAATTCATAAGGTGTATGATCTATACCTTTCTTTAGTTGAACTCAGTTCAAGGTATGAACTGCTATCTTGATTGCTTCTATCTGGTGTTTGGATGTAATATTTTTCTCTATCATCAATGTTCTTGCATAATCCATGATAGGTCTATTCCTTCTTTCTACTATGCCATTATGCTAAGGTGTAATAGTTGTAGATACATGTCTTTTTATTCCTCTTTCATTTTAGAATTCATTGAATTCATTAGAGATGAATTCTGCTCCTCTATCTAACGTTAGACATTTTAAATTCTTCCCTATTACTTTTTCAACTCTAGCCAGATACCACTTGAATTTTTGAAAAGCTTCAAATTTATGCTTCAAGTACATTATTGTCATCATCCTAGAATAATCATCAACAAATAAAATGAAATATTTATCTCCACTATAGCTTTCTATGCCTATTGGTCCACAAATATTTGTATGAACTAGTTCCAGGACTTCTTCAATATTGCAATTCTTACTTTTGAAGCTAGTTTTACCCATATTTCTAATCTAACATTATTTGCACATGGCCATTTTAGATTTCTTTAGATTTGGAATACCTCTTACTCTTCTATTCTTACTTATAGTAATTAGAGGAGCTTGATGTCAATCACCTACTTGTCAATGGTTTTGTCCAATCTAAAAGCCTCCATCTCCAAGATCTTTACTCCAAGTTGTTAAACTTATCTAATAGAACTTAGTTCTGATACCAATTTTTGGAAGCCCTAATTGGACACCAAGATATCAAGAGGAGGGGGGAGGAGAGAATTAGGAGCTATAACACTTTAAGCTTTTCTACAATTCTAAAATGCATTCACCACATTTACAAACTCATATCCAATTGCTTATGCATGCACACATTATATAATCAAACTATAATAGCATATAGATATAATCTATCTATCACATTAATGAAAAGTAATCATATGATAGAAAGATTTTGGTTATCTAGAAATACTTCAGAATGAAGGTCAAACTAGGGTGGGGATGACACCATAAATCTTTATTACTACAGTAATAAAGTTAACCTATTAGGGTTACAATGTTTGACCATATCCAATTGTCATAATCCCTAATGATAGGTAATTCATAACAAACTATAACAAACCCTTAACAATATATTAATTTCAATTTATATATATACTCAATAATAATCATATTTGATGAGATTTATATCATTATATTTTTAGATATTGTTTAATGTTAATTGATTAGTTAAAATTAATTTGACATTAAAATCATCAATCCAAATATTTAGCATATAACTATGAAAATACTATAATAAAGCACTAATGCAAATATAAAACATCACAATCACTAATAACTGCATTTATATTTCCTCTAAACAAATCGAATGCATGTTGACTCTTTATTGAAATGATGGGATCATGAATAGGGATGTCTTTTCATCTGCATGTCACCATATTTATAAGGTATAGTAATGTTATGTTAGAGCATTGAAGAAGATTACAATCAAGTTTATATGGCCATAAAAAATAGATAATTGTGATTTGATTGAGTAAGGAAGATACTCAAGGAAGGGTTACGATATGATTTTATTGAATTTTATAATAAATCAAACAAGGAAACAAACAAAATCTTTTAACATTAATTGTGGCATTAGGAGACTTGAGTACAAATTGGTAGTGGCGTCCGATTAATCAGAGTTGATACCATCATCATGGGGGAAAGAGTAGAGATTGACCAAAATTAATTTTTTTTAGTCAATTCTCTTATCTCTTCACTATACATCTTAGGAGGTGATAGTTGGTGTTGTGTAGGGAGAGGCAAAGTAAAACCAAAGGGTATACTGGTGTCAAGTGCCCTACGACAAGTAAATCCATGCTTTCCTATGGATATGTATAGTAGGATAAATGAAAAGTCAATAGCTTGACCATATTAATTATTAGATATATTATAATGTTTTTTATTAGATAAACAAGTTTTACAAGGATCCTAAAACCCAAGAGTTAATACAAAACAAGCTGAAAATAAGCATTAGAAGCCCAGCCACAAAAGAAACAAGTCTAAAGGCTGATAATAAGCACAAGGCCTAGCCACATAAACAAAGACCAAACAAAAGGCCAAAAAAAAAAGGCCAAAGAAAAGGTCAAACAAAAAAGATAAAATGAAATAGTCAAAAGCCAGAACGAAAAGCTAGCTAAAAAGGAGAAAGACAAGAACTACTCCTTGATCCTTCTTTCCAGCTCCTACATGACTTGGGCAGCCTCCTATGCCACCTTGTTCTCCCTGACCTCTTGCTAGTGAGTCCTATGATCTTTGTGGTCTAGAGTAGAAAAGGTGATACCAGTGGTATTATCTTCATCAGATCTAGCTTTACCCCTATCTTTTCCTTCCACATCCCCCTACATGCCTCTATCTTTAAGCCAATCAGTTAAAGATAAAATGTTGTTATTGATCGAGTTGAGCAGTGAGATCATCTAGCTCAATTGATTGTGATTATAATTTTCCAAATTATGGATCCTCCTTTTTTCCATGCTATGCCTATCATCATAATATGTCCCTTTCTCCAAGCCCTTAAGATTCCTAGCTCCTTCCATTTGAACCACCTTATCCTTAACCTCCTCTAGCTCATGAAAAAGCCACTTGATTGACCTATAATTGTTAATCATGCTATTGTAGGCATTGTTGAAGAGGTTGATCCTAGATTCCCTAGCATTATTAGAGACAGCCACAATCACAGGGTTAATGAGCTCTTCAAGACATGGTTCCTCTTGATTGTCCACTAGGATCTAGGGAAGTTTTTTAGGTCCTCACATTAAAATTTCTCCAGGCTTTCCTCCTATCTTTGGCCAGGACCTCCCCACTCTCAGCTCCAAAACTATCCTATGTATACTCCTTTGGATGGGCTTGGGGATGGACAAGGGAGAGACGAAGTAGGGAAGAATCTAGGTCTTGTTGCAACCTCTCATCCTCTGTGCCCACCCTCTTGTATTTCTTCCCACCCTGGGAATCCTTTTTTTCCTCTTGCCTTTCCTTTTCCTCATCTTTAGACTCCATAGCCTCCTCTTCATCACAAGTGTTCTATTCCTCCTTTTCAATCTTCTTCTAACCATGATCTCTAGGGCTTTTTCTTCTAGGGATAATGGGGGAGGGAGACTTCTTAAAGATATATTATAATGTAAATATAATCTAATTAAGTTTCCCTATGTATAATTACATATTAAACTTTGATTATTGACAACCTTTAAGAAGGGGGTCATCACACCAATGATCAATCCTATAAGGGATCTTCCCTATTAAAAGATTTTGAGACTGTTAAATCTCACGTTGTTAGAGGATTTCACACTTACAACAAAGTAAGGACTCTGTTAGGATATTTACAAAGATCTATTAAGACCACTCTATTAAGAGATTTACCCTAACTCAATCTGTTAAAACTAATTCAGTACCTAATCCTCAATTTTCTTTGATAAGATGATAGTGGATCTCCTCTTTCCAATCTAATCCTTATCTTTGATTTGATAATGCTTTTTTATCCTTCACTTCTTGACTAGGTTGCTTTCTTTGTTATGAGATAACAAAATAGTTTGCCTCTTCTGCAATGCTCACACATTCATACTTGGATTGCATGAATAGCTTGTTCACTCCTTTGTATCATATTCTTCATCATACCATTGAACTATATTCAAATAGGTCAAGTTCTTCCCTATTTAAAGATTTCATGAAGATTTTTCTACTTGCTTCCATGTTTTGCCTCGTCATTTGGTTCATTCATCACATAATATAGGGATATATGATCCATGTCCTAATACACATGAAATTATTTGTAATAACTTCTACAAGTATTAAATATCACATCCATGTTAGATTGAAATGATTTACCTCAAAGTTTGCATCATTCCTAACTCGAATGTAAATTCTGCATTGCTCAACACATACTGTTATCGATACTTGACACCCATTGTATATGTTGATGTCACTCAGTCTCTAGTATGGTTGGTACCTTCTGTATAACCACTAATACATTTAAGGTCAATTTTTAATCTTTTTTTTTACCAAGGCTTGTTTTGGCTTGTTAAATTCTTTTTTTATGAGCCTGATTTGGTCAAATTTTGACCAAATCGGGCTCATAAACAAAACATAAGAGAAAGCTATGAGATATTTTCACTATTTGGGAGGTTTTTAGGTTTGCGTGCATGGAAGCTGGCTAGTTGAGGTGAGTGTGTTTTTTAAGATGTTAATGGACCACATTTGCCACACATTTACCTTTTACCTTAATATTTTCATGTTGGTTCTTCCATTGATGACACGTTGAGGAACAAGATTCCATTGCATTTTGCCAGTACTAAATAGGTATACACTCAATTTGATATTTTATGTAGGAATTTTGTCAATTCCATAACATGTAGTGGTAATAATGTCCCTTTCCTTGTATTTCTATTTCAAAATAACCCTATAGACAATACTCTTATCTTGGGTGATTTATTTTGAGAGGTTTCTTACAATGATTGACAAAAAAAATTATTATTCCCAAGAGAGGTTGCTCCTCAATGAGGTTCCTTGCAACGATTGTTCAAATGTTCCCTAACTAGTGTTTCAAATTGAGTTAAAAATTAGGCATTTGTATTTGCTGGTTAAGTTTGAAAAATTGGTTATTGGGGTTTTGGAAATTGCATGTGCCATTTCTTGGCAAGTTTATGTGAGTTTTCCAGATACTTTGTGGTCTGATTGAATGATTAGAAGTTCTTATTATAGTTTCTTACCTTTGATAATGTGATTGAAACTAACTCCATTTTTAAAGGTTTTCAAGTTATATTATACCCATTTTTTGATTAAGTGGACATGGTGTCAAACCCTCATTCTACCCAATAGCTAAAATTTATGTTTTCAAAATTTGTACTGAAATGTTGCTTCTATTTGATTATAAGATTCAAGAAGTATATCATTATATCAAAGGGTAGATAATATTTTCTTAATACAACACCTCAATCTATTCTTATATATCAACAAGGATATTTCAAACTTGTAAATGTGGTCCAAATGAAATGGTTACCCAAATTCATATGAATATCTACACTGACAGTATCACAAAGCTACATGACTACATGGATAATATGCAATAACATATAACCATGCCCCCTTTAATAATGATCATTATAAGAAAACATTACACCACACAATTAATGATAATATTTTCCCTTTTATAGATAAAAGTATTTTAATGAAACAATATATTGCATTCTAAAAGATAATCACCTCCCTTATATCGATTCTTATTCTTAGAAAATGAGATACTACACAACAAAGGATAATGATCTATCTATTCTATTTAAGAAATTTAAGAAAATGAAACACTATGTACAATAGAAGTTAACCATCCCCTCTTTTATCTATGCTCATTCTAACAAACCAAGATGTAACTTAAATTGATAATTGTCAAAATTAATCTCTTGAAAACTTGAATTAATAATATGATGATGCATCATTAGATTATGATAAAACATAGTTAGATTATAATAATCATATTTTCATATGTCTAGATAGATAATTTTTTTTGAAAAGTTCAAGTGACCAAAGTGCCATGCCAACAGATAAAGAGATTAACTGGATAACTCATTTTTGGGAAACATTCTTGTTTATATGTTCCTCTCTTTCTTCATTATTCTTAAAAACAACCTTTTATACCCAAATAGAAGCCACCTGACAATAAATTCAACATATAATGACTTCTCCAATGATCACAAAGCTACTTTTAAACCTATGCAAACACCAACCAATCCCCTCCCCATTTCATAAAATATGTCCATTCTCTATACATCTCTTCATTGTTGTCCTCTAGGCTTTAGAGTATTACACACTATTATTGCACTATTATCTATTGTTTCCAATTTATCTTTTGATGCTCAATTAATTAGGGTGATAGGATTTTTGGGTTTCCATACTTTCTTCTCCACCTATTGGAAACCACCACATTTCCAATTCACAAAGTTGGGATTCTCATTCCACCTAGGATTTCTCTCACTCATTGTTCATCTACTTTGATTGGTACTCAAGGCTTTCTCTACTTGAGGTTTCTCCAAAAATACCAAATCCCTACTAGGTGGCCTCCATGGTGATGCTATTAAAAATAATTGAACAATTTTATATCGTCTTTGATGTTATAAAAAATGTCATGTCATTACCAGTTAGTGTATGTCAAGATCACTTAGGTGATGAAGACAATTTCCTGTGTCTATCAAGCATTCCAGTATTTTCCAAGTTCAGAAGATAGTGTGTATGGATTTCACTTGAGCATCAAAGAGAAGTTAGCTAAAGTTGAGTGTTGACTGAGCTCACTCAGGTAACAAAGGAAATTTGGATGGAACTAGTGCTAACCAAGTTCACTCAGTTACCAAAGAAATTTAGCAAAGATGTAGTGTTAACTAAGTTCACTTGGTTAACATGGAAAAATCATTTTTGAGTTAGTGTCTACTGATCAAGGTCAGCTAACAAAGGATATTGAGTTTAATTTATTTGTTTGTTGCTTCTAGCTAACTGAAGAGATGAATATTAATTATTCTAAGATGTATTCAAGATGACTTCACATTGTGTATGATATAAGTATAAGGTCAAGTTGAGCATTGAATGTGTGCAAGTGGATGGAAGAATAAGAGATGCTTAGAGGAAGAAAATTAGAAGGATAAGTAGAATATCCTTGAGGAGCTGCAAAGATACATTTGATTAGGAAGGATCAAGTATTTGAGCTAGAATTGAGATCTAAAATCAGAAATATAGTTGCATAAATTAGATCATATCATTGTTACTCTCTAACCATTGTGGCAATGAACTAAATCTCTTAATAGAGTTGGATTAACAACTATTTGTAAATCCTCTAACAAGATGGCATTTCTAGAGTGAAGTGTCTAAAGACCTCTAACAAGGCCACTCCTAACATGGTGATTAAATACATTAATAGGATCACATCTAATAGCTTGTTTTGTGACCTTTAATAGGGTTGGCTCCTAACAAGGCTCACTTCAGAAGAGTGAAAATTAGTTTCTAGTTGTAATTGGTGGTTTTTCCTAAATTGGGTTTCCATGTTAAATCTTGGTGTCACTTGTGTTCATTTCTTTCATGTGTATACAATTAAGTTAATTAAGGTTAATCACAAGACAATATATTAAGTTTTGCATGTTCAGTATTTTCTAAGTAACAATTGTTATTTCAATGATTATTGAGTTACAACATATTGTTAGTGTTAACCAAGTGCTTGCATGTTAACCGAGTAACAATAGTTTCATTAGAGTTTATATTTTGTATTTACATCTAAGGGATCTGGGATTTACTTTTGTGATAACTGATTCACCCCTCCCCTCTTAGTTACTCCTCTTATATTTTCACAATTGGTATTAGAGCTCTTGGTGCTTGCAGAGAAGTTTCAAGGACCTAACATAAAGATAATGATGTTTTACAGAAGGGAGATCCCCAAGTTGAACAGAGATAACTTCAATGCATGGCAAGAACTTATGAAGTTACATTTGGAAACCATCAGTGATTTAGGTCTAAAATATTTGAATGCTAAGTATGTGTCACCTACTAGAACTATGACTATTGAAGAGATTGTAGAGAAGAAGAATCATAGAATTATGATGATTGATATTGCTTCAACTCTCAATTATGCTGAATTTGATGAAGTCAAAGACTATGGTACTAATTATGAGATGTGGATCAAGCTGAAAGCCATTTATAGAGGAGATGATAATGTAAGAAGAGCCAGAGCTAAAATTATTAGAGGACAATTTCATCAAATAAAGATGAGAGAAGATGAGAACATTGCAAAGTATAGTGATAGAATCAAAGCTAGTGTTTGTGAAATCAAAGCCTTAGGAGGAAAGATTGAAGATGAAATAGTGGTAATTAAATTTCTCAAAACACTTCTTCCTATATATGCAATTAGAGTTTCAACAATTCAAGAGATGAGATGCAATCCAAAGAATCATATAACATTGGATGCAATAGTTGGAGGATTGACAAAATTATAACTATGATAGTTATGTTCCTAGTTCTAAAAATCTTGAGTCTACATTTGAAGCCAAGATATCACTCAAGAAGAAAGCTAAAAGGTCTAAAGGAAAACAATCTAAAATTGAAGAGGAAGACAGTTCTAACAGTGATCTCGAAGCCATTGAAGCATTACTTGCAAGAAGGTATCCCAAAGGAAAATTAAAGTACAAAGGTAAAATTCCTTTAATCTACTTTTCTTTTGAAGAAGTTGGTCATATTGTTGCAAGGTGTCAAAAAAAAGAAGACAAAGATGAAAAGAATAATAGAAAATACAAAGGAAAGAAGGATTTCAAAAGCTACAAAAACTACAAGGATAGAGGTAAGAAGTCTTGTTTTATGACTAAATATTTAGATAGTAGTGAAGATTTGTTGAAAATAATTGGTTAATTGTGTATTGTCTTTGATATTACACAAATGTCATATCTTTACATCAAAGTGTATGCCAAGATCACTCAAGCAATGAAAAAAGTTTCTTATGTCTATCGAGCATTCCAGTGTTTGCTAAGTTTAGAAGGCAGTGACTACCAAGTTCATTCAAGTGTCAAAGAGGAGTTCACAGAAGTTTAGTGTTAATCGAGCTCACTCAGGCAACAAATGAAAGTTGGATGGAACTAGTGGTAACTAAGCTCACTTAGTTGTCAAGGGAACTTTGTGAAGGTGCAATATTAATTGAGTTCACTTGGTTAATATGGGAAAATAGTTTCTAAGTTAGTGTCTACCAAGAAGGGTCAACTAACAAAGGATTTTCTTGTTTTGGCATATTGAGTTTAATGGAGTTGTTTGTTGGTTCTACTCGAATGAGGAGATGAATATTAATTATTCTAAGTTATATTCAAGTCAACTTGAAAATGGATAAGATATATAAATATAAAGTCAAGTTGAGGATTGAATTGGTGCAAGTGTATGGAAGAATAGATGATGCAGGAGCATCCAGAGGTATAAGGGCAATCCTGTGTCATCCAAAAAAAATGTACTTAGACTTAATTTTTGTTTCATGTATTTTCATATTTGGATACCCATTTGGGTCAAATAAAGGTTCCAACTCTCACAGTTCCACTATCAGTGTTCTAGGATAGAGTATTTGAACACCTTGGGATACGTGTAAATGCCAAAAAATAGGAGTATGTAATTGAGCCATCATTTTGGTGAACTAGGAGGTGTAAATTTGCCAGATGAATGTAATTGTAATTTAGAGCATTTCAAAAAAAGAATCAGGTCTAAAGGCCCCACGGTTTGAAAGTTATTGTAGTTTTTCGAGTTTTGGAGACCTCCTAAGAATGCTTCAAAGTTAGGTTAGGGGCATTAAATGACTTCAAAAAGGGCCAAAAAATGGGGGACAAGTGAAGCTGGTCCATAGGGCTATAGAGCTCTTCGAGAGCTTTTTGAAAATGTAAATGGTTCATCAATTAGAGCTACGGTTCAAAAGTTATGCCTCCTGGAAGTTCGGTTACCATTTTTGGATTTTTCTAGATTTGCAGCAACTTATAACGTGGCTTTTGGAGCCTTCTACTTGGTTAGTGGATTCCTACTAGCACTTTCTAGAATGTATTCCTAGTCCTTAACCCTTCGGGGTCCATTTAAGGACATTTCTGGCATTGTAAAAGGTAGTTCGGAGTGGAGTTTGAGAGGAGGTACTAAAAGGAGAAATTATCTCCAAATTTATGTTATTGTAAGCCCATAGGGCATGTTATGAAGTCTATTTTCTCTGTATTGAATGTACTAGCTTATTTTCATAGTTAATACAATTTTCCTTTTCTTGTTGTGTCCATTCTGTGCTTGGGTTGTGTCCCCATCAATAGAAGATGCTTAGAGGAAGCAAATTAGAAGGATAAGCAGAATATCCTTGAGTAGCTACAAAGATACATTTGATCAGGAAGGATCAAGTACTCAAGCTAGAATTGAGATCTATAACTAACAATTCAGTTGCATCAGAAATCAAGTCATCTCATTGTTACTCTCTAACCATTGTAGCAGTGATCTAAATCTCTTTAAAAAGTTGGCTTAAAAACTATTTGTAAATCCTCTAAGGCCACTCCTAATAGGGTGATTAAATCCTCTAATAGGGTCACACCTAATAGTGTGTTTTTTAACCTTTAACAGGATTAGCTCCTAACAGGGTTCACTTTAGAAGAGTGAAAAATATTAAGTAGTTGCAATTGTTGGTTTTTTCTAAATTGGGTTTCCATGTTAAATCTTGGTGTCACTTGTGTTCATTATATTTATTTCATGTGTATGAAACTAAGTTAATTAAGGTTAATCAAAGATAATATCTTAAGATTTTCATGTTAAGAATTTGTCAGGTTATAGTTGTTATTTAAGTGGTTACCAAGTTACAACAAATTATTAGTATTAACTGAGTGCTTATGTGTTTGTCAAGCAACAATATTTTCAATAGTATTTATGTTTTTTGTTGACATCTAAGGGATCTGAGATTTATTTTAGTGGTAACTAATTCACCCCTCCCCTCTCAATTACTCCTCTTATATTTCCAAAAATTGGTATCAGAGCATTTGGTGCTTGTAGAAAAGGTTTCAACGACCTAAGCTAAAGATCAGGATGTCCTATGGAAGGGAGATCCCTAAGCTAAATAGAGATGACTTCAAGGCATGGTAGGAGATTGCATTTGGAAACCATTGGAGATTTAGGCCTAAAGTATCTAGAAACCAAATACGTGACACCTACTAGAACTATGACTATTGAAGAAATTGTAAAGAAGAAGAGTCATAACATTATGATGATTGATATTGCTTCATCTCTCAACTATCTCAAATTTGATGAAGTCAAGAACCGTGGAACTACTTATGAAATATGGATCAAGCTGAAAGCTATCTATGGAGGAGATGATAATGTAAGAGGAGCTAAAGCTGAAAGTATTAGAGGAAAATTTGATCAAATAAAGATGAGAGAAGATGAGAACATTGCAGAGTACAGTGACAAAATCAAAGCAAGTGTTTGTGCAATCAAAGATTCAGGAGGAAAGATTGAAGATAAGATAGTGGTAAGTAAGTTTCTTAGAACACTTCTTCCTATGTATGCAATCATAGTATCAGTAATTCAAGAAATTAGATGCAATCCAAAGAATGATATAACATTGGATGTAGTAGTTAGAAGATTGACAACATTTGAGCTAGATAACTATGATAATTATGTTCCTAGTTCTAGAAATCTTGAGTCAGCATTTGAAGCTAAGTTTTCACTCAAGAAGAAAGCTAAAAGGTCAAAAGGAAAACAATCTAAAAGTGAAGAAGAGGATAGTTTTGGTAGTGATCTTGAAACTATTGAAGAATTACTTGCAAGAAGGTATCCCAAAGTCAAAGGAAAGTATAAAGGTAAATTTCCTTTAATTTGGCTTTCTTGTGAAGAAGTTGGTCACATTGTTGCAAGGTTTCCAAATAGAGAAGAAAAAGATGAAAATAAGCATTGAAAGTTCAAAGGGAAGACATATTTCAAAAAATTCAAAGACTACAAGGATAAAGGTAAGAAATCTTGTTTTATGGCTAAAGATTCAAATAGTAGTGATGATGATGAGATGGTCTATATTATTGTAAAAAATGAATTTGATGATGATCAAGATAAAATGACACTTATTTCTCATGTTAGCAAAAATGATACATGGATTATTGATAGTGGTTGTTTATACCATATGATTGGTGATTAAAAAAAATTTGAATATATGGAACACTATGATGGTGAGAGTGTGAGCTTTGGAAATAATGAACCATGTTTTATGAAGGGAAAATGTTGTATCTCACTAACCAATGAACTTAGATGTGATAATGCTTATTGGGTTGAAGGACTAAAACATAATCTACTGAGTGTGGCACAATTGAATAAAATTACATTCAAGGTAGAATTCATGAATGGGATGGCCAAAATGCTAGATGGAAAAATAAATCTAGTTGGGTCTGGTAACCAAACAAAAGGTAACTTATTCTGCCTAGATCTTAGTGAAAGTTTATGTTTCATTTCTCAATAGAAGAAAGTAGGTTATAGCATAAAAGGTTATGTCATGTGGACTTCGATAATCTAATCAAGATAAGCAAAAAGAAAAAAGTGAGAGGTATTCCTAGTTTGAGAAAACTTGATATGGGCATATGCAAAAATTATCAAATTCGTAAGATGGGCAAGACAAGTTTCAAAAGAAAGAACTATCATCCTGAAGAAGTCTTGGAGCTGGTTCATACTGACTTATGTGGACCTATTAGAATTGAGAGATACAATGGAGATAAGTATTTTATTCTTTTTATTGATGATTATTCTAGAATGATGACTATAATTTATTTGAAAGATAAGTCTAAAGCATTTCAAAAGTTTAAATAGTATCTAGAGGGAGTAGAGAAAGAAACTAGAAAGAAGCTAAAGTGTTTGAGATTAGATAGAGGTGGTGAATCCATTTTCAATGAATTCAATGAATTCTGCATTGAAAGAGGAATTAAAAGACAAGTATCAACCCCTAGTCCACTACAACAGAATGGTATAACTAATAGAAGGAACAGATCCATCATGGATTGTGCAAGAGCTTTGATGATAGAAGAATGTTGCAATCAAGTACTGGAAGGAAGCAATCACTACTACAATGCATACCTTGAATAGAGTATAATTGAAGAAAGAATAAATAAAACTCCTTATGAACTATGGTATGGCTATAAACCTAATGAAAGTTGAAAGTAATTGGTAGCAAATTTTATATATTGAAGGAATCTAGGAAAGGTAAATTTGATGTCAAAGGTGATGAAGGCATATTCCTAGAATATTCTTATATAAGTAAAGCATATAAATATTTGAATTTGTCCACTCATAAGATCATAGAAAGTGCACATGCGAGAATTGATGAGCTTGCAGAAAAGAGTGAAGAAGAGAGTAGCAAAGAACCTGGAGAATATAGGAAATTTATCTACTATGAACCTAATACATTGCCAAATCTAATTGGAAGTCGGCACACTTTAGCTCCCAAGTCCCCAAAATCTCTAGAAGCTATTGAGTTACATTCAATGCAACCCAAGTTATAGTTCAAAGGACCCAATTCATAGTTAGAAGCTACTAAGTTATTGCTAGAGAAAATCAAGTCTAAAGGACCTAAGACATATATAGTGGGACCCAAACTTGATGTAGAAGAACATGGTGAGGCAAGTGGAACAAGTTCTAGATCCAAAGTACCTATGTTAGCAAGATATGTTAGAAGGAACCATACACCTGATCAAATCATTGGAGAAAAGTCAGATGGAACAATGACAAGAAACAAATTGAAAGGCACAAGTTTGCTTACTGAATTTGAACCTAGACCAGTTAAAGATGCTTTGGATAATGAAAATTGAATTGAAGCAATGAATGAAGAGATAGAATATATAGAAAGAAATAAGACCTAGACTCTTATTTCTAGACCCAAAGATAAGAATATAATTGGCACAAAGTGGGTTTTCAGAAATAAGCTGAATGAAGATGGAGAAGTTTCTAGAAACAAAGAAAGGTTAGTATGCAAAGGTTATTCTCAAGAAGAAGGTATTTATTATAGTGAAACTTTTTCTCCTATTGCAAGATTAGAAGATGTTAGAACTTTACTTTCTTATGCTACACATAAAGGATTTAAATTTTATCAAATGGATGTAAAATTTGTATTCTTGAATGAAATTCTTGAAGAGGAAGTTTACATAGAACAACAAATGTTTTGTAGATCCTAGCAAAAGGGATATGGTTTGTAAACTGCACAAAGCATTGTATGGACTCAAGCAAGCTCCAAGAGCTTTGGTATGAAATACTTCATAGTTACTTGATAAAAATTGGTTTTCAAAGCACCAATGATAACAACAACCTATATATCAAAGAAGGACCAGACAAGAAGATTGTGTTGGAATTAGAAATCTTTGTGGATGACACATTATTTATTGGAAATGATGATTGGTGTAAAGAATTTTTAGAAGAGACGAGTAAAGAATTTGAGATGTCCATGTTTGGAGAGATAAAATTATTTGTTGGATTATAGATTCAATAGAAGAAAGATAGTATCTACATTATTTAATCCAAGTATATTAAGGAGATACTAAAAAAGTTTGGAATGGAGGATTCAAGACTAGTTGGAACACCTATGTCTACTGGACATAAGATTTCCAAGAATGATGATTCCAAGGAAGTATATTAGACCACATATAGATCAATGAATGAAAAATTGCATTATGTAGTACATACAAGACTTGATATTGCAATAGTAGTTGGTATGGTGACAAGATTCTCAGAAAATCCTAAAAAAAATCATATGTTGAAAATCAAGAGAATCATGAGGTATCTAAAGGGTACTAAAGACTATGGATTATGGTACAAGACAAGAGATAATCTAGATTTGAAAGCCTTAATAGATGCTAATTGGGAAGGAAGTGTTGATGACAAAAAGATCACTAGTGGTGGAGTGTTCTTTCTTGATAAAAGACAACTGTCTTGGACAAGTAAGAAGCAAAATTGTATTTCTTAGTCTACAGGAGAAGTAGGTTCTGTGGCAACAATAGTTAATTACTCCAATGTTGTTTGGCTCAAGCAACTATTGGCAAGTATGAAGATAGAAATAAAGGATCCAATGGTTATCTTCTTTGATAACACTAGTGCAATTAATATATCAAAGAATCCTATGATGCATACCAAGACCAAGCACATTGCTATAAAATATCACTTTCTGAGAGTATTAGTGCAAGATAAAGAGGCAATATTGGAATTTATGAATACAAAAGAACAATGCATTTTTGTATCTAAGAGTTAGGGGTTATTCCCCTATTCAAATCTCACTAAATGAAGTTTAGTGATGCATCAACTAGAGCATGTTGAAGATCAGTCGGTTGATGAAATATTAAAAAAGGTAGATTTCATATGAATTAGTACATAAGATACATTGCTACTCACTAAATATTTTCTTTGGCATAAGATATCAAAGAGGGAGAGTTTTCTGTCATATCATAGAAATTTGGCATAAGATATCAAAGAGGAAGAGTTTTATATCATATTATTTTATGTGTCAGAGATATAAAAGAGTGAGTGTTTTCTATCAAAAGAAGACTTTGAAGATAGAGTTTGCTAACAAAGGAAGAAACTAAAGGTAGAGGGAGTTCACATTGATAGAGGGAGTTCGGTAAATATTCACAAAAATGTTGTAACTCAGTAGATTAACTTGTTACTGATCTTTAAGCATTCACAATTATTAACATGCATGCAAAAATAAATAACATGAACACAAGAGACACCAGATTTAACGTGGAAACCCAATATGGGAAAAACCACCACGTAAATAGCTACCAATTTTCACTCTTCTAAAGTGAGCCCTATTAGGAGCCAACCTTGTTAAAGGTTACAAAACATATTGTTAGGTGTGACCCTGTTAGAGTATTTAATCACCCTGTTAGGAGTGGCCTTGCTAGAGGTATTTAGAACAATTCAACTAAACTATCCACCTTGTTAGAGGATTTACAAAATGGTTATTAAACCAATTATATTAAGAGATTTAGAAAATATTGTTACAATGGTGAGAAAGTAACAATAAGTGACTTGAATGAGATGCAACTAAACTTTGCTGATACAGATCTCTGCTTTGCTTCAATAGATCCCCGCTAAGCGAATACAACTTTGCTTCTCCTCGAGGATAGCTGATCCTTCTTCAAAATTCACTTGCACTACCTCTTCACACAATTAGCTCATTTCATACTCATTACTTACAATTAGAATCCACAACTTGACTTTTTATTTATACATTACAAATTATCAAGTTGGCTCAATTACAAGTTACATTTGCCAATAAACCATAAATTAGTCGGCTAAAAATATTACTTTAAACAAATAAACTTTATTTCCCAAAATAATGAAATCCTTCATTGGCCGACCCTACTCGATAAACATTGCTCCAGAAACAATTTCCTGAGTTAACCATCTACACTCGGTTAACACTACAAATTTTGTGAAATCCATTGTCTACCGAGTGAACTCGGTAAGAACTTGATTTCCTTTTTTGACTATGAGAGCTCGATAAGAACTATTCTCTACCATATTTCCCTTTGATGATCAAGTAAGCTCGGTAGACACTGAATTTCCTTTGTTAACCTTGAAAGCTTGGTAACAACTATCTGCACAAGTTAAAGTCTAAGAATTCTCAGTAGATGTTGTAGATCTTCTTTGCTAACCTTCTATGCTCAGTAGACTCTATCTTTTTCCTTGCTGACCAATTGAGCTTGGTAGAATTTAATTGATAATTGATATGACATTTGTGTAACATCAAAGACAACACATAATTGAACAATTGTATCCAACAATATCTGACAAGAGTAGAGAAGTAAACCATAAAGAAGCTGAAATCTTTGAGATTAGATAGATGTGGTGAATTCATTTCTAATGAGTTCAATGAATTCTACACTAAAAGAGGAATCAAAAGACAAATATTAGCTCCTAGTACACCATAACAAAATGGTATAGTAGAAAGAAGGAAAAGATTAATCATGGATTATGCAAGAACCTTGATGATAGAAAAGAATGTTGCAATCAAATATTGGAAGGAAACAATCAATACAGTAGTGCATACCTTGAATAGAGTACAACTAAATAAAGACTCAAATCAAACTCCTTATGAACTATGGTATGGAAAAAAACCTAATGTAAGTTACTTAAAATCATTTGGTAGCAAATGTTATTTTCTGAAAGAGACTAGAAAAGGAAAATTTGATGTCAAAGGTGATGAAGGAATATTCCTAGGATACTCTAGCAGAAGTAAAGCATATAAGTGTTTGAATTTGACTACTCATAAGATTATCAAAAGTGCATGTGTAAGAATTGATGAGTTTGTAGCAAAAAGAGTGAAGAATGGAGCAACAAAGAACCTGAAGATTATATAAAGTTCATTTACTTTGAACCTGTTACATTTCTAAATCCGACTGGAAGTCGAAAAACTTCACCTCTTGAATCCTCAAAATCTCTAGAAGCTACTTGTATATGGAGAATGTGGCCTCAGAGTTCACACACACACACACACACACACACACCCACACACACACACACTTCAACATGGTCTTTATATGCAGATTCATCCTGGAAAGAACATGAAATTATTCACCCAAGAGGAGTCCTGCAAGATGACTTGTTGCCTTCCATCTAGGTGGATTTTACTTGCTTATGCTCTCAGATCTGAGGTACAGGTAATTAGACCATTCTAGAATGAAGGTTTTAAAGATGATTAATCTATATGAATATGCAAGTAATCTAAATGAATTATGCAATTATTCTAAGAACTTGTGAAATAAACTAGATTAAATGTATGCATACTAATACTAAATGACATTAATCTAGGAAATGAAAGTCTATGAGAATGTAATGAGCTTAGATGAGTATGCAATTTAACAACAATTTGATAGCAATAAGATCAACCCCCATAATGAGGGATTGAGAGCCTTTTAAATAGAATCCCTAGAATGAATCAACGGTTAGGATCAACCTTGATGAATGGTTAAGATTAGATAGAAGATTCAATTGAAATGGAAACTTCCTTGTGCAGGTGAAGTGAACTATTTCTGATCTGAGTGTGATAAGTGGTTAACTGAACTTGTCATAAGTGGGAGAGCAAGTTAACTGGATTGATTCTAATTTCAAGAAGTAGTTCACTCAAAGTTTCCATTTAGAACTGAAGAGAAGATTTTGAAGATATTATTTATTTTATTAAAGTGAGATATGATCTCATAAATCCATTTTCTATTTAATTGAATAATCATATTCAATTAATTAAAATAAGCATAATTATTAAATTAAATAAATTTAATCCCTTAGTACATTAGCCTTAGGTGATAATTTAATTTAATTAAACTATAGATACTTTAAATTAAATTAAATCTTAATCAATAGGTTTAATGTGACTAATATGAGCCAATACTATAGGAATTAAATAAAGAGTATGATTAATGCAAATTTAGGGTTTTTTGCATTTGATAATTAAGTCAAGTAGCAAGTAGCAAAATAAGAATTTCCTAGTAACATAGGACTTTAGAACTAATTAGATAGACCATAATTGGTATCATGGAAATGAGCCAATTTTGGAGTATTACATTTTTCTCCTCTTTGAATGAATGTGCAAGCAACACGTTCAATTCAAAGAGAATCAGAAAGTGTGATGCATTGAATAAGAAATAAAATTGGTTCTAAAGTTGATGTCATGGAGACCAATTGATAAGCTTTTAAGGACCATATCTAGAATGAAGCTTAATCCTAAGGAATCCAAGTAGAGCACCTAGATACATGAAATTGATAGCATTTTAAAGGTTTTTTTTCAAAATGAAGCTTAACCTTTAAGGATCCAGGTAGAACATTTAGATACCCGAGATTGATAGCATTTAAAATATTGTCTCCCAAATAGAGCTTAACCTTTAAGGATCCAGATAGAACATCTAGATACCTAAAATTGACAGCATTTAAAAGATCATCTCTAGAATGGAACTTAACCTTTAAGGATCTAGATAGAACATCTAGATACCCAAAATTGATAGCATTTAAAAAATTGTCTCCAAAATGAAGCTTAACCTTTAAGGATCTAGATAGAACATCTAGATACCTGAAATTGATAGCATTTAAAAGATTGTCTCTAGAATGGAGCTTAACCTTTAAGGATCCAAATAGAACATCTAGATACCTAAAATTTGATAAGCATTTAAAAGATTATCTCCAAAAAGGAGCTTAACCTTTAAGGATCCAGATAGAACATCTGGATACCTAAAATTGATAGCATATAGCAAGATCGAATTATGAGTCATAGAATCATCCCTAGAACGAGGCTTGATCCTTAGGAGTCAAGTTTTAGATTGCCTCGATATCTATCCATTGAATTCTTTATAAGATGTGATAGATGACAAAGATGCCAGAAAGAGGTGAATAAGATGCCCTGAGTGATGAGATGCCCAGAGTGATGAGGACATAAGATGGGGACAAGATTGCCCAAGCAATAAAGATTTAGATCGATTTGAATTTCAAGTTGAATGATGTAATCATCCTACCCCCTCGAGAGAGAAATTGAAAGATGACACACCAGAAATATGATGTAAAGCAGTAAACTAGTATGTAAAGAGATAGGAGAAATCCAAGATTTAGTAGAATGTAGAAGGGATCAAAATAATCAAAAGAAAATTCAGAGTTGTTTTGAAGTGATTTCAAGGTCTAGAAGACTAAGTTTGACCACAATTGACATTTTTCAAAATAAAATTTGAAAACATGAATAATTTTGAATTGAAAATATTCTAATAATTAGAAAGTATCAGAAAAATTTGAACTGCACAAGCATTCGATCACATTGGTCCAAAAATTTTAAAACGTGTTTTTGAGCTACTTAGGTGTGTCAGATTTT